>OX381717.1:17555774-18053080 GCA_947462335.1 Harmothoe impar
ACGATAGTTTGATTGTAACCTTGAGAAATATGCTCACAGTTCCCGTGATGCTAAGCAATGTATTACAGTAAGAAAAATCCTTGATCCTTTTGCAAATGATAGCGTTCTTTGTGAGCTTATGACCAGTTTATTTTATTTTTTAAATTAGCTAAACCACTGCGCACTGCTGGCCTATAGCAAAGTATCACACTGTAAATAATTAGTGTAGGTACACAGTAGAATCTACTAGTAGATCTACTGTAGATCTACAGCAGAATTTACTGTAGAGTGGATTTACAGTAGAATCTAGTGTAGATCTACAGTAGATTCTACTGCGTACCTACAAGCAACTTTACACCTATAGTAAACTCTACTGTACACCGACAAAAATGGCAAACAACGTTTAACAGTGCACACTGAAAAATTAAATTTGTCTCCAGACTCGTTGAAGTGACTATCATAAAAATAAACAAGTCAAATGTTGTCAGTTTACCATCCCACAAATAGAATCTGGAGCTGGCAAATGTTGGGTTTTGGGCTGGCACATGCAAGTGGGTCTTCTATCTCCAGCTAGAAGACTCACTTCCTTGTCACATAGATGAGTTTTTGACTTGTTTATTTTATGACAGTCACTTGGAAGAGTGTGGAGACAAGTTTACTTTTTACAGTGCAGACATGATTCCTGCATGTGGCCGTGGGAGGAGGTAATCACTTAGTGCTGGTCTGGGGCTCTTACTGAGTCATTAAATGAGGCTGGGGGAGGAGGGGGTCACTTCTAGACTCACAGTAAGTGTATTAACACCTTAATGGCCGCATGGTGCTTTAACGATTTAAGGACGCATAGTGCATTAATGCATCATGCCCTTGGCCATCGTGATGCATGAATGCAGCCATGGTGAGTGACTCGCCAGGGTTGCATTCAAGGATCATGCCGACCCTACGGGGCTGAGACACTCCCAAAGGGTCGGCATGATGCACCAATGTGGCACTGGCGAGTTAATCACCGGGGCTGCATTGGTGCATCATGACCACCAATGTCATCTTTTAGCGACATCCATCCTTGCATGGTTAATGAACTTCGCCCTAGGTCAGCATGGTGCTTGAAAGCAGGCTGTCCAGTCTATTCGTTAGAGCTGCATTACATGAGGAGCGTATCAATCCTGAAGGTTGGTCATGATGCATGAATGCAGCTCTGGCGAGTAGACTCGAATTTGGAAGGGGATAATATAAAAAGCATCCCGGCTTAAGTTAGTTGGTCTACCTCTGTGGAGGATATGTTTAGGCCACCCTCATAGGCTGAACTGCGGGGCAACATTGCATGTTGCGGGGGGTTAACGCATTTTGTGGTTTTATGGTTATTTCACGAATCACCCCTGGTGAAGAGGTCGATGGCAAGGCAAATAGCATGATGTATTCCAGGTAAAACAATAAATCAGGACAACACTTATAAACAGTTAAGGTGTACTGATGATTGAACCTTACCAGCGGCTACGAGGGTAAGGGTGCAAATAATTATTACAGGAATTTATAAAAAAAAAATAAAAGGAAGGCAATATCAAAAACTCTTCTGTTGGAACAAAGTGGTTTAAAAAATGACTAAGGTTTGTTATT
Source organism: Harmothoe impar (assembly GCA_947462335.1). NCBI lineage: Eukaryota > Metazoa > Annelida > Polychaeta > Phyllodocida > Polynoidae > Harmothoe > Harmothoe impar. Next base: position 17,557,365 of record OX381717.1, read on the forward strand.
GAATATCATGAAAAAACAACAGCGGAGTTATAGATGATTTGATTGGCTCTCTCTCTAAATCTTACCCTGATGCTACTGTTTACAGCCAGTGGTGGTGCCAAAAACATAAATTGTATAAGGATTTTTCCTTTAGCACTATCTGTGGTTTAACTATCAAAAAATGCAATTGTTCTGTACAGTATTGAGGTGGTAAGATAAAGAGTGAAATACATTCCTCTTGACATACAATGCTTTTAAGTGACAGCTGTTACTTCCAGCGGTAAGGCCAAAAAAAGGTTTGTTTCAGGTTACATAGTCTGAAAATCTAGGTAGGGTAGGTCGGATTTTTTTTCTTTTAAATTTTTTTTTTCTACTTTGGCCTGCTGACTCGCCACACTGACGTCGACTTGTGGACCATCAAATTGACTCTGAAATAGCCCCAAAATACTGAAAATATACTTTTTTTTTCAAAATTGGATAAAAATTTCTAGGGTCGGCCTGTTTTGCTATGTAGGGTCGGGTAACCTGAAACACACCTCTTTTTTTGGCCTAAATGCACTTCAGTTTTCAGATTTACGATAGAGCTGGCTCGATGCCAAATATGCATTCCTGTGTTATATCAATGGTGCATGTACCACATGCACGCTGAATGCTCCACCACTCTGTAATCCTGGTGTCAGCTAGACTACTCATAGAGCTTACTTCAATTGGCAGATCCAATTACTCTTCTTGATTAAGTTAGCCCTTTAAGGATGGAAAAATCCCTTAGTGCATCATGCCATTGGTCGTCATGATGCATGAATACAGCCCTGGCGAGTAACTCGCCAGTACTGCATTCAACCATCATGTCCACCCTATGGGAATAAACCACTCGCAAAGGGCCGGCATGATGCACCAATGTAGCCCCGGCGAGTAACTCGCCGGGGCTACATTGGTGCATTAGATGACAAATGACATCTTTTAGCGACATGCATCCTTAAAGGGTTAAAACGTCATAAGGGGGTACTTTGTTTTAATTAATGCTACCCTGGGGGATTAAAGTGGTGAGTTGGCAGGGGCGGGGTCTTTGTCTGCACAGCCCACAACAGGTGTTACTATAGGGGAGGTCACGTGACATGGTACTCTAAAGGCCGCAGTCAATTCGTGTTAACTCCCAATTAATATGGCAGCTCTAGCTACTCCACACTGTAAAACGTTGGTTGACATATTTGTAGGTGTACAATCCATTCTACTGTAGGTGTACAGTTTATTGTAGCTAATCAGTAGAATCTACTGTAACTATATTCTACAGCAGATTCTACTATAGATCTACTGTAGATTCTACTGTTTTAACTATTTACAGTCTAGATGGCTCAAACTCCTGACATTACTAGGTTTCATGATTTTCAAGAATTTTTAACCTTATACCCCCATTGAATAATCATAGAAATAGGCAGAGATATAGGGAGGGAGGGAGGGAGGGAGGGAGGGAGGGAGGGAGGGAGGGAGGGAGGGAGGGAGGGAGGGAGGGAGGGAGGGAGGGAAGTTGGTTGACATATTTGTAGGTGTACAATCCATTCTACCGTAGGTGTACAGTTTATTGTAGCTAAACAGTAGAATCTACTGTAAATATATTCTACAGCAGATTCTACTATAGATCTACTGTAGATTCTACTGTTTTAACTATTCACAGTCTAGATGGCTCAAACTCCTGATATTGCTAGGTTTAATGAGATATAGGGAGGGAGGGAGGGAGGGAGGGAGGGAGGGAGGGAGGGAGGGAGGGAGGGAGGGAGGGAGGGAGGGAGGGGGGCAGAGACAGACAGACAGATAGAGACAGAGTCGGAGAAAGACAGAAAGTCAGGAGAGACAAGAAGAAGCAGATGGCGAAAGAGAGACACGGCGTGACAGAGAAAAAAAGCAAGGGCTAAGCTTTGGGTATATGCAGTAAATATGATATAAAATGAGCAGTCTATAAATGATAACGATCAGTTTGACTCACTTTACTTTGTCAAGATCACAACCCCTAATCACTACAACCTAAAACAAATCCCTCCCTGCCAACTGGTCTACATGGCAAATCTGTAATAAGTAATAATCTGACGGCAGCATATTGCGTTAATGCACTATTCCCTGAGTCATCTTGATGCACCAATGCAGCATTGCAGTTTCTTCTCACCAGAGCTGCATTCATGCACCATGCCAACCCGTCAGGACTAGCTGTCAGGCTATAGGGCCAACGTGATGCCTGAATGCAGCCCTGGTGAGTCACTCACCAAAGCTGCATTCATGCAGCATGATTAAAGACCATATCGAATTTGATAACGCACTATGCGGCCCTTAACTCTTCATCCACCCTATATAAACCTCAGAGTAGAGTGGAGGGGCAGCAAGTTGTGGACATTCAACGTGTTACTCACCAGGCCCGTAAGTAGGGGAATTCATTGGTTAGAACAGCCCCTCCTCTCTCCCCCGCACAGCCCTGATGGATTAACAGAGTTCTAAAAACATGGAGCTCCATGCCAGTTTTTTCGCCTTGGAAATTGAACCATCACAAAGATCTCCACAGGGTAAATCATGAAATAATGATCCAAAGGGTTATGTTATGACTCATTAGAATATAGTTTTGTGCACAAATCATGTCACTATTTGCATCTCTGTTTTTAATGAAAATCTAGCAAGTTCCACCAATGAATTTATTCAGTTCCACATCATTGGAAAAACAAACTGCCCCGCTAACAGGGTTCGGTACAGGCTTGAAGTGGCATAATCACTGAGCGTATCCCACTAACAATTCTAGTTCTGTTTTAGTCTACTATGTGGTAGCTGCGCGAGTGGTGATATTGCTCCTTTAAAGCTTGACCGTTATGGTCAAAGTGAGGCCAAAAGCACTTTTGGATATAGCTTAGTTTTCATTCACAAGAGGGCTCTTAAGGGCTGGGAGCTCAGCTCTTACAGGCACAAGATAGGGTAAATATGCTGTAGCTTGACAATGCTCATGGTCCCCTGTTCAAACACTGCTGCCCTCTGGTGGAACTGTTACTTTAGTCCATGTATGGAAAATGCTGAACTTTTTCCCTGACGGCCAAGCTTTAAGTCAGGTGGATCAAACCACCCATCCATCCACCCATTTAGTATTATACAAACAGACCCCACCCACTTGTTCTGGCAGATCCCCCCCGGGGGCGGGACTAAATGGGGATGAAAGGGTGACTAAAATAAGGAAGGTGTTAATAATTCATGCAGACCCCTGAAACCAAAGCCGCCAAGACACTGTGTTCCTGAAATAACATGGGTGTTTTCATTTCCGCCAATTTAACTTTAGATTCATCTCTTTGTGGCTCGATGCTTTGTTTTGATTGCAAACAAAGGGGTTTGTCAGTTAATCAATTAGATAGGGAAATATCGGCATCAATCTTCATATTATAGCCTCGTTTACTAGTATTTACAAAAGTTCTAACCCTTCATTCTAGATGGGTAAAAATTCCCTCAGTCTTAAAGGGAAAAGTGCAATCTACCTTCTTTTTTCATTTCACATTTGATATCATGTATAGTGAAAATCAAAGTGATCTTGAAGAAACCAGCAGCTCGGCTGCCGGAGATATTGGCACCGGAAAATTGTTCAGCTGCATTTGTCTGCCCCAGACTACTGCATGGTGAGAATGCCTAGCAAATAGGGTTGGAGTCGTGTAGGCCCTTAACATTTTCAATCTCCAACTCTGAGTGCAAGGTAGAACTCATGATGGGGCCTGCTTGGGTGCACGGGGGGGGGGGGGGGGTTGGGGGGGGCGTAAGGATTTCCGACCCCTCCCGAGGGGGGGAGGGCGTAAAAGATTCGGAACCCTCTTGAGGGGGGGGGGGGGCGTAAAAATTTAAACCCCTTTTTAGCAAAAAAGCCAGCGCGTTACTATAGTTCAAAGGGGTGGGCGAAAAATTGTCCTCCAGATAAATGGCTGAACTGGTCTAGTAGAGGTGCTGCCATCTGGTATAGTCACCACACATCGGCCACAGACAGAACTATGACGTCACTACTGAGCTGCTTCCCCAGTTACCCACTAGGGGCTCAGCTGGAGTCGGGCCAGCCTCGGTCAACCAGAACCTTTTTCCGCCACAAGGGCTGCAAACGGGACTGGTGGAACTGCTATGTGTAGAATGTTACTTCCTGTCAGGCTGTACACAGTCATTGGTGTACAGGATTTGATTGGTCAACTCCTGAGGGCAAGTTAGTGAAACAGGTTTTTTATATGAGTCTGCCCAGACTCTAATATTATAGAGTCGGGGCCTGAGACAGGAGTTGGGCCCGCCTGAGTCTAGTACTAGTAGTAGAGGGAAGTGGGGTTAAAGACATATCTCTTTCCTATAATACACGAACTTATTTTAACAAGAGGTGGGGTGGTTAGATCAATCACCTAGATGTCTATCAATCACTTCTTCAATAACTTAATAAACTGGGGGTGCAGAGAGGTCCCCCCTTGAAGTCGGAAAGTCGCCGATATTGAGGGGTCCAGGTCGAAAAGTCGCTTTTTGGACCCTTTAATCTATTGTAAATTGTGTCCAAAAGTCGCCAGGTCACTTATATTATTAGCCGGAAGTCGCCCCGGAAACACCCCAGGTCACCAGGTTGCTTTTGACCAAGGATGTATATATCTCTATGTTTTGACCCATCTGGAGCCACTAAACTCATCGCCATGGTATGACTCAATCGGCAGCAGTAGTCTATGCGTGCCTCAATACACACACATGCCTTCACTCTCCAGCAGATGTTTAGTCCTGTCTAGATCAAAACGGCAGCCATTATCTACCGGTGGATAACATAAAGGTGATCTCCAAGATGGCTTGAGGCACACAGAGATAAGATTCAACCCCATTGGTGGCGCCCCCTATTGTTTTCATCTCGCAATGTATTGAGTAGGCTATGACCCTGGCGTCACTAGGCCATCCGCCTCGTGTGCAATCGGAAACGGAACCGGAAGCGGAACCCGTGACCTTGACCTTTGTAAATATTTCTAAAAGAGATTAGGGTGACGTTAGGGTAGGTAAAAGGGTTCGCCAACCATAACTGAATCTTTTTTTTGTAGTTATCATAGATTAGGGTGGTGTTAGGGTAGGTAAATGGGTTCGCTAACCGAAACCGGAAACGGAACCGGAATACGATAAGTGCGACCTTGACCTTTGTAAATACATCAGGCTGCTGGCCAAGAACGTCAACCGGCTATGACAAGAGGAGGTGCTGCCCCCTGGTGTAGAGCGACAGTACTCACCACACATCGGCCACAGACAGCACTATGACGTCACTGCTGGGCTGCTTCCTGCGGTGGCCACCAGGGGCTCTGGGGTCTGTGCTGGAGCTGGGTCCCGGCTGGTGCTGCTGGTGCTGCTGGTGCTGCTGGTGCTGCTGGTGCTGCTGCTGCTGGTGCTGCTGGTGCTGCTGGTGCTGCTGGGGCCCGGCATACAGCAGGTTGACGGCTGCGTTAGGGGGCAGGTCTAACTCTGCATAGGTCCCTGTACCTGCGGAACCTAGACGTCGGAGAAAGGGGAAAAGGAGTTTGTAATACAATGTTAGTAACAGATAGAGGATGGTTATAAGAGGGTATTAGTCCACCGTAAGTTAAGGTACTGTAAATTCTCACATAGAAACCTTACGCCTCAAGTCAGACGCCTGGTGCGGTTTATAGGATTATATAGGTAGGGATGTCACTTATGCAAGGAGGTTAGAAGTAAAATTTAGTATAGCTGGGTAGCCGAAATCAGAGCCCTATAGGTGTCTCCCAAGTCGTGGTAGGGTCTATACCAGGTTATACACAATAATTTACAGTAGGATTACTATTGTCTCTCAATACACAATGGAATCTAGAAACGTATGAACAAATTATTCATACTTATTTTTCAGTTTCTTTGGTCAACATTAGCTTAGTATTCAACATGATCATAGGGTGTTTATATAAGCTTTAGTATCGTTTTCAATTGCCACAAATATGAATAAACTATATATATTAATATCAGAATAACATCAGGCCCATACTGGTCCCTTGAGTGGAACAAAGGGAACAATTTGTGAAAACCAGTATAGCCAGAATGTGCTAGGCCTACAAAGTGTTCGCAAATGACACTTTATTCAAAACTAACTAGTGTCTATTATTAACCATGTATGTGAGTCGCAAATGTCTGCATCTAAAATGATCAAATCATCAGATTCATAATAAAAGTATTGTCAATTATCTAGTTCTGCATTGTGTGACTGACTAACACATTGATACAGATATTACAGTGAAACTTTAGCAATGTATGATTTGCATGTACCAGATGATAAACTAATGTATATAGATATTACAAGTGTACAAACACACTGTAAACTACAAGCACAACATCATCTGAGAAAAATACCAAGGTTTCTGATATCACAAAGCTCTAGATTTAAAGAAAGATTAGTCAGACGAGCTTACTCACAAAACTAGTTTTTTTTTCACTCTCATGAACATGGATATACATATTTTCTATCTACACAATTACTTGATACCATTTGTGAGCCACAGCAAATAGGAAACATATTCAGCAGAGAATTTAAGATTGCAAATATTTCAAGGAAGAAAGTATAGATGAAATATAAATAAAGGAAGAATAATATAATCCTGGAGAACAAGCAGATCAACACTACAGACATGGACCTCTCTTTCCACTAGAGGTCTCTGTACATTGAACAATGTGAAGCATGGCCTAAGACTCAGAGCACAACCTAGTATCATGTGCGGAGTTACCTTTCTTGCGTTTCGATCTCTGGGCTGTAGGTTAGAGTCATTTAAATAAGTCATGATTATAGTAATAAATTGATATTGATGCTTTTTAATTATATAGACACTATATAAAAAAATCGAACAAATCTAATACAAACACACATAACAACAGAAAGCTTAGGGATGTTTCTCATAGAGTAGCATAGATCACTTTTTCTGAATGGCTAAATTTCGATTCTTTTCCGTTCATTTCATCTCAATATTAACAATGAAGAGTTGAGGAAAAGACGATTTGTGCACCCTTAGGCCTACATAGTGGCCTCACTTATCCGAAACAATTATACATCCAAACTCATTCATATATGGCTGTGTCTCACCAGATCAGGCCAATGTGAACGTCTCTGACCGGGCGCTATCTTTAACTGGCCACTATAAAAAACATTTTAAGAAAGATTTTCTTCTTCGATATGTAAGGGATAGAGGGCGGTGGTTACATCTCCATATGAGTCAGAAATCTCGAAAATGGACTAATCTGGGGGCAGAAATATATCAGATTGAAAATTCAGCAAACTCAATTCATCTTAAAGCAAATTTATTTTATTAAAAGACTAGTATCTTGGCTCCATGAAAACATAAATTGGACGGCTTAACTCCCAGGGTGTCAGTTTTTATTCACCGGCGAACATATGTTGATATAAAAGTGTCGGAGCATACGACTAAAATATCAAACAGCTGGTAGAATGCTTTGAAAACACCACAGAACCTTCTAGTTTGGCCTCCATCTAGCCACAGTATATAGGATAATGCATGCCAAGTTTGGTAATCACCACTCTAAAACTTTTACCGTTACAGGCCGACAAACTTTGCGGAAATCATGAAAATCTTGAAAAAAATGGCAGTGGGCACCAACTTTTCTCTAGTTTGCTCAAAATGGCCTTGTTCATCCCCAAACTTGCTGTGCATTATCCTCAATATGCATACTTTCAAATAAATCTAGCCTGCGCTGGATTTGGTTTGATTAAGTTATTATTTACTTCTCTATGAGAGTTTAACTATATCGCGTGTACATGCTCCGACACTTTTATCGAAGGATCACTATATTTGGCTCTGGCACCCAAATACATCTTACCAGCGTAGGTAAAGCATGATAAATTGATAAACTAATAGTGTGTGAATCATAATAAGTACACATAGCACCAGCCAGACTGACTTTGAGGTTGGTTAGGGCGAAATAAGTTCAAATTTGTCAAATTCCGTGAGGTTAATCAGACCAAAACCACCCCTACAGTAGGCCTAAACACATATATTCAATCTAAAAAGGCTATGAGTGGTAGGTGGCTCCCTTAAGTACACTTTCAAAACAATATGTAGCATGGGGAAGCAATATTAAGCAAGCGAGAGCTCCATTTTCGGCGAAATATAAAAGTGTCGGAGCATACATAAAAGTGTCGGAGTATACATTCGCACGCTTTTTGGCCCCCGTGTGGTGAAATCGGACGTGATTTCGACACCGACGAACCAATATTGATCGATAACAGCCAAAATATTCCATTACAACCCACAAAAATGCGATGGGGGTATTTGTATGATTACAGAGGTGAAACGATGTATGCTCCGACACTTTAAAAAAAAGTCCAAAATCACTATTTTGGCCCTGGGAAGTTTAAAAAAAGAGATAATTACAAAATTCTTTTTCCACGCTTTAATACTAGTGCCCCCCCCTTATTTTGATTATATTTGATACATTCCAGTGCCTTTAATATTTGGCGCATTTTGACCCCAAATATAAAAGTGTCGGAGCATACACGAGTGTCATTTCTGAATTCCAGGACTGTAGAGCACATTTGGGGCTAGACACCTGGGTAAACACTCTTAATTATTTTAGTAAACACATATACCAAATAAAAAAAGCTGAATAGGAAGGGCTGTGATGGCCTTATACAATATAGGGGGCTTTTGAATAAAATAGAAATTGCCTGGAACCCTGTTTTGGGGGTATTTTCCCACTTTGAGGGGCCATAACTCCATCAATATTGGTCCGACAAAATTCTTTTTTTTTTAATCGGAAAGCCTAGGGTGTTTTCTCTTACATGAAATCAAGATATATTAGTGATGATTAGGTATGTCCATGTAATAGCTGCTGAAAGGTGAAAAAGACAAAAACACACCAATTAGTCCATTTTGGTGGGGTCTGACCCATATAATACTATATCCAAATAAACCATTTTCTGTCAGGAGGTCAAAGATGGCACCAAGTCAAAGATAGTAACCGGTCAAAGACGTTCACACTGGCCCGATCTGTGTGAGACACAGCCATATATTCTTGCATCGTAACCTGATAAAGTTCATGAACATCATTGCCTCAATAATTGTGCAAAACGTTTATTTTCATTAACCAGATACTATATGTTATCCACAATTTTCACAGGAAAGTATTGATTGTAGCTATCAAATGTAAATAATTAATAAAACACTCAGAAGAAATCACACAGTGTAGGCTAGATGTAACTGTAAGACATTTTGTAAAGGAGAAATAAGTCTGTGGGACCTACCTGTGCTGTAGTGGGACATGGCGGGGGAGTGTCCATACGTCACTTCCTGTAACACAAACCGGAAGTCACATGTACATGTAAGTGCAATCTAGTCCTAACTGGTCCTTGGATGCATATCGCTGGTATCTGAGGGGCCACTTCACTTCCACCATATATTGGGGGGGGGGGGGGGGAGGAGGGGATTTCTCTGCTGTACCAATCCCCATTTAAAACATTACAGCAACTAGCGCACCGGAACTATTTTCCCCATTAACCTTTGGCGCCAGCGATGACGCCTGGTTTACAGAGGTCAAGGTGGTGCCAGCTTGGTCATATGTATAGTGCTGTGACCCAAGCTGGCCCCAACTTGTCATCAAGCACATCCGAGCAACGTCGCTGGGGTCATAACCGCAACACTTCCCCCATAGGCCTATATTGAGGGGTGTATCCTTCAGCGGTACCCATCCACATTTCTAATATTATAGCACCCAGCGTGCCGGGACTACTTCCACCAAGAAGCTTTACTTTGGTGGCTGGGAGTATTCAGTCAATCATTGCATAGTATGCTTGTGTTGGAATTCGGAGTTTAAGGTCCCATTACTCTTGCCAAGTGGATACTCATAGTTATCAAAATGGGAATATATATTGGCTAAAAATAATATAATTAGATATATGTTTCCCTATTTCTCTTCTAAATGAAGTCCACAGGGGTAAGCTATAAAATCAACTATCACAGGTTAAGAAAATCAGCATGTGCCGTCTTTTCAAAAAACTAGATGAAACCTGTCCCAAAAAGGACTCCATGGCTGAGAGAAACAAAAAAGAAACAAATGATGTGCCACACTGTTAGGAGTGAGTGCTGTAGCTGCACAGTATAAAAGGAGGTACTTTTGGTTTCCAGTAGTTTATACTGTACAGCTACACTACAGTAGGCACTGTATCCCCAACAGTACCCATACTGTTCCTGTTTAAGGTATTATATACTGTAGGTATCTACAGTAGTTTATGCCATTATTTTAGACTAGCTATCAGACAAAAGAAGTAAGCACCTATGGGAATCGAACTACCTACAGCTGTAGGTCTTCCGATCCAAGGTCCATTGCTCTACTAACTGAGCTAGTGGGGCTGGCTGTACATTCTCATGGTCAGAATAAGCTTTTCAATTCACATGACACCAGGGAGTTGGAGAATGGGAAAGAGAGCTAGGGAGAGGCATGAGGAGAAGGGGAGAGAGAGTGTATAAGCTATATAAATAGATAGATAGAGAAAGAGAAGGGGAAACCCAGTAGCATGAACATAATTACTTTATTAGAGCCACATGGATTTTGATAATCATAAAGTTAGACCATAGATCTATCTCAAACAATCTCAAAACTAGGGACCTTTAGAAACGATGACATAGTTCATTATACACAGATGTAGTCCATGCTTCTAGCATTGCTAAAGTCTATGTTTAATGAGCTAAGTCAGGTTTGCTAAAGGTGCCTAGCATCTCTTTCTTACCTGCTCCCTCATTCATAGGAATCAGCAGGCTTTTCATCATAGGACCATACAACTGTCCAGCTAGCTCAGATAGCAGAGCATTGGACTGTGGGTCTGAAGGTTGATGGTTCTAATCCCAGTGAAGTTTCTCAAATGTAATGCATTATGTCAAAGGGTGTTGAAACATATTCAGGGGTGTTTTATACCTGGTTCATATCAATGCCCTGTTATACTACAGCAATTCGGTAACAGTAGATTATATTGTGGACTGCAACAGTACTGACTACTGTAGTAAGCCTATGTGTGTTTACAGTAGGTGAGTCTGTTCAGGAACAGTCTGTGATACTGGAAACCAAAAATACCTCCTTTTATACTGTAAATCTACGGTGGATTTAGCTGTGCAGCTACACTAACTTCTGACAGTGCAGGTTTGTCCTATATATCATTCATGTAAATAAACCTCATAAAACCCTTATAACCCCACCACAGCCTACTCACGGCCAGTTCGTAGTCTGCTGCCCCGAGGCGCTGGTGGACGTCGGGTAGCGAGGTTCCCTCCGCTGGTGACCGGTGAGTGGGCAATACATCAGGGGGCCCTGGTAAACTGTCAGGGTACCAGCAAAAACAACTTGAGTCTTCAGGGGTTTGTTTGGAAATTTCTTAACAATTTAAGTTTTTAGTGATTAAATTGGCTATATCAAGAAACAGACACAGTGCTATTTACGTAGTATCTGAGTAGCAATGGAAGCGGTTCTTAAAAAGTTAAATGGCCAACTTTTACTCAGGAACTCATGAACACATACCATACTTCTAGGGACTTTTACCATCATGCTTATGATGATTTATATTGTACTCTGGACGTGTATTGGCTTAATTTGATACACTAAAGTTTGGCGGTGCCCAGGGTGTGCTCAGTAATTACTCAGGTCATTTTTTAACAACAGGGGGGAGGGTTGGTGGATTTGGGGGGGGGGGACCAAACTAATTTGGACCTCATGAAGAGGGGGGACCAAAAGAATTTGGACCCCTCTCGAGGGGGTACCAAAGAAATTGCACCCATTTTTAGCAAAAAAGCCCGCGCCCAATTTCAACCTGCCTGGGGGAGGGGGGGGGCAGAAAAAATTCCCTAGTAAATGTTAGCCTTTCAACATTTTAAGAATCGCAAAATGAGCATTCAAATGTGATGTGATATACGATACTCAGCTGTAGCTTTGGTAATATTGAAATATATTTTGAAATATAGTACACATTGATGGCAAAATTGAACAGTGTTTGCAGGAAACACGTACCATGTTTATTTCTAAACTACTGACTACATATTTCGCAACAGGAATCTATTATTGTGACACAGTTTACCAATAAACTCAATATGTAGCATGACAATTCTTACGTAGAGTCCATGGTATGTGTGGTGATGCGGCTCAGGGTGGAGGTACGACTGTCGCCATGTTGGTTTCTGCTGTCGTAAAAGTCGGCCATGACAGACTTCCTGCTGCCAAACGTGTCCATCAGGTAGTCCTCATTCACCTCATTGTCGTAAAAGGCACTGCAGGAAAGGGGGGATCAGACAGGCATGATTTAGAGCATCAGTAATGTAGTGAGTTGGGGCGGGGGGGGGGGGGGGGGAGGGGCAGCCATCCTACCATCATAGAGGAAACTTGCAAAGGCCCTATAATAACCTACAAATGTCTAACATCAGAGCAATATTATGGGCTTTAAGGTATGGAAAAGTCAGGGCACTTGGAACAGGAGCTGGGCTCCATCAAAACGCCAGCGTGCATACGCTGGTCCTTTAAGGTTGATCGCTACTCATTGAATATGGACCACTGCGCAGGTCTCTGCGCATATAACGTATATGTATCAGATTGAGCTAATATTAACAAACTAGAAACATATACATGCTGACTAAGTCGTATTAAATGATTGGACAATTCCGAGCAGAATTGAGCATTTTATTGGACTTTACATAATTGATGTGTTTATAGCCAATAATATTTGCTATTTTCGATATAAGTTAGAACATTGGACCTATTTATCAATAAATCATTATCTAGATATATATAGATCTCATCAGGTTCTTTGAAATAACCTAGGGTAGGAAATACAGCCATTTAACATCCCAATTTTTGCCCGTTAAACCATTTTTTTAAGGCTCTAAATATGAGATTTAGACCAATTTTTGCACTATTTTTTAACTTCAAAGGCCCAAAATCATAAAAATATGCCCCGGACCACCTATCAAAAGTTAGCTATTGATCTGAAGAATTTTTTTTTTTTTAAGTTCATGGATTTTTTTCAGTGATATTTAGATATTGCTGAAGAATTATGCATTAAATTCAGATAATCATCCCCAAACCATCACGTTTTTTCGTAAAAGGGTACATTTTTGGACCATAATTAAATTTTTCGTATTTAAGGACACAATATAGGATTATTCATTCAAAATATGACATTGATGTGGGCAGTGGTTCATTAAGAAAAATATCGTGAAAATTTCCCAATTTCTGGTACTTTTTGCTAAAAATAGAATATACTTTTTTTTTCAAAAATCTGTAATAAAAAAAGTAGGTAGCTTGGGACCCCCCTATTATTTTTACATTTTCCATTTCTTAATGATCTAAACTAACCTGAGGCAAAATATTAGGAAATTCTATGGATGAAAAGTTAAGAGTAGCGATCAACCTTAAGCTGTTTGGGGTAAATAATACCGACTTTTGTAATTGGCTAGGGGATGGCTAATGTCCTAGCTGCCCTAATTATGCGGACACTTCCTGGAAATGCTGTAGTTATTTTCCCAAGGTACTTAGACTTTTAAGATGATCATTTCGAGTGTATCTTGATGATAAAGAGCATAATTGATTGAAGCAGCATGCAGCCTACAAAGAGTAAGCACCCTTATAAACGGACTCAACTAAGATTCTCAATTTGACAGGATCCGTCATTTATTGTCATAACAAAGTGTATTTATCTGTGACTTGGCAATAAAGATATTTTGAGACCTCGAAAAGCACCCACCTCTGGTTCTGCTGGTAGATGGCGTCTATGTCCTTCTCCAGCAGCTGCCTCCTGTGTCTGTGGTAGTGGCAGCAGGCGAGCAGCGCCAGGAGGACCAGGAAGATACCAGCCACGCACCCCGCCACGATGCCGATCACTGCCTGCTGCCCCAGCCCCCTGTCTGAGTCTGTCGCCGGCCGCAGGGCACCTCCTGGAAGAGCATTGTCAAGTAATGTAAGGGTCATCTGAAAAGATCAAGTTCCATCAGGACTCGAACCCGGGTCCCTACACCCAGCCACAATGCTGATCACACCCTGCTGCCTAATCCCGCTGTCTGAGTCTTCGCAGGCCGCAGGGCACCTCCTGAAATAGCAGTGGCAAGTAATAAAATTATAGTAATGTAATGATCATCAGAAAAGATTGAGTTCCACCAGGACTCGAACCCAGGTCCCTACCCGCCATGCACCCTGCCACGATGCCGATCACTGCCTCCTGCCCCAGTCCACTGTCTGAGTCTGTCGCCGGCCGCAGGGCACCTCCAGGAAAGGTATATCTTATAATGTAATGATCATCAGAAAAGATCGAGTTCCACCAGGACTCGAACCCTGGTCCTTAGGCTTGCCTGATTCCCCAGTTCACTGTCTGCGTCTGTCGCCGGTTTTATTTTATGATGACTACAGCAGCACCATTGATTCAACCCAAGAACCCCATATTTGACCACTGTGAAATAACCCTCCCTCATATTTATAAGTCAAATAATAATTGATCTTTTGACCATTATTGAACTGTTTTTTCAGATTGATTTGATAAGTGAAATTTTCACAAATATTGTAAATAATGACATCGAATAAACACAAGCATGACCGTAGTCCCTCAGTGAGGGTTATTTCATGCGGCGAGTTATTCCCAAGCATAACACTGGTAATTCTTGCAGAATCTTGCTACTGGTGTCCTTACAGGTAAACTTGTATTCAAATAGGAAGCTGGCTGGCACATACACATGCTGACTCACCTGTGGTTGGCATGGTTACCGGTACCAGTGTAGAGTAGGGTCCGACCCCTCCGTAGTTGTAAGCAGCCACCTTGATGTAGTACCCGGTACCGGGGTCCACCCCAGACACCCGGTATGTCCGCACCACCGCGCTGCTTAGTCTGAACACGGTGAAGTCTGAGGCCGCATCCTTACCCACTGCCACCACGTAACCCACGATACCCGACTCTGATGGGGGCGCCTGTGGGGGGCAGAAACAGGGGTAATATAGGGATATACATTTCATGCTTTGCAATTTTCTAAATTTTTCAAAACACATTCGTTGAAACTGTGGTCCACTGAATAAACTCATGCTCCATCGAAAACCTAATTGGAACTTGGTGTGTTGTTAGTTTTATAAACACAAAAAAAGTTATGTTTGTAGAGGCTATGGCTCACAAACTTGCTTTCAAAGCAGGTGGTTGTCCAGGTAGGAAAAGGGTCAACCTTGCATGGAAGGGGTTTCTCCATATATAGCCATGGCATATAGTTCAAGTTTCAAGTTTAAAGTATTTATTCTCATATAGGAAGTACAATTTATTGCTGTAGATCGGCAACAAAAGTGCCCTAATTCCGTAATAATATACATCTAATACATAAATAATGTAATAAATTACACTGTTTACAATAGATATCTCCCTAGACACGTGATGCCATCATTTGTCAAATTTCTATAGAGAATAGGCTGCTGCTAGAAGTATGCTTTCTGTTTTCGTTAGCCACCTGTATGTTTCCTAGTTATGTCTCCCGGGGTATTATGTATAATAAAATTTTAATTGTAATAAGTATTTAAAATATGTCAGATTTCAATAAATAATTACCGCTATATACAATTATTATCATTATAATTAACAATTTTGTATTTACAAACCCTACTATTTTCTCAGATGTATCCATATAGAAAACCACCTAGTCAGATTTCATGATATAATTAACCTTCAAACGATCATGAACAAAGGTGATTTTAGAAAACGTAATTGGTAATAAATCAACCTAAATAGGAAGCAATGCCTAAGAGTTAGGTCATAGTATAGGTTATTATAAGAGGTGTGCCTACTGACCTGCCACTCCACGTGGATGTCGTTGTCTCCCACTGGCCGCACTCTGACACCTGTAGGGGGCGTGGTGGGGGCTGAAAGACACACACAGGAAGGACTTCATGAACTTTCTGATTTAAGCTAGTTTAAACAGAAATTAAAATTGATTAACAGCCTTATTTAAGCAGCTTGGGGCAGCTTTAATCTTAAATCCTAAATATTTCTAAAGGTACTTGCTTAAAGTTGCTTAAAGCTCCTGAAAGAAGGCCATTGAATAACTTTTATTTTAGCAGAAATGTCCTTGAATCTCATGGTTTCAAGCAGTGACTGTCAATATCATCAACATGAAAGAATGCACAAATACCTTGAAACTTATAAATCGGACATTTTAAGGGGAAAAGTCGACTTGAAGCAAAATACTTTTAACTTCTGGAAAACCTCACCTATATTCCCAGGGCCAAAGAGACAAATTGGGAAGAAGGTGGTTCATAAAATATTTCGAATCACAATTTTTTGGACCACGAATAGTTGTTTTATCTATAGGTAGAGCCTGTTTGATGGGTCATTCTCCTTATACTACTTCCACTGCTGAAGCAGACAGATGTAAGTAAGTAGTATACAGAAATGGTGCCTTTCAGCTGGCACCAGGAGATCTGTCTATGGTCTTAGGTCAATGGTCTATGGTCTAATTCTATTTTCCAAGAAAACAAAGATAATCCCACTGTTGTCAGGTACTAGTGCTAATACACTGGAACCCATTGCTGCATGGCACGTTTGTTTTCAAGACAAGTTTATATTGTAGTTAGTTACACTTGTGTAAGCTTACTGAAGGCTGATTCAAAGGCGGTCTGATTTGACTGGACATCAGTTCGGTCAATCCAATGTTAATTTAACCTGACTCTAGTTTGATATTCTTTGACTCCCTTTGGCCAATCTCTCAATCACTAAAGTGCCTAACCAAGTTAGTAATTTCTTTGGCCCCCTAAATAACCAACCTAGGTTCGTTAATATTGTCATGTTGGTCAATACTGACCAACTCACCTTAGTCTTTCCATTTTAGGCTGATTCCTTTTTTAGGAAGGAATAAGTTATATGTAGTTTTGCCTCGGTCATTCTTGCATCGCACTTGGTCATGCCTGACCAATGTCTCTATGGCTAACCTGGGATAGCCACTACAGACTAAGGGCCTGGGCTAGTCTGTGTAATGGGGCTACATACCGTGACCGTTGATGACCAGTACGATGGTGGCAGGAGGCCCCTGTAGCTGTGTGTCGGCGTTAATGGCCGACACGCGGACGTCCACCGTCTCCCCGCGCCGCGTCCCGCTAAATGTGGCCACCAGGGGGCGACCGGCCGGCACCCGGGAGGTCAGGGTGCTGCCACCTGGGGCTGAGCTGTGGTACTCCACCAGGTACTCCAGGGCCGCTTGGGGAGGGAGGGGAGAAGGATTAATCATAATACTGTAACAGGGTTAGATAGTAACAATAATTAGGGTCAATGGCTCCCGGGCCAGCGTTAACCCCTGCTGTAATACCTTGTATATAAGGCTTACTCACATATTAGCCACACCTAGACTTTGGGTATATCCTATAAGCCTCACCGAGGTCTGACTTTAGTTCTGTGGTATACATCTTAAAACTGTAAATTCTTGAGTAGAAACCAGAGCTAGTATGCAAGTTTAGTTTCCCTTTTCCTCTACTAGTTTTTTTTCACATCATAAATCACTCAGAATATCGTTATCTATCAGCATTGAAATATACCTACAGGATAGCCTAGCCTAGAGTCAATGCCCACCTCAATTATAAAGATATCCTCTCTATTTTCTATAAACATAAAGTGTACTGTAATACACAAAAAGAAGGACATTTCATGCATGAATGACTACAAAATTGAAGTCGACATCTCAAGGGTCTGGTTGACTCTAGGACTAACTACCCACCTACGTTCAAAATAACAATATAGATCTGATGAGTAGAAGTAAGGGTCCTAAAATGCAGTTATCCTGTTCTGTTAAATAATGGAAGATTTATTTAGCCTGGTCCTCTGACCCTTTGCAGCTAGGTGTGATTCATGAGCTGGAAATCATTTTAGATTTATCATCATAATTACACTCCAGTTCTTGGAGACTGACAGGTACATGGTAATTTAATGAGCTGGCTCTGAGTGTAGTGCCTCTTATATGTACATTTTGAGGTCCAGTCCTTGGGGGGGTCCTCTAACATTTGTGTTCACTGAATCATTATCCTTTAGGTTCAAAGGGCAGACATTTAGTTACCTGGGTTACCATTGGTGGTGAGGGGCCTGTTCCAAAAGACAACCAACTTGCCCTCCTTGAAATCTGCCCGCAAGTCTGTGGGGGCACTGGGAGCTGTGAATAAGAAAATATCCATTATCACAAATGCCTCTATTATCGTTTGTGTTTTTGATCATTTTGTAAATTTAGTTTTGATTGCCTTTCTTAGATATGTATTTTTTTGTCCCAGGAATTCTCATTAGTGTACGGGTACGTAAAACCTCGCCTATAAGATGAATTATTTTATTTGCCCAAAATGGGGATTCGGCTTATAAGTGGGGTCCTCATACATGAAATTAAAGAGAAAACGATTTTTAAACCATAATTATTGAAGCCAAATTTTGTTCTCAAACTAGGGGTTTTACGGTACTTGTATTATTATATCCAATGATGAATAGGAATTAAGGCATAAGAATAAATCACAGTCAAATACTAGATGTAAGATTGTTTTATCTTTTCTTTTTAAGTTTCTAATATATTTGTACCCACCGCCGCTCTGCATGGTGATGTCTGATGGCACGCTGTATTCTGATTGGCCGAGCAGGTTGCGTGCTGCCACCTGGAGTCTGTAGCGGGTGTAAGGCTGCAGGTCCTGCAGTGTGTACGTCATACCGGTGCTGCCACCTACCGGGGTCCTCATCATACCGACACCCTCATGCGGCGCGTCACGGGGAGTGTCTCGCTTCTGTTGTTGACTGCTGCCACCTGGTGGAGGAGTGGAGAAGATTGGCTTTTTAAGATTTTGTTGGCCACACTTAAAGTTGGTATACTTGTGATTGAGATTCAAATATCAATTGAACCAGGATGTTTGGCAAGATCAGGGATTCTTTGGTTCGTAGTACATCCACTGTCTATTGAAGTTTGTTTATGTTTTGATATGATTGTCAAATTTCAGCCAAATATATTTAATTGACGAGTGTACAATTTCATTCAAACCATTTAAAGTAAAATATAACAAGTTTCAGCCTTGTACACGTTTGATTCATGTATGGTTACTCATTAGAAAAAGGACATTACAATTATACATTCTCCCTCCTTCACATCTGGACCATAGTTGCCATATTATTCTAAGATCCAGAGATATTGTCTAAAATATAATTTTCCCATTTGTTTCTTACAACATAATTAAAGGTAGACATCTCAAGGTATTGGTTGATTCTAGGTCTAACTACCCTTTGTAGGAAGAAATTACATCTTACTGCTGGTGCCGTCTGTGGAGTACACGGGTACCAGCAGGGTCTGGGGGGCGCGGCCGGCCACCTCCGGGGTGGTCAGGTAGAAGGAGATGTGTGACGGCAGGAGCAGTGACGTCACCACCTGCTGCCACGTCACCGCCATGCTGGTGTTGGTGATGTCAGATACCCGGATATCAGACGGCATGCTGGGAACTGAGCAATGAGAATTGGAAATGTAATTAAAGATGAATAAAAGTTTAATAATTGAGAAAAGTCAGTTAGAAAAAAATTACTAACTGAAAATGGCTGATTTCAATATAAGGAAATATGGGTGTTTGAATCAACTATATCAGGCGTTTCTGCAATTTTAATTGTACATCCATAATGGAATACTTAGATTGTAACTGAACATAAACACATATCCTATATGAAGTTGCTGCTTTTGTTGCAAATGAATTAAAGCACAATTGATATCAAGTTCGAAAAGATATCTTGAGAATAAAGATAGGATACTCACCTGCTATTGTACCTGTGTCCGTCCCTAACCTATTTGATGCTGTACATCCATACGGTGGTCGCACCTCCCTGATCGACTCCACCCACCCGTCATGTGTCAATCTAAGCCCCGCCTCCTCGGCTGAAGCCCCGCCCCCTATGGGAAGCCCCGCCCACTGGTAGACGATGGTGGGGGTGGGCGTGCCGGCTGCCACACAGCGCATGCGGGTGATGTTGGTGACCGGGTCACGGGACGCATTAGCACCAACAAGCACAGCTCCACCTGTAGGGGGAATTTATAAAGTATTTTTATTCATAAAATGATTTTCAAAAATGCAAAAACAGGTAATTAAGTAATGGGAATGGAGACAGGGAAGATGTTATGATCATGTACCGTCAGATGTTACGAACTATTCTCATTAATATACAACATTGACATTGATTCAAATGAGAACAAAATTGTTCTATATTTAATACAAGTTAGTTTAACCCTTTAAGGCCGACCAAAAAAAAGTATTTACGGTGATGGGGGCGAGACATTTTTACAGGAACTTTCCCAGGGCCAAGCCTTTGATGATTCCCATAGAGTCATGTCGACTATAGTCGATGCTAGGCAGTTCAGTTCTGCCAGCCATGGCATCAACTAAAGTCGATGCTCGGCCCTGAGGGGTTAAAGAGAGTTTTTCTGGTTATTGGGGCCCAAAAATCAACATTTATAATCATCAGATCTTGCCTACCCTGCCAATGCCCCATGTCATATTAAAAGAAAAATTCATACATGTACCAAATTACATATTGATAGGTGAATAGAACAACAACAACACATTGTATACAAAACATCTGTGTATCAGCTAAATACTCTTCCATTGATACAATTATTCTCAAAATAAAACCTCCTTACCATTAACTTGTAGAGTGACGTCGCCATGACTACAGCCCAGGTAGTTACAAGCCTCACAGCGCCACGTCCCCGCGTCACGCCCGACCTCCACCGTCATCACCGTCACCATGTCCCTGTCAATGACGTAATCCCCTGACGACTCCGTCAATGTGACGTCAGAACGAGGTGGTTGCCATGACAACACAGGTGGAGGGTCTGACGTCACAGGACAGCGGAGTGTGACGTCACTGCCTTCGTCAATAACGATGGGTGTTTGTTGTGGTGTGACACGAGGGGGAGCTGGAGGAAAGAGTTCATAGATTACTCTACAGAAGACATTTGGTGCATAATTCAGTTGGGGTGATGCATTGATGCCGATCCTGCATGGTTAATACATTCCTGAGGGGTGGCATCATTCATGAATGCTTCCTGGCGAGTTACAACAAAGCACATTGAAGGGCTAACTCTTCCACACAAACAATTATCAGCAATTTGCAAATTGGCCATGGTCAAAGTGAAAGTAATTAAACAGGCATATTTGGATCTATACTAGGTGTGAATTTACAAATTTAATATTAAAGCCAGAAGACAAAATTTGCTAGTAGAGGAATCTAATCAAGAGTGTTTGGTAATGTGTCTTTAAACTAATTTAAACCCTCTTTAATATGCTTTTACATTTAGACTTTTGTATTGTAGCTTGCAGATATCACTCGCGGGCCCCGAGAGTGTACTGCCCGCCTCTGGTAGCTCAAGTACCATAGCGGAGCGTTGGAAAAGCACCGGTTCTATGGTGTAGTGGTCAGGATTCTCTCAGCAGAGCGGCCAGGGTTCGATTCTTTTCCACGACTCATTACAGTATTGAAGCTTTCTGTACTGCATTCACTTACCCTTGACATCCAAGTAGGCACCAGCTGTGGCGTTCCCGTATGAGTTCTCAGCAACACAAATGTACCATCCCTCATCCTTCTCCAATAACTCCTGTAAGAGATGTGTCAATAAAGGCATTAGGGACCTTGTTAACTATGTTCATTTTATGGATGTTTTGATTAATAACCAAAACAATACCCCAGACCTGTACAAGTCATTGGATCTTATTTCTTATTTCTGATGGGATAGAAATGTGCTGCTGAAAATATCCAGACTGGTTTGTAATTTCTGGGGTGCTGTAGTATTAGTGTTTCAAGACAGTGGCCAGCCTAGAGGTACAGCTAAAATGAAGTATCATTGAGGCTTGGATGCAGTCTACGTCCAAGTATAAATTTCTATGATACCATATAACCTGTGCTTATGCAATACTTTCACATATTTCAATCAAAAAGTGTTAATAAATTCGAAATCAATTGATAACTGAAAAAACGGTTATATATACATCATACAAACCCCTCATCAAAGAAAAACCCTTCATACCTCAAAATGATGATGATGTAGTTTTTAAACTAACGCAACTGAGGGCTAGTTCACACGGCCCATACAGACCAAACTGGGGACAACAGGAGACTGAGAGACAACGCAGGTGAAAGCATCAAGACAATTACACAAGGAAGAAAATGAGGGGAAAGAGAAGAACAAAATATCAACCATACCTCAAAGACAAGGTCAGCATCATGTGTGACATAGCCGCGACCCTCCATGAGTTCAGCACTGATGGGGGGACCCCGCGTACCGGCCTGCACCCACCGGTACCAGTGTACTGTGGGGGGTGCGCGGGCCGTGGCCGCACAACGGAAGTGGGCCGTAGACGACACGTTTCCCGTCCCATTCTGTGGTGTTACTGTGAACACTGGCACATCTGTGGAGGCAGGAGGAGGAGGTATGGGGAAATATATTATAAATAGGCCCCTCAAGGTTTCAATCAGCAAAACCACATTTTTTCAGTTATAAGGGAGTGTTCATTTATTAATTGCAGGGGGGATGGTGAGATTTCGTGTGGAATTTTTTGCCCCCCCCCTTGAACTATAGTAACGCGCTGGCTTTTTTGCTAAAAACGGGCTAACATTTTTACGGCTCCCCCTCAGGAGGGGTCGGACATTTTTACGCCCCCCCAAACCCACCACCCCCCCTGTAAATAATAAATGAACACTCCCTACGGATTGTAATCGTAACCCATTAAGGCATACTCCTCAGAAGATATTACCTTCAATCAAAAAAGGAGAGTTGCAGCCGGCCTGATATTCTTTTATTTGTTGTAGTAAATTGTCTATTTTACCATGGATATTATGTTACAAACCAGTCAAGAATAATGCTTTAAAAAGCCAATCTCTACAATTGTTTGATTAATACACTACATAGGACACTGATTAAACACACCACTATAGGATTAAAACTCATATACAACCCAAACAATCACGTACCATGTGAATTACATTATAAGACTTCAATGGTAGAATATCAAAGGATATTTTGTTGTATACTGAACCAATGACATCTCGGTCATTGTACCCTTTGAAAATAATGAGATTCAACATTACCATCAGGGCGTAGATATGATGTCTGAGCTGACATGCCAGCGTCACTCAGCGCTATACAGACGTAGGCACCGTATTGACGGGGCGTCATGGCGTATATCGTCAGCGTCCCATTAGAGTGCCGAACCATATTCTCTTCTGTAAGGTACAAAAAAAGCAATATTTAACTGCTGACATATTCGATGAGCAGGTCTCAAAATTTACTCCATTTGAAATTAATTTACGATGTTGCCCAAGACCAGACATCCCTTCCTATCTATTCCCTTCCCTCTTATTCCCTCTCATTTTGCTCAATGTATGATAATTTTTGATTTTTGATTTCTTACAACCCATGTACAGTGGCCCAGAAGGGTCAAATGGAATCAATTCAAAACGTGAAAGTTGAAACTCAAAACGTGAAAATTGAAACTCCAAACGTGAAAATTGAAACTCAAAACGTGAAAATTGAAACTCAAAACGTGAAAATTGAAACTCAAAACATGAAAAGTGAAACTCAAAACGCGAAAGTGGAACTCAAAACGCGAAAGTTGAAATCAAAACGTAAAAAGTGAAACTTAAAATGCAAAAGTTGAAACTCAAACCATAAAGAGAGAAACTCAAAACATGAAAAGTCAGGTTTGACGTTTCAACTTTCAAAGTCAATCTGTCAATCTGTCAACAGCTTGTGACAGGTATCGTTTAACATTGAGTATGGTTCACAAGCCAGAGAAAGCCAGTATCGAGACAAACTGTCAAATTTCCCAAAAGGGTCAGGTTTCCGAAAATGGCAAATTTCAAAAATGGGTCAGAATTTTGGAAAATGCCCAAATTGGCGGAATTTCAAAAAAGGGTCAGATTTTCGGAAAATGTCCAATTTGGCAAGAAAAAAAGTCGAATGTCACTGAAGGGTCGGAATTTTTGAAAAAGTCCAATTAGAAACAAAATAGAAAATCGCCCCCATTAATTTTTTTACATTTTTCTCGCCAAATTAGCATTTTTTGAAGGACTGACCCTTTTGTGAAATTCGACGTTTCTCTTGCCAAATTGGACAATTTTCAAAAAATCTGACCCAAATTTGATGTTTTCTTACCAAATTGGACATTTTTTCAAGAATCTGACCCTTTTGTGAAATTTGATATTTTCTTGCCAAAGTGGACATTTTCCGAAAATCTGACCCATCTTTTGAAATTTGACATTCTTTTGGAAATCAGACCCTTAGTGAAATTTGACATTTTTGTCTTGCTACTGGCTTTCTCTGGCTTATGAACCATACCCAATGCTAAAAGATACCTGTCACAAGCTGTTGACAGATTGACAGGTTGACTTTGAAAGTTGAAACGTCAAACCTGAAATCTGAAAGCACTTTTCCTGTTTTGGTTTTTCAATTTTCACGCTTTGAGTTTCACTTTTCACGTTTTGAGTTTCAACTTTTGTGTTTTGAGTTTCACTTTTTACATTTTGATTTCACCTTTTGCGTTTTGAGTTTTACTTTTTACGTTTTGAGTTTCAACTTTTGTGTTTTGAGTTTCAACTTTTGCGTTTTGAGTTTCAACTTTCACGTTTTGAGTTTCAACTTTTGCGTTTTGAGTTTCAACTTTTGCGTTTTGAGTTGATTCCATTTGGCCCTTCTGGGCCACTGTACCCATGGATAATGTTTGATATCCCCCCTCCCATCCCATTAATATTTACTCATACAGTGTTTTGAAAATATTTGAGTAAGAACTTGAAAAGAATCGGATATAGCACATTCACCCTATAAGGCCAGAGCAATTAATAAACTGCTGCATTCAAATATCTTTTGACGCCAGTCTTGAATTTACTGATCGAAATTGGTGAAATACTTTCAAATGGTATCACCACACTCCAGCAAGAGACTTAGCATAAGATCAAAACATTATTTTCAAACCAAGCCACTGATATCAATTTCAGCTTTTGAATCTGTTTTATTGCAAACATTTGAATCTGTTTTATTGCAAACAACCCTTTACAGGAAGATAATGGAACCCAGGAGAATTTATAAAATCTTAGAATCAGATGAAACATTTTTTCCAGAATGATTTATACCTTCTGCTCAAAATCATACAAGAGTAATACCCCTGCATGTAATTAAAAAGAGTCATGGAGTCTAAACAAATAACTAGGATGACTCTAGTGGATCTCAAAAAGATTCTGAGAATTTTCAAACGGATATGAATTTGAGGTTTTGGTATTTTTATTGCAAGACATCTCCAGTTAAGAAGTATTTGCAGTGTTACAATGTTATAGATATAAAACATATACTTCAAGCTTATAAGGCTTATACATATAGTATAATAAGAGATTGGTCATTACAGGAGCAATATCACTACTCGTGTAGTATATAGACTAGAACAGTACTAGAATTGTGAGTGGGACACGCTCGGTGATTATGCCGCTTTGAGAGAGGCCATATATATATCCTGTTCAATGCAGCTCCTTCGTTGATTTCAAGTATTTACTTGAGTAGGGGGTTCTCCCTTTAAGTGCGGTATCATTTGGTATCACTCGCTTGCATGTGTACGTGAAAACTACCTTACCATAAGTGAGAGTCTGTTCGTTGAAGAGCTGCCATCTGATGGTGGGTTGGGGTCTACCCTCCGCGGCACAAGGCAGCGACACGGTGGCGCCCTCCCTCACCACGATGTCTAGTGCGGAACTAGTGAAAGTGGGCGGAACTGGAAGAAACAGGAGTCAATGTTGAGATTAATAAGGTCTACCGAGTGTCATGAACTGAAGGAAGACACATAGAAAGGAAGCTCTGAGTGGGTGGTGGGACATTGTCCTAAAATCCTTGACTACTCACTTTTTTTTAAAGTTTTGATACAAAAAAAGTTTTGTTTTCAAATTCTCTTATTTTGCAATTATTCAAATTTTGATTCGTATATTTCTTGAACTTTTCCTAAAGTTTCAAATATTGCATATTATATGCATGTGTTCTAATTGATCTTAATATACGATGATTTAAACTCAATATTTTGATAATAACAACAAATGAATAACTCCTTACCCATGATTTGTAGTTCTGCAGAGACTACCAGCTGGTTGACCGTGTTCTCTATAACACAAGTGTAGCGCCCCTCCTGCCACCTGTACACGTTCTCCAGAACTAACGTCCCGTTACTCAGCACCCGGATACCCTCGCTCGTACTCAGCGTCTGATTGGACGCCGGCCCGTACCATGTGACTGTAGGTTGGGGGTACCCGTCACCAGCACAGTGGAGGTAGGCAGGGTACCCCTCCATGACTATGGTGGTTGTCGGGGTGACCGTGAACTGGGGGCCATCTGTAAGGGAAGTTAGATGAGTGAAAATATGGAAAGAAACAGGAGAGACTATGCTATACCTTCAGTGTCATTGTATCTTGTGATTTTTCATTTACACAAAGTTAAATGCCCAGATTTATAACGATGTTATAATTGTACCTCCAAAATTGCTTTAGAACATGGCTACTTCTGAGCTATGCTGAGTCTTCCCCTCTGAATACTAGCTAGTGCAGAGTTGGGAGTGAGTGCAGAATATTTGTTCCCTTGGGCTAGCCAAAGAATATTAAGGATGGAGTGGTGGTGGTAAGATTTTAACGCAAGCGTGGTAATCCTAGCCGCGGTGTGGCTAACTGGACGGGAAGGATCTGCTTGTGGCTGTTGCAACAGATCCAGAGGAAGATGGACTCCACTGCAAGCCCTTATAAGGGCGCTACTGCTGAGGCACCCCCTTGTGGTGGACGGCCGTACTACTCTCCTCTTCCAACTCGGCAGCAACTCTGCACCACTAAAATAGTATATATACAATATGCAACCTTTAGAAACACACACATATATATATATATATATATATAAATATATATATATATATATATATATATATAACATTTAGCAGGACATATGAATATTCTACTCACAATACACGTAGAGCACGGCGGCTGCTGACTGGGCGCCCACCACGTTACGTGCGGTACAGGTGTAGCGTCCCGCATGTCGTGTCTGTACCTTCTGTATGACCAGCGACCCGTTACCGTACGTCACCACCTGATGTGACCGACTACTGCCAGGCACCGGCACCACCACTGAAACATAGCGCAGAAATCGGGTATGATCAAATTCTGTTTCTCCCAACAGATCTTGAATATTAAATTCATTTATCAGTCCTATAAGGGGTAGTAATGATAGTGACTAGTGACTAGTGATGATAATATTATATGGGTAGAAAGGATATGAGTGATAATAGAGGTAGTGAGGGAACAAGTTATAGAAGAGTTAGTAAGGATATGCTTGATGATAGATAATACAGATCATGATAAAGGTATTAAGGATATTGGTCATAGAGGGGTAGTGAGCATATATGAGTGATGATAGAGGAAGTAAGTATATGAGTGATAATAGGGGAACTCAGGATATGGGTGATAATACTGATTATAATGATATAAGTGATGTTAGGGGTACAAAGATTTGAGTGATAATAGGGGTATTTACCAGAATCGGGGTTTGAGTGATAATAGGAGTAGTTACCAGAATCAGGCAGGGTCCAGGTGAGGATAGGCTCAGGCCGGCCGGTAGCCCCACAGTTTAGTACCACACGATGGCCGTCTACCACCGCCCTGTCCTCGGGACTCAACTCTATCAGCGGCCTCTCTGAAATAAACAAAATTAAAAAAATGAATTTTAAGATGCTAAAATTGATTAAATAAAAAATAGTACAATATCATATGAGCAACCGGAAATGAATTAGCTTAACAGTTGGGTTATCTAGCTGTTATCTAGCTGTTATATTCACAGCCTTCTGATAACAATTATAAAACCGGCACTTTGCATTTGTTTACAATCCATTGTTATCATTGACCGTAGCATTTCATTTACATCTAGGTATGATAAGAAACATTGATTTAGGAGGGGTATGGACATGTTGGCATCCACTGGCAGACCTTAGCATCATAAAGAAGGTCCTCTGAAATTACTGTAAACGTTGATTTTTTTTGCTGGTATATATTTTCGCGAATTTGCTCAAAGTGCAATTTGGCTTGTATTTAAATTCGCGAATTTAGGAATTTGGTACTCCCATGGCTGTATTGGATAAATTGTTGCTGTATACATATTTTTGAGGGTTTTAAAGGAAATATGTTTACAGTAGGCGATTGGTATCTGCCGCAGCATTAGTCATCCCACATGAGAAAAGAAATTGTTGATGAGCATTGAACATTTTAGAAACAATCATTAGAAACAGTTACAGAAAAGGTGCAAAAAGGTAAGCCTGTTCTTTTTTACAGTACAGACCTCAAAGGCCAGGGTTATTTCTGTGTAACGCTTTAAGGCCTTAAACGTTGAGAAGTGCTTGGACTGGAGATAATCCAGGACTCCACTAGGGCAACACAGGCACCTATGAAACTGGGCGATCTTTTTAATGTTTTATTCTTGAACATTTCGCTGTATTTCACTGCAAGTTTTGCCAGGAGCAGGCAACAATCAGAGCAACACTGCTGCGAAATGAAGCAAAATGTGCAAAACATATTATCAAAAAAGATCGCCCCGTTTCGCATATATACCTTCTTGGCTAAAGTAGCATTACATGCGTGCAGAGACTCTATACAGAAGACATGTGCACTTAAAATAGTAATTAATGGTTTAACATGTGACTATTAATGGTGCTCTTATTTCAAGCTATCATTTACACAGACTCCCCGAGGCAGAATCAAGGTGGCAGCAAAATGTGCTGTGCAGTTCTATTGAAATTTGTTAAGTAATAAATAAGGCATTTAAAAGGAGAGGCTGAATGGATGGATTGGGAATAAGACCCCAAGATAGATGATCATTTTCAGAGTTACAATTTTATGTTCAGCTTGATTATTTTCGAGAACATTTAATGCATTTGTAGAGTGTGAATGAAGGGAGTAGTTTTGTGAGTGTGTGAGTAGTGAAGGTTTTGTCATGCTTAGTGGGGGCAGGTGACACCAGTAGGGATTAGCTTTTTAATCTTTATAATTTTCCTCTTGAAACTGCTACATGAGCTGAGATGTGTCGACTCATATAGCAACTTTAACTCTTAGAAATCTTATATCATAATAAGCTAAATAAATAATTAATGCCCCTGTTCACAAGATAATGTCACCATGTGCCCACCTAGTACCACACTCCTGAGTACACCTGGAGGTGTGGTAGTGGTCAGGTTTATCTCCTCCCCCAACACTAGCTCCAAGACACCTGGGAGAATAACTGGAGTTGGTAATGGTGTTTGTATTGTGTCTTCTTGGTAACATACAGAAGGTCCAGAGGGTGGGAAATGGAGAGAGAAAGGGCAGCAAAACACAAATAAATATCAGATGATTATTAGATAGTCATGCAGTTTTATAAGACTTAAATATGGTGGACATCTAGTGTACTTTCTGGATCATGTTCATCATTAGCAATACGAGTCTGTACAGTTAAGGCCGGACTCCACTACGGCGACACAGCTACCTGTGAACAGGGCGTTCTTTTAGGTCCTTTGTTCTCAAATAGATCACCCTGTTTCACTTTGTTTCGCTCTGAATGTTGCTCAAATGTCCCTAGGAACAGGGCGACATTGAGGGTGAAACACAACAAAACAGGGCAATCTATTTGAGAACAAAGGAACTAAAAGAACGCCCCATGGAGTCCGAGCTTTTCAGCATGGACAGGACACTGTACCTTCCATCTTGTTATAAATAGGTAAATAGTCCTTACATAATACATTCATCCAATACAGAAAATTTTCTTTTGATCCAGAAAATATTCCCTAACCCACAGCTCACAATATGCACCTAATGCAATACCTATGACAAATTACAAATCATGTTATGGTATTCATCCTATGAGAGAAGGTACAACAGTTAAACAATTACTCTACAACAACAAAGGTTAAATAGTCATTCCTTTACTCAGCAAATGATAATATAATAAGAACTAAACATTTCCATGCCTGATGCACAGAATTTAGATAAAAGAGTTAGAAATAAAATATTGTCTATCCTCTATTCACTCAAAGATAAGCAAGTTGGAGAATTAAATAATCATATTTTGGGATGATAGTTGATATACTAATTATCACTTTATGACCTAAAGATTGCTTTAATGCAGGATGCTCTTTTGCTGTCATGATAGACGAATACGGCAATGGTGATTAACTCGCCTGTTTTCCTATCATGCCAACCTTACAGGTTTAACAAATACTGAAGGCCAAGCATTATGTATCAATTCAGCTCCAGTGAGTTGCTCGCCGGCACTGCATTGGTGAATCATGCCCTCCTTGAATACCTAATAGCCAAAATCACGGTCCTCGCTGCACTCAAACTCTTAGTGTTGAGGCCGTAAGAGTTGGGGCTTTAACCCGTTAAGGACAGAATAATTCCTTCATGCATCATGCCCTCGATCATCATGATGCATGAATGCAGCCCTGGCGGTAACTCGCCAGTGCTGTATTTAAGCTACATGCCAACCCTACGGATTGAGACACACCTAAAGGGTCATCATGATGGGCCAATGCATGATGGGCTACCGCTGAATTAGTGCAACATAACGACAAATGTTATTTCTTAGGCCAAATTAAAAAAAAGTTGTGTTTCAGGTAACATGGGAAGAAACCCTAGGGTCGGTAGGTCGGATTTATTTTTATTTTTTTACTTTTTTTTTTTAATATCCCTCTAAAATTGACCCAAATAAGTGTAAAAATGGGGAAATTTTTTTCCATAATTATGTAAAACTAAAATTGACCCCAAAAAAGTATAGAATATATAAAGATTCCTTCAAAATTGCATAAAAAAATGTAGGGTCGGCCCTGATTAGATAGGGTCGGTCGTGTGACCTGAAACAAACCCTTTTTTTTTTGGCATTAGTGGCATGCCTTACTTAAAGGGTCAAATGTTTAATGACGTCATGATGCATGTTTACCTTGTACAGTGAGGGTCCAGTTGTGACTGACGGTGACGTCACCGGCCCCGGCGGCACGACACACGTAGACGCCGGCGTCACGCTGACCGACGTCCAACAACTGCATGGTGCCCGGGTACGGGGTGCGCAGACGCTGCTCCGCTATAGGCGCCCCAACCTGAGTCATCACAAAGTATCAAAATGTCAAGTTAAATAATGTAAATGTAACATCATTTTGATGAGTATATAACTCATATAATGGTTATAATGGCTCACCAAATTGATACAGGTTGAAACTATATAGCCGGCTGACCTAGAGCTATGACCGGCTGACCTCTATGACCAGCTGATATCTATGACCAGCTAGCATCTATGGCTGACTGACATCTATGACCGGCTGGCGTCTATGACCTGGGAGACACATGTGTTACATGCTCCATTAGTACCACGTTTTTTACCAGGTGGCAGCAGCACACCAAGCAGGTGTGTGTGGGTGTTATTTCTGCCATTATCAGAAATTTTGGCAGCGATCTAAGCTACCCAGTCATAGACATCAGCCGGTCATAGATGTCTGCCGGTCATAGACGTTCCCTAGTCGTAGATGTCAACCTGTCATAGAGTTTAAAGTGTATCTATTTGGTGAGATGTGCTCTCAACTTTAACTCTTTAGGCACGGATTTATCGTCATTTGTTGCTGGGAGGCACAGCACTGGAAAATCACTCGCTTTACTTTTAGCACGTGCTATACAATCTTATACTTCTTTTGTTGGGGCTATGTCACACTTTTGTATAATCGATAATCCGAATTAGGCTTAAAATCACAAAAGAATGTTGGCTTTTCAGAGATGTTTTTACGGTGGAAATGTGCCTCTACATGGGTAAAATTCGACACAGGCGACACGGCGACACGGCCCCTTTAAAAATCGACAAGTGCGACACGGCCCCTTTAAAGATCGACGGACACAGGGAAATAAAGGTTAAAAATCGACCCACAGGGAGTTTTCATTAAGTTCTTATATAGCTAAAAATCGACTCAGCGACACGCCTCTTTTGCTAAAAATCGACACGCCGACATGGTCAAAAGTTTGGGTACCCATGTAGAGGCACAGAAATGCCTACCCGTGCCCATGATATGATGGGTGGTGGTCGGCCGATAGAGGAACACGTCCACGTGACTGTCTCCCCCGCAAACACGGTGGTGTCCTCAGGGACCCGGGTAAAGGTTGGTCTGCTGCTGCCCTCTGTGGGAGAAACACGAACTAGTAGTGAATGACAGTTTATGAAAAAATCTATTTGTATAATCCTATACTACCTAATATCTGTCATGGACCAGGGTGAAGGGAGGGCTGGTGCTGACCTCTGTGGGGGAAACAGGAACTATTAGCGAATGACAGTGGTGGACCAGCGGTAATGGTAGAACATCTGTGTGCAGGTGAGAGAAATGACTCCTCTTAGGCCAAAATAAATAATGGGTGTGTTTCAGGCAACCTGACCCTAGATTCAAAAAAGGGCCGACCCTAGAAATTTTTTCCGATTTTTTTTTTTTTGCAGAATATTCATTTTTTTCCCAGAAATTTTAGCAATTTTTTGGTCAGGAAGAACAGATCACATGCCTAATTGATGGTCCAGCCCCAGGAAATTGCTTATTAACAAAAATGTCCAATAATTTCATGATATTCCTAGTTATAGTAAGAATCAGTGAGTCGTCTTGATGACCCGCGAGTGGATATGGCAGTTTGCGTCCCATTCCAGGTACCTCCAACATCAAAAAAAGAATTAAAAAATTAAAATCCGACCTACCCACCCTTAATTTTTGGACCATGTTGCCTTTTTTTTGGCCTTAGGGGAAATTAGAAGTGGTGTCATGATCTATAAAATGAGATATCATTAGTTAGAAATTTCCTGGTAGTTGTGTGGGAATCGCTTATCAAACAAAAGCTCATATCACTGACTGAAAATGCTAAATAAGCTCTTAATGCATTGTATCTTGTATTAAATTCTTCATAATAAAAGAAACGTTTTTTGCATTCCAAATATAGAACGTTAGTATCAAAGATGAAATAATTTCATGAAGAATATTGTATTCTACATAAAAAATGGACATGTTATTGTGTATCCGGCAATCTTTCACATCATGTGCCCCCTGATGGTAAAAACCAGAACTAAAACTCTGCCGAAAAAGGGGTCTTTTCCCTAGATGGGTCACATCTATTTGCATGAGGTTGATTAGAATGCTGCTTTGCCGAGTATGCATGCATAATTGCATCATGCCGACCGTACAATTTTAGCACCATCAAAGAAACTTACTGACACTGCATTGATTCATCATGACTCACGGGAACACCCCACCATTAAAGGTTAAGTTGACAACACCCCACCCCGGGGAGGGCACTTGAATTTTTTTTGACACAAGTGTGGGGCTGGACCTTTGACACCCCTTGCCCTTGTCGTGGGACTTTTACCTCAAAATGCTACCCTTGTTACAACATTTTCGGCCAAAAGCTCCTAGGTTTGGGGAAAAATGTAATAAATAGACCATGTTTAGTCAAATCTCCTCGAGAAATTCACTCTGGTGCAAATTTTGTAAGAAAATGTGATGTTTGAGTTAAAAATGGAAAATGTTGGTAAAATCTCAGACATTTTCTTCAAAAGTAGACCCTTGTCAAGGGGAATTTCAATGAAACTGCACCCTTGTCATGGCAAATTTTCTTGAAAAGTGGACCCTTGTCTTGGGGAATTTTGTAGAAAATGTACCCTTGCCAGCCGCACACATGTGTATACAAATTGATTATACTAAGTGCCCCCCCCCCCCGGGTACCCCGCCCCTAAAGGGCTAATTAACGACACCCCACTGTTAAAGGTTAAGTTCACAACACCCCTCATTTAAAGGATTAATTAACAACATCCCACCACTAAATGGTTAATCAATATAACTAGGGACTTCCCCCGGTGTGCAGCTAATAATCTCATTATTGATTCTCATATAAAAGCACAACTTCAATAAGCAGTATTCAGAATTAGCCACACCTAAAACGCAGGAGACTAGTAATTGTTAGCTTATCTGATTATAGTCCCCCCCCCCTCCCTATTACAGCCTGTATCAATGGTAAATCCCGACCTATTTAACCCTTTAAGGGCGACATAATGCATTAATATATCATGCCCCTGGTCATGATGCATGAATGCAGCCCTGGGTAACTCGCCAGGGCTGCATTCAAGCATCATGCCAATCCTACAGGGTTGAGACACTCCTGAAGGGTCAGCATGATGCACCAATGCAGCACCGGCAAGTTACTCGCCAGGGCTGAATTTAAGCATCATGACAAGCAAGGGCATTGCATGTTGCATTCAGGCATCATGTCGCTCTTTAAGGGCTAAGGGCCGCAATATGATTTAATGCCATATGATATTCGTCGTTATGATGCATGACGTCATTACTGCATTTAAGTATCATGTGGGGTTGATACATTCCTGAAGGGTCAGCATGACGTGAAAAGTCATGATGCATTACAGAGGCATAGGAAGCAAATCATCAGTGGGGAGCCCAAGGGGGGGCCCACTCCAACTAACTTAAAGTGTCACTTTTAATGCATGATGTATCATATACATCCTTATATTAGATTGTATGGAAAAGTAGTATTTGAGTCCCCTTTAAGTCTGATTTCGGGGCCCGGCCCCCTCTGTCCCCACTTTTCCCTATGCGGGAGAGTTAAGGATTGAAAATTGTGTGTATTATATTACAGGTCTTGACAAATTTTGGGGGGGCCGAAACATATTCAGGCCCCCCTTCCTCAGTGATTGGGGGAGTTCGGGCCCCCCTGCCCCCCCCTTTTCCTATGCCACTGCATTAAAGTAATATGCAGCCTTTAGATGGCTCACTAGACATACTCATCCCACCCCACTGGTTCTATCGACCTGCCTTATATTAGATGTGGGCCAAGGGGAATTCCCAAGTCACAGAAGCTATGAGAAACTGTAAAATAGTCAACCTCTCTAAAGAATTCATTAGAACCGAAAACGTAGCTCATGGTGTATTTACCGGGATTTTATATTACCTTTTCCATGATGCGAATATGTCACAGAACATGCATTGAAGTATTGAAAGCATTGACCTATATTACACACAGAAAAGAAATAGCGTCAAAGGGGAGTCCAGGTTCCCTCCAGAATGACTCCCCTCTCTAGGACAGCCGTGGCTGTCAAAGGAAGCCTGGGTGACTCCCTAACTAATTCAAGTCATACCAACGTTGGTAAATTTATGTTGTACCAATGTTTGCAATACTACCAGTGTTATGCCAACGTTGGTACAACGTCAGGTAATTCATGGTATGCCAACGTTGGCCCAACATTAGCCCAACCCTAGTACCTCCAACCACTACCAGAGGGAATAAAAGGTTGCATGGGGATATTTCTGTCCAACAGACCTACTATCTTTCATCAAAATTGGCCCTTAATTGTGAACCATATGTGCAATATAGCTTTTGAAACCATGGATATTCCATCTGTAATATATATTATACTGGTTACCACATTTCTTTGTGATAGAAAAAAATACTGGCCATATCATTATCATAACACCCTTTTTTTGATAATGGTAGGTAAATAAGGTCTAATGGATGGAGTGACTGTGTATTACCACTTGGCCCTTTAAGCTGAGATTAAAGTGAAATGCATAAATAGAAATAGCTATTTCTATAATGATGATTCTTGCCAGCCATGTGTTTAATGTTGATGTTAATGTTGAATAATTACACACCATTTGAGTGAATATTGATACATGGACGTTGGGCTAGTGTTGAAATATATTTGTTGGAACAACGTCATTTTTAGGCTCTAAATATGGTTGGTACAACGTTGTATCAACGTTGGCACAACGTCAGATTTTAATGTTGGCCCAACGTTGGCCCAACGTCATTTCTTTGCGACGTCATGACGACGTTCTTATGGACGGACAAATGAACGTTGGCCCAACGTCATTATCTGACGTCAGTCCAACATTGCCCACGGTTGGCCCAACGTTGGCCCAATGTATCATTGCTGGCTGGGTAACCTAAGTCACATAAGGCCCTGGGGTCTCTTAAAGAGGGAAGTCATTCTGGGACGTTGTTTCTTTTCTCTGTGTACAGTGCTAGCTTCCACCACCCCCTACCCCATGCAGTTACCATGGAACCAAAACAACAGTTAAATATTTAGTTGCACACATGATAGTTCACATGTGACTTCATTAATTAACTATTTCGGGAGTTTCCCACTGTGTGATGGTGGTGATGGTGTAGGAAATATAAACTCCTCAGCAATGTGTGTCCAGACATGCTTTATAAGTGGTCACTGTATTACTCATTAATTAGTGGGATAACCCCTTTAAGGGAGTGGTAACATTTTGACAACAGGGGGAGGGGGGCAGCGAATTTTCGCGCGGGCGGGACTAAAATTGTTGGTCCCCCCCCACGAGAGGGGTCAACATATTTTTGGTCCCCCCCTCAGGCAAGTTGAAATTAAGCCTGGCCAACCCCTTTGAGCTATAGTAAAGCGCGGGCTTTTTCTCTAAAAAGGGGTGTACTCTTTTTGCCCCCCCCCCCCCTCAAGAGGGGTCCAAATTTTTTTGGTTTCCCCCCTTGAAGGGGTCCAAAAAAATTTGCCCCCCCCCCGGTACACCAACACCCCTGTTGTTAAAAGATGAACCCTTTGAGAGTGTGTCAAGTCTATAGGGTCACGTGACTCATCTGTGTTGCATTCATGCATCATGAAGGCAAAATCACATGGTGTATTATAAGTAATAATAGCTTGCCTCTAAGGGTTATAAAAATGGCTTCTTGGTGAGGTCAGACATAAATCATAGACTCAAATCTAGATTATAAAAAGAGAGGTGCATTCACGTGGTTCGGGAAAAAATCTTTCATTTCTGTGTTCAAAATGGTGCTTTGGTTTCAAAAGAGTTTTTTTTAGATGACAAAACTCACCAGGAATTGTCGGAGGCCTTTCATGAACTGTAACCACAGGAATTATTTTAGTTTTCTGGTAGATAACACTAGAAAATGTCAACGAATATGGTATATGGACAAAGGTTCACGGGTTTTCGTCCGTTGACAGTTATATTTCAAGAATTGGGGGATGGGGCTCAAGAGACCGTAGGCCTATGGCCTCATGAAATGCGGCCCCACCTCCGAATAGCCTTTCAAAAGACTTAAACTAAAAATAGCATTCAAGTGCAAACAAACTGCCATTGAGGACGTCGTTGACGACATCACAGAGTCATGAAATGCGGCCATGGGTTATTTCACTAAAGGAGTGAAATACGGTCATATTTGGTTAAATCAGGCAGACATCTGTATTCCATAAAAAATAGATGTAAGCACTTCACAGCTCAAGGACGATATATATTTATCGATTTGGGGGGAGGGGGGGCTCTTCTCTTAGCACAGAGATACAAAAGTACTGACCTGTCACTGTGAGGAGAACTGTCTTTGACCTTTGACCTAGACCGTTGTCAGCACGACATGTGTAAAATCCTGAGTCGTTGATTTGAACGTTGTAGATGGACAAACTGTCATTGGCCAATGAGTACTTGCTACTCTCCTGGGGAGAAAAGAAGGTATTATCACTGATGGGGGACAATAAAAGTTTTGTAACTGATCAGATCTTAAAGAAGCAGTCAAATTGAATCATATCCAAACAAATTGCATTGACAACATAGAAAATATGGGAGACAGAAGATAAGTGTTGAGGGTCGTTTTCACAAATTCCCTTATTGTAAAACCTCA
Organism: Harmothoe impar; assembly: GCA_947462335.1. Lineage (NCBI taxonomy): Eukaryota > Metazoa > Annelida > Polychaeta > Phyllodocida > Polynoidae > Harmothoe > Harmothoe impar. Next base: position 17,595,067 of record OX381717.1, read on the forward strand.
CCTATAAGGCCAAAAGAATTTAGTTTTGTTTCAGGAAACCCGACCGGGCCTATCTAAACAGGGCCGACCCTACATATCTTTATGCAATTTTGAACACATTTTCGTAATTTTACACTTTTTGGTCATTTAATGCAGAGAGTCTGGCTAATACGTTCATGTTTTAAGAATCATTAAAAAATAAATACCGACCTACCGACCCTACTCTTTCTACCCATGTTACCTGAAACAAAGCTTTTTTTTTGGCCTAAGCTGAATAGAAATACAGTACTTATATATTCGCCCTCTTATGATTGCCTTTTTCGGACCTTGCTTTGGCCCATTCCGTGGTTGCCTGTACGAGGATCTCATGGATTTTCTCTCGTTGTGAAGTTTATTTAATTTCTTACAGGTTTGAAAGGAAAGAAAGGTATCTATCAACAGGACATATTTATTTACAGTCATAGACACTCTACATTTCCTTCAAATGTGTAAAAAATAGGTGAGAAAGTCGAGATAGAATTCACATAGAGAGCAATCCTTGGGATCCTCGTACACAAGGGGGTGCAAGATTGCGAGAGTCGGTGTAAGAATTGCAACCAATAAACGGTCTATAATGATGTGTTTTCACAAAGCCAGTCGGAAGTCGCACATCATAGACCAGAGATAATGAGGGTTATAGGTAAAAAATATAGATTTTTTTATGAATTTAGGTGTATTAGGGTTCGGATTGTCTTTTTATATTTACTGAACATTGACCCATCCATGGACTCTGATCAGAATGACCCATTGAACGTTCACCCATCAGTTAACTCTTTGAAAATTAAAGATCTGAACTGTGTTGATACCTGTGTTGATGTTGTCCTTGAATGTGTAGAAATAACACCTAGCTCTGAAACTGACAAACAAAAATGTAAAGTAAACAAACAGGTTCCAAAACCCAATCTGTCCAAAAACATTGTCAATCTCTCAAGTAGACCTCTAACCAATCCTCAAGTAGAAGTCTTAGAAAAAGGCCTAAAATTCTGCCCCACACAAAGTAGTGTAGACCTATCTGAAGTAAGAAAAGATCTTGACATTTTCCACAATAGATTGAGAACAAAGCAATATTGGTCAACAGGCAAAGGGAAGAAATTCCTGAACGCCCAGAAAAAATTAGAAAAAGAAAAAAAGAAAACTCAACCAAAAGATAAATCCAACCTAATTCAGCCTCTCATTACAGAGAGTTTTTCATAGCAGACTCCCAAACCTGCACCTCCTTTTAACAAACCAAATCTCATAAAAACTGGAAAAGGTTCTCAATCTACCTGGAAACCCCCTAATACCTGCATCCCATTGGAAAATTGGATACAGGATAATATTAGGGACCTTAATAAAGCAGGTCAACCCAAACCCATAAAAGATCACAACCTCAGTACAAAACAGAGAAAGGCCCTAAGAGAGCTAGCAAAAGACAAATCAGTCACAATAAAACCAGCAGATAAGGGAGGAGCCATTGTAGTAATGGACACAATGGACTACATCATTGAAGCAGATAGGCAGCTGTCAGAGACAGGTACCTATCAGAAACTAGATGTAGACCCAACTCCCTTGTATCAAGCAAAAGTAGAAGAAAGGGTACAAACAATGTTAGAAAACAAAGAAATAACCAAAAAGGTAGCAAAAACACTGATTTCTCAAAAACCAAGAACCCCCCAGATCTATTTTCTACCAAAAATCCACAAAAATGTGGACCCCCCCCGGGCAGGCCCATATGCTCAGCCAATGGCTGCCCCACAGAACGTATCTCATCAATGGTAGATTTGTTCCTGAAACCCCTGGTTCAAAAAAGCAAATCTTTTGTCAAAGACACCACAGATTTTATCAACAAGATAGAATCTTGCAAAGACATAAATAGTGACACCATAATAGGTACACTAGATGTCACAGCACTGTATACCAACATCCCCAATGATGAAGGTATACAGGTGGTAGCTGACTCTCTAGAAAAAGAGAGGACAGGTGATCAAAATCCAAAAAACAAATCCCTAGTGGATTTATTGGAAATTGTACTAAAAAGTAACAATTTCCAATTCAACAATGTGAACTACCTACAAATAGGTGGCACAGCAATGGGCACCCGAGTGGCGCCATCATATGCAAACTTGTTCATGAACAATCTAGAAGAAAAACTTCTAGAAAAGTCACAATACCAACCAAAGACATGGTTGAGATATATTGATGACATCTTCTTCATCTGGGAGCATGGAGAAGACAAACTCAAAGAATGGATTGATTTCTTGAACAATCAACACCATTCAATCAAATTCACTGCTGAATGGTCAAAAGAAAATGTGAGCTTTCTTGACACTATGGTCAAAAAAGATGAAACAGGGGGTTTGTACACAGATCTGTACACCAAACCAACTGACACTAACAGTTATCTCAGGTATGACTCAGCACACCCACCAAGTGTCAAAAAGAGTCTACCATACAGCCAATTCCTCAGATTAAAAAGAATCTGCAGAAAAGAGACTGACTACTATGCTTGTGTAGCCATAAAAGAAAAACAATTCTTAGAAAAGGGCTACCCCAAAAGTTTGATTGAGGATGCAAAAAAGAAAGTAGACCTCCTAAAAAGAGAGGATCTACTCCAGTACAAGAAGAAAGCCCCTGAGTCGAAGCCACAACCAGCAGAGACCAGGGAAAGCAGTAAGGGGAAAATCATTGAAGAACCCGTTCAAGAAAAGGTTTTCTTGACAACCACCTACAGACCCAACTACAACAAATTAAATAGGTTGGTTCAAAAAAATTGGGACAATTTGTCCCAATCACATGCAACGAGGCCATTACAAAGAATGCAGTTGGTCCCGGGGTACAAAAGACCAAAAAATCTGAGAGACATTTTGGTCAGGTCAAGGACCAACTTCAATCCTGAGGATTGGATAAAAAAGGAGGGGGAGGAGAAACCCCCGGTAATAAACTCAAACATTTGCAAGGATCCAGATTATGAAATCTGCCCCTTGCTTGACAAAACAGGAAAAATCGAGGTCACAAGCAAAGTCCAAAAAGAGACAAAGCACAACATATACTGCAACAGCTCCAATGTAGTATACTGCATAGAATGCAAAACCTGCAAAAAAAGATATGTAGGGGAAACATACCGAGACATAAAATTCCGCATAAAAGAGCATATCGGAGACATGGATCACAAGAGATATGATAAGAGTGAAGTGGCATACCACTTCAACAGACCAGATCACAACAAACACAAAGACATGAAAGTCTACATCCTAGACTTCATATATGAGCACCCTGAGTCAAAAAGAGGCACTAAATTGAGAAAATCTATTGAATTTTCGTGGATACAACGTTTGAAAACATTAGTACCAGCGGGGATGAACATCCTGGAAAGCCGCTATGGTTAGATCGGTACCCTTAAAGCCACGTCATTTTTTTCCCACGCTGGCCATTTTAATCATGGTTCACCCTCGGGCAACCTTAAATGGTAACAACCAATAGTCAGGAAAAATAACCTCGCAATGAGCACACTGATCTTACCTAAATAGCTCCATCCCCCTGACACAGGCCAGTCCAGGTCCAATGGGTCCTAGACACACCCACTCCAGCATGAATACACAGGCCATCTGAACTAACACAGTTAGCCACAGGTCAAGATTTTATTGTGAATAAACACAAGCACTTCTACACAATTCATCAATAAAATCTATAAAAATAATTTTAAAATAATTAAATGTGTAGAGTCCCTGAGATTACACCTGATGATTCCCTGAAAGGGATGAAACATTCCAAAAATACCAAAGCAAACACTAAACATTGGCAGCCATGAATCACTTCTCAGCACCATGAGACCATACCTTATATGGATTTTAGATTTTTTTAGAAATGAATGAGTTTCATTTCAGTAAGGAGCCATTTAGGCCCAATCCAAAATTTAATGTTCCCTGAAAGGGAAAAGGTGCATAAAAATAATTAAAAAGAGGAAGAAGTTGACCTGAATCTATCCTCAGCCAATGAGAGAAGAGCATTTGGTACCACATGACCTGACACAAGCCTGGAGCGGCAAAATCGAACCTACCTGTGTCAGAAGGAATGTAGTGTTGGGACACAACAGTGCCTCGTCCTCCGAACCATTTACTGTACTATAGTTAAATGATTGATGCAAGGTAATTAGTAGAGATGTGCTCTCTATGAGAGCAGTATAATCCTGAAATCCCTTTTTGCGACTTCACACTGGTTTTGTGAAAACACATCACATATGAAGTATTGTACTTACCTGTATGACGAGCTCTGTGAGAGTGTCCCGGGAGTCGTACCACGTGACCACAGGTTGAGGATACCCCGCGGCTGCACACCTCAGACGCGCCACCTGACCCAGCGCCACCGTCAGGGGCGACGGCTCCATGAGGAAACGAGGCTTTCCTGTTATGAACAAATTAAACAAAGTTGTAAAAATTACTGCTGTCAATTAACAACAATTTTCTATGCCCATTTCATGTGATAATAAGTTGCATTATTGGTACAAACATGAATAAATGGTTTTACAATTTCTCTATTTATTTACTTGTCTGGACTACATCTGAATTCTAAAACAACAAAGGCCCGGAGATCTTTCAGTGGCGTAAGAAAAGGGGTGGGGGGTCGATTGAGGGGGGGGGCTGAATATGTTTGTCCCACCCAAGAAAAATTGCCAAGACCCTACTGTGATACATTTTATTCCCAAATCTTACATAGGAAATAGGGGCCTCAAAACCTACTTTTCTATAAAATTCTATAAAATTTCTATAAATGTTAATTCAAGTTACTTCCAGCCCCGATTTGTACTTGAAGAAATCTCACCCATATTTTTATTTTAAGAACAAGAATTTCATTTCTTTTGACCTTGATCAGTAATTGTGGACCTTCAATGTAAACCTCGATGCAAAAAGTGTATAAGTAATGACGATTCCTAATCTAGCAAGGATGCTTTAAGTGTCTAAAATTTATCTAAGTTCTGAACATTTGGAGTACAGTTACCTTCTAGCTCCAGACTGCCTGCAGCACTGAACCTAACATCATCCACAAATTCATTCCTGGCACGACAATGATAAATCCCCGCGTCACTAAACGTCACATCCTCCAACGTCAGCCGACTGCCTTGTGATGTCATGTTACTGACGCGAGCCCCCTGTCTTCTGATTGGCTGCCCTTCATGTTGCCATGACACATTAGCTGGCGGGACGCTGTTGATGATACAGGTGAAGGTGATGGTGTCTGTGGTACGAGCGATATGATTGGTGGGGCTCTGCTGGAAACTTGGTGCCAAGTCTGAAAGTTAAAGAATACGAATAAGTAATAGCTTTCAATTCAGCCGAGCAGTTTTGTACTTTACACCGTTCATTTGAGCGGTTTAATCGAAAATAGGAGACGTGGTATTGTACTATCTCATCCAATGAGACAATGATAAATATAAGCAAAATAGATCAAACTAAAATAACAATGAAGGTAATGTTAAAACTTTTCATTTTTGAGTATGATAGTAAACATCAGTGAATAAAAGCTTATGAGATCAATAGCGGACCCAACAATCCAAAAAGGGGGTCCACCGAATACCAGGATACAAAAAAAAGTAGTGCAGCGACTTGCGGCCGATCGCAATATCATGAGAAAATCCTTTTTTCATCCTATAGGCCTGAATACCCATATCCAGTGGGTCTGCCATTTAAAATTTCGCTGGGTGCAGTAACCATCACTGATAAGAGGCACACTGACTGGTACCTTGTCCCTGGGTAACAATCACTTCCAGGGACATGCTGGTACCCAGTCTATCAGCGTTTATCAGTGCAGGCCGCCGCAACCAGCTCCAGTCCGGCCTGGGCCCTATAGCTGGGGCTCCACTAGTGCGACTCACCTACCTGCGAAACATTGCGATCTTTTAACTGTTGCCTAATTACATATTTCGCCTCATTCCGCGGCAGTATCGCCCTATGTAAGGCCAGAAGCAGGGCGACACTCAGGGTGACAGTGACGCGGAATGAAACGAAATGAAGCAAAATATAGCGAAATGTGTCAGAACAAAACATTAAAATGAATGCCACGTTTCGGAAGTAGCAGTGCCGCCCTAGTGGAGCCCAGGCTAAAGGGGGGGGGGCCCTGGATCTGCCGCGGTGATGTCATTTATAATTCTTAGACGAAGTATTGTATACTCACAGGCCTGCTTTAGAGTAGCCCGGCGGCTGAACGCCTCTGACACGCCATCCCTGGCCAGGCACTGGTAGGTTCCTATGTCGGCCGCCATGACAGACGGCAGCACCAGCGTGCCGTCAGCATACACCTGATGCAGCTCATCCCGTATGATACTCACCTCCTGGAACCGCCAACTGACAAAGGCAATGCTAGAGTTATGCAGGAGTGGTCAATACAATTTTGCTGCTTCTTTTAGATCTGATCAGTTACAAAACTTGTATTGTAACCCTATCAGTGATAATAGTTTCTTTTTTTTTGTAGATTAAATATGCTTAAAGGAACAGTTTAATAATATCTAATTGGTACAAATATCACCTCAAGCCAATTAAATAGTCAAATGCTGTGACAAACTTTTACAGGACATTTAAGGCATCTTGAATTTGCAAAAATTGCAAACATTTGTAGGGGCTAGGTATTGGGTTGTTATATGACATGTTCTGTTGGACGCTGTGTTGCGAGCTCGGTCTGAACCAACACTGCTCCGGGCTTTGGGTACGGATAGAGGTTGCTATAGGCTTCCGGTCTGTGTGTGCGCGTGCAGGCTGGTCGCTTATATATAGCCAGTGTCTGATGGAACTCGTCGGTTTCTTCTAGACACTTGCCTCTAGGAGATCCATGCCTTTTATCGGCTAGAAGCCTGCTGACCCACTCCAAACTCTATAGGGAGTTTGTTCGCTGCTAAGTTTTTGCCTGTTAGGCTGGTTGAATAAACTTCGCCTTTTTGCAACCTGTACACTTGATCCGAACTGTGTCGACCTTGTTCTTTACTTAATCAAACCGTACCAATATTAAGAGAATGAAGTTATATCCTTTACACATTTTTACAGTGTAATGAATGTAATGTTGGTGAGTAACTCACCAATGCAGTGCAGGTGAGTTACAGAGTTACTCGCCTGCACTGCATAGGTTGGGTTGAGGTTTCATGCCATCCTTGAAAGTAGATCTTTAGATGCTTATTATAAAGAGTAAAGCCTTAGATGCTTATAATAAAGAGTAAATGCTTAGATGCTTATAATAAGGAGTAAAGCCTTAGATGCTTATAATCACAGAAGCCAAAGGAGCATTCGTAAACTTTCAGTAAGGTAATTAAAAGGATACATATATCCTTGTTGAAATTTCATCCGTTAAAGCGATGAAAAAGTAAATTTATAAAAATCAATATCATTACAAATATTGAAAATTTCATGGGTCCTGCTCAATCCTGGGTTGCCAAAGGTCAATCGTGAAAACAAATATTTAACCCTGTTAAACAAACTTGAAACTGTGAGTTACCTGTATGTTATGTCGACTCCTCGTATTGTTGTGGAGGCGTTACACACCCAGCGTACGGCAGAGCGGAGGACGACATACTTGTCCTCTGGCTGCTCCACAAACTGTATTCTTCCTGTCAACGACAATGTAGTACAGAGTATTTATTACATGGCGGAACGGCCTTCTCTATGCTAAGCCTATGAGACCTCCATACTCCATGCCCCCATGGAATACAGTGTAGCCATACTCCATGGCCTCCAAATTTGTTGATTTTCTTTATTTTAAGACAGTAGGGCCATGTAATAAACACAAAACCCCATTTATTAACATAAATGCACATCATACATCACTCGTTGAAACTGGGTCATATCACACTCAGCCTTCTGCATCGTGTGATAGGACCCAGCTTCAACTCGTGAAGTATGATGTGCATGTATGTCAATGGCCTGGAGTTTTGTCTATATATACATTATTGAGGCAATATTGAACTAAACAGAATTTATGCAGACAGATATGTCCTTAAAAAGGTTTGTTTCAGGTCACCCGACCGACCCTATCAAAACAGGGCTGACCCTATGTTTCTTTTATGCAATTTTTGATAATAATAAAAGTTCCGTAATTTTACCCTTTTTTGGTTAATTTTAGGGTTTTCGGAGAGGCTGGCTAGTACTTTTTTGTTTAAAAAAAAAGTAAAGAAATAAAACCCGACCTAACGACCTTACTTTTTTTTCCATGTTACCTGAAACATAGCTTTTTTTTGGCCTATGTCCTTAATCATATGTATTTGATATGGTACTTTTAGCCACTGCATAAGTGTTGTAAGTCAAGGACAGGGCAATTATCCAAGGCACCAACCTAAGATAATTACCATTGTCCGAGGCTTATAACACTTAAATGCCGCCACTCACACATAACCATATCTGACTCATACCCAGTGATTGGTTGGTGATAGATATGCAACGTGATACAAACAGCCGTGTCCCTTTGTGGTAAACAACTAACGACTTCTTTGTATATAATTATATATAGCCATTACGTTTCTGGGACTATTTTACATCGATTTTATATTATCACTCCAATTTTCCTACAAACCCAATATCTCCCCATTTCGGTTCTGTATCATGTTCAGAGAATGTTGTCTGAATGGTTTTTAAATTGGATAAGTGACTAATCAAGGGCCTGGGCCAAATGAAAAGAATACTAAAAGTGAAACGTGAAAATTGAAATTCAATAGTAAAAATCAATAAGTGAAAAATGTCATGATATTACATCGCGAAGATCAATCAGATGCTCCAAATTCAGAATAAGGAGCCAATTTGCTCTGGTTAAATCCTATGGGGGGATGGGGTGTATTACAGCATGAACCAGTTGCTTGGTGACAGAATACATCCAGTGGAATATTTCCCCTGTGTAAACTATAGAGGGCATGTTAATGTTGACAGCTGAATCCAGGTCCCTGTGTATTGACCAGTGACATAGCACACAACGTGAACACTACTCTATCAGTTAAAACATATACCGTAAAACCTCATGTATAAGCCTAACTCACGTACACTGAAAAAGTAAACTTGTCTACAGACTCGTCGAAGTGACTATCATAAAATAAACGAGTCAAAAATTGTCAAACCTATCAGGTTACCATCCCACAAATAGAATATGGAGCTAGCAAATGTCGGGTTTTGGGGTGGCACATGCCAAGTGGGTCTTCTATCTCCAGCTAAAGAGTCCGCTTCCTTGTCACTTAGACAAGTTTTTGACTCGTTTATTTTATGACCGTCACTTTGGAGAGTCTAGAGACAAGTTGTTTTTTTGAGTATATGAGCCACACCTAGAGTTTGTGCCGATCATATAAGATGCATTGGCGATCTGATTTAGGTGACTTAACTACTGTACTATAGTAGTAAAAAATATCGTTTATTCCGCACCCTGACCCTGGGCCAATCCTATAAGCCGATCTGACTCGCTTACTAGCTGCGGGTTATATGCGAGGTTTTATGGTATATGCATCATGTTATAAAATAACATTACAATTGCTTTCATTAACCATTTTTCTTGTGTTTGACATGACTGTTCATGGTATCAATATTGTGGTATCAATTATTGTGATTTGGAGGTAGGAAATGACTGACTGCACTGGTTGTATACAGGTTGTTGTATTGTGATTGCAGGCTGAATCTAATGGGGTTACAATGTACCCTATACAGGTATAGATTTCTGTTTGCTGACAGCTATTCATTTCTGACACTTTATTGTATTTCTATCATGCTAAATGATGAATGAGAGCTTCAAAACTTTCCATCCCAGCATATTTAACAATTATACTCATCATGTAATCAACCTGAAATAGAAGAATCATCTAAAATACTAGCTGACACATTAGCTTTTAAGCTATAGGACATAGCCAAGGCCAAATTAAAAAAGAAAAGCATGTGTTTTTTTCAGGTAACATGGAAAGAAAGACTACAGGGTCGGTAGGTCGGATTTCTTTTCTATGTTTACTTTCTTTTAGCCCCCCCCCCCTATGATACCCTTTAAAAAATTCAAATTTTTTGTAAACCTTAAATTTACCCCAAAAGGTGTAAAAAATAAAGATGTCTTCAAAATTGTATTGAAAAAAGGAGGTTTTGATAGGGTCGGTTGGGTGACCTGAAACAACTACAATGGTGGGAGATTATTTACGTAATTGTGAGCAGACATGCAGAAAGGATGCACCACATGGCTGTGTGGACAATCAGTTCTGTCTGACACCTCATCTATCTACTATTGGCAGCCTCCTCAATAGATAGAAATAGTTTTAAAAAGGCTAGTTCACAGGGCCCATACAGACCGGACCTGGACCGATCCTCGATGTAAATAGCTCAAGGGTCTTATTTAGGCAGCATTAACCTGTGACAGCCTTTAATTGTCTCCACAACAGTGTTTGGACGGCCTCAGTCAGCCTCACCAACAGCTCAGAGACCTACTGTAGGCAGCCTCAGTCAGCCTCACCAACAGCTCAGAGACCTACTGTAGGCAGCCTCTGTCAGCCTCACCAACAGCTCAGAGACCTACTGTAGGTAGCCTCTGTCAGTCTCACCAACAGCTCAGAGACCTACTATAGGCAGCCTCTGTCAGCCTCACCAACAGCTCAGAGACCTACTATAGGCAGCCTCTGTCAGCCTCACCAACAGCTCAGAGACCTACTATAGGCAGCCTCTGCCAGTCTCACCAATAGCTCAGAGACCTACTATAGGCAGCCTCTGTCATCCTCACCAACAGCTCAGAGACCTACTGTAGGCAGCCTCAGTCAGCCCCACCAACAGCTCAGAGACCTACTGTAGACAGCCTCTGTCAGCCTCACCAACAGCTCAGAGACCTACTGTAGACAGCCTCTGTCAGCCTCACCAATAGCTCAGAGACCTACTGTAGACAGCCTGTGTCAGCCTCACCAATAGCTCAGAGACCTACTGTAGACAGCCTGTGTCAGCCTCACCAACAGCCGAGAGACCTACTATATGCAGCCTCTGTCAACCTCACCAGCAGCTCAGAGACCTAGTGTAGGCAGCCTCTGTCATCCTCACCAACAGCTCAGAGACCTACTGTAGGCAGCCTCAGTCAGCCCCACCAACAGCTCAGAGACCTACTGTAGACAGCCTCTGTCAGCCTCACCAACAGCTCAGAGACCTACTGTAGACAGCCTCTGTCAGCCTCACCAATAGCTCAGAGACCTACTGTAGACAGCCTCTGTCAGCCTCACCAATAGCTCAGAGACCTACTGTAGACAGCCTGTGTCAGCCTCACCAACAGCCGAGAGACCTACTATATGCAGCCTCTGTCAGCCTCACCAGCAGCCCAGAGACCTACTGTAGGCAGCCTCTGTCAGCCTCAGCAATAGCTCAGAGACCTACTACATATATAGGCAGCCTCTGTGAGCCTCACCAATAGCTCAGAGACCTACTGTAGGCAGCCTCTGTCAGCCTCAGCAATAGCTCAGAGACCTACTACATATATAGGCAGCCTCTGTCAGCCTCACCAATAGCTTAGAGACCTACTATAGGCAGCCTCTGTCAGCCTCAGCAAGAACTCAGAGACCTACTATAGGCAGCCTCTGTCAGCCTCACCAATAGCTCAGAGACCTGCTGTAGGCAGCCTCTGTCAGCCCCACCAACAGTTCAGAGATCTAATATAGACAGCCTCTGTCAGCCTCACCAGCAGCTCACAGACCTACTTTAGGCAGCCTCTGTCAGCCTCACCAGCAGCTCATACATCTACTGTAGGCAGCCTTTATCATCCTTGCCAACAGCTCACAGACTTACTATAGGCAGCCTTCGTCAGCCCCACCAACAGCCCAAAAAACTACTATAGGCAGCTTCTGTCAGCCTCCCCAACGGCTCAAAGATCTACTTTAGGCAGCCTTTGTCAACCTCACAAACAGCTCTGTCAGCCTGACGAACAGCTCACAGACCTACTATAGGCAGCCTCTGTTAACCTCACCAGCAGCTCAGAGTTTTACAATAGGCTCTTGTCAGTCTCACAAACAGCTCAAAGAGCTTAACTATAGACGGTCAGTAATGCAGGCACAACTGACCTAGCTCACGCCAGTGCACGGAAAAACGTTTACAGCGAGTCTAACCGCGATCTTACTGTCGACTTACAACTCAAAAGTCTTAATAATTGAGACTGAATAAAGATGTCACAAAGTCTATAGTTGATGTGGACATTATGTCCCCCCGCCCTTATTACCCCATCTAACACTCCTACCCCACTAACAGTGACAGAGAAGTGGAGCGACCCTAGTAAGATTAACACAACGACTTCAATAATATTGCTGTAACTTTATGAAAGACTCGCATTGTGACTTACCTGTGACTGTAGTTAATATGGCGGGGAGCAGCACGCCGAGCAATACCTGCATCCTCCTGGAATTGAAAAAGAACTTGTCAAATTTTAATGAAACTTTCAAATAATGTAATGTTCATTTCTTTATATTTCTGTCGTTTTTTTATTGGCTATTCCAATGAGGAAAATATATCACAATCTATTGGGCCACTATTAGACATAAAGACGGTAAATCTAGCCATCATAGCAATCGGGACCGGATAAGCATTGAGTTGCGGAAGAAAATAGGTGCCAATTTATAAAATAAAAACAAATCAGAACGAGGAATCTGAATGCCACGCATCGTCCCCGATTAGGTTCTGGTGCGTTCAACGCTTAATTCTAAACACCGTCTGTAAATTATGAGTTTGCGCAGTGGGCGTGGCACATCATCCTTCCACCCTTATAATCTAATCGCTTCACACCAGAACGAGGAAATACCAAAGGTTTCTAACTCACTGCCCTAGACTTAGCTCTCCTCTGCCTATTACCTAGAGAATTATTGATTATTGAACTGCTGTCAAAATAAATCTATTTATAGAGATTTAGTCTGCAAGAAGTGGATGGGGAATGATAAGTTAACCCTACACTGAAAAAGTAAACTTGTCTCCAGACTCGTTGAAGTGACTATCATAAAATAAACGAGTCAAAAGTTGTCAAACCTATCAGGTTACCATCCCACAAATAGAATCTGGACCTGGCAAATGTTGGGTTTAGCGCTGGCACATGCCAAGTCACTTGAAGTGGGTCTTCTATATCTCTAACTAGAAGACCCACTTCCTTGTCACATAGACAAGTTTTTGACTCGTTTATTTTATGACTGTCACTTTGAAGAGTCTAGAGACAAGTTTATTTTTTGAGTGTATAAGGGTGGCCTAGTGGTTTTCCGCCTTCTGTCAACATGATACATTAATGCAGCTGTTGTGAAAGCAATGTATAATATGTATCATGATGTCTCCCTACATTATCCAGGGTTGATATATGGCTGTGTCTCACGACCTTGGGACAATGTTTTTGTCTCTGACTGGGTGCCGTCTCTGACCAGGTGCCGTCTCTGACCGGGTGCCGTCTCTGACCGGCTTGGCTTGATAAGGTCAAAATACTAACAGCAGGAGGCTAATTATAATTATAACTATTATTATACAACAACTGCCATAACGTTTTTCCAAATCCTTAAATATATGAGTATCATTCTTTTTAAAACATCAGAGACAAAAACATTGTCCCAAGGTCGTGAGACACAGCCATATGCCTGAAGGTGCAAACTACTCGCCGGAGTTTTTTTGGTGCATCCATATCATTATGTTAAATGACCATGAAGCCTTGAGGTATCATACAATACTTAAAGTGACCTGGTCCGATGATAAGGGCTCAAAAATAAATTTTGTGAAAAATGCACAAAAATGTTTAATATGGTCATACTACATATCCTACCTATTTTATTAACATTATTCCCCATTAATTCAACTTAGAATTCAGTCAATTGTCAGTTTTATGTTCAATTTAAGACTTTTGGAGTGCACGCTATAATTCCCCCCATTGACAATACCCTGTATAATACTGTACTTCGGCCACGTTGGACCCTCTAAATGGGCTCCTATTGGCCATAGATGACATTGAATTGTTCCCTATCCTCTAAATATGATATTATACTAATAGTTGGAACAGATTCACGTAGGTTTTAAAACATCGAAAAAACTCGGACCATGTCACTTTAAAGGGTAAATATTCTCAATAAACTCCTCATAATTTCTAACTGACAACTGAAGTAATGATCTCTGACCTATTACAAATATTTGCAACTCGCTCTCTCTCGATCGGTCATCATACAGATAAACACGAGTAGTAGTAACGTCTGGTTGTGTTATTGATGTTATGATATCATGCAGGGTGCTGTTTCTCCACACAATACGGACGTATGTGGACAAAATGTTCCATATTTTGTGGAGAACATATGAATAAAATCCTTTCTTGTACCCGAAATGCTAGTTATGCATAATTATGTGAACCTCCACATTTGAATGTGAACCTCCGGATAATACGGAACTTGCCGTCCAGCAACAGATTAGCAGATTAGGTCAATTCTGTAAAACACGGACCTTTGTATTTTGTGGAGAAACAGCACCTAGGTCACATATCACTAATATATTGCTGAAGTGGTTTTCAGTGACGTTAATTGCATCACAGGAATTGGTAAATACAACATAATATGCACGTGTACATAGCATATTGGGAAAAATTTACGTACAAGCAAACCTCAGTGTTTCTGGATAAATTCCATTTTTGGAGCGTTTATGCAATAGTGACAAGTTGTCCTTCAAATATACAATCCTTTAAACACTGCAATATCCTTTAATGAACTTGATCATTTGTCATCATGATGCACGAATGCAGCTCTGGTGCGTAACTGATCAGTGCTGCATTAATGCATCACACCGATAGTACAGGACTGATACACCCTCGAAGGGTCAGCATGGTACACAAATACAGACTTTCATGTTAAAAAAAGAAAAAGTAAAAAAATAAATCCGACCTACCGACCCTAAATTTTCTTTCCATGTTACCTGAAACATACTTTTTTTGGCCTAACTCCTCAGTTCCTTAATGCATGCGACTGATACCACACTGAAGGGTGAGCATAATACACCAATACAGTGCTGGCGAGTTGCTCATAGGCAAATCGTTGGTGAATCATACCACCATAAAAATAATGGACCAAGAGGCACCATGCTGCCTTAAAAGGGTCGTGCCCTCGTTTTGGCTAAACGCTGTTTCCTGTTCCTGACATATTCATGGCATTGGAATTGTGCACTTCCGCTTCCCCCAGATCTTTACCCTACTCCCCGATTCTGTCATGAGACATGGCACCTGCCTAGGTAAATCCACTCTCTGTATGTGTACGGAGAGGGCCATCTTAATCCACCGGTGGATAACGTTAGCTTACATAGTTCGATTTGAGTCTGGACCAAGCATCTGCTCTGAGATTTACGCCTGTCCAAGCAATTTAAACCCTACAGAGAGGCCTTCTCACCACGCCTCTATTGCAGAATAATACAGGTATAATTCATGCCATAGCAATTGCCCACTTCCCCTTTTCCCCACATCCCATCCCCCCCCCCCACACACACACCCACACACACACGCGCACTGAGCCGTGACCGTCACAGATCGATGGTTTCGCTGGTGCTGCGTGAACTACACCATCCCTGAGTACATACTACCCCCCCCCCCCTCCCCCACCCAACCCCACTCCCCACATACACACATGGGGAAGCCACTCTTCACTCATATATACCCTACAGCATTGAACTAATGAAGGATCGTGAATCTCTGTCAGCTGACCAGACTGGCCAGTTCTTCTGTCCCTGTTACCGGCCACTGAGGACTTGTTTTCTATTATGACACCCCCCCCCCCCCATGAGCCCCCCCCCCTCCCCCCCGTGTGATAATCCAGGGGCAGATAATGTCATATAGCATGTGTCAAGGTACTGGCAATCCTTATATTTCTGCATCATAATCCACTTACGATTTAAGTCAAGAATGTGTGTTGTCTGCTATAATGAACACACTTGGTGTTCCAATGTTAGTAAATTATGACTGTATACATCAGTCTCATTATATACAACTTATACTCATACATGTTGGGCAATAGTTCCCCTATAATTACATGTTTATACAAGATTGACTCGAATCTGAAAACGCATGTAACTTTGATTGTTGTTGTATTTTGAAATGTCATCTATGAATAAATACACATTGCAAAATCAAAAATACACACCACCCCCCCTCCCCACTTGCAATAATAAAAGTCTGGGCCCTAAACAAAAGTTGATTTTATCATCTTACATTTTCAATAAAACGACACCAGAAACGGCCTCCTGACCGGTTGCGGCAAAGGCAACTAACTCACAACTCGTGGAAAGCTCTGCCAGGAGAGTGAAAGGGAACCAGTTGTACCGCCTCTGGATGCCGGGCTGGGATGGGTTTCTATAGCAACCTGATAAACAACATGGCGGCCTGGGCGGCGTGGGTGTGGCGTTACTATGGTTACCACGGACGCTGCAGGCATAGATCGGGTAGGCCTCTAGTTCCGTAACCTGCAATCCGAGACCAATTTGTGGTTTGGGAGTCCTATAGTGAGTGAGGGATGGGGGGGGGGGTATGGGATGGGGAAGAGAATTTGTGGA
This sequence comes from Harmothoe impar, assembly GCA_947462335.1. Taxonomy (NCBI): domain Eukaryota; kingdom Metazoa; phylum Annelida; class Polychaeta; order Phyllodocida; family Polynoidae; genus Harmothoe; species Harmothoe impar. The sequence goes on from OX381717.1 coordinate 17,611,563, forward strand.
TTGGGAGGGGAGGAATTGGGGTGGGTGGGTGGGGTAGAGAATGGTTATTGGGGCTGGGTTTTGTTATGTGTATGAAAGTGACGTGGAGGTGGTGGGGGGTGGTGTAGGAGGAAATTAGATCCTACTGAGTTCGAATTGTCTACCCGCCATATATATTGCAACACATATTTTTTATGTTATTTCACCACCGACATTTTACATTCGTCCTTACTGTAGTTGTTTCTTATATATTATATATCACCATTATATTAATTCATTTCCCATTGAAACTAATCTGATGACTCTGTTTCATTTGTGATTTCGAATCATTTCTTGCTTACCGGTACTCTTATTAGTTAAAACTATAAAACTCTATTCATATTGTATACACTTGATTATCACCATTCTCTGTATTGAGCAGTCACTCTTGGATTTTCCAGAAATGTATAACTGGGTCCGATATCGATTTTTTTACCAATAGAATTCCCAGACACGGAGAAGAGGTGTGTGGAAGGTTCACCGTGACCCAATACTCACTACATTGGTACACTGAAAATCCATGGTTGAAAGGGTTAGTCAGTACAGACTAACCTAGGTTGATCATATGAGTGTTAGTCACAATGGCAAAGTTACATTCAAAAATGACCCAGGGGTCAGTCAGTAGTGGCTAACCTAGGTCCATCATTGGTGTGTTGTATTTGTATACCACTAGTTGGGGCCACCTGTGATGACCACTCAGTGGCTCCCCCTGGAACTAAAAAGACTAAGGTGGGTTGGTCAGTACTGACCAACCTGACAATAATAACTAATCAAGGTTGGTTGTATAGGGAGCCAAAAAATGACTAACTAGGTCAGGCACTAGTGACCGAGAGGTTGGGCATATAGGGAGCCTAGGAATATCAGTGTCGTGTGTACCTGGTTGACGTATGGACAGGGTGGTGGGAGTTAGATATAGATATGAATTATTAAGTTATTCATGCCCATTTCCGTGTTTATTTACTGTTAGACTGAAAAGAAGTAGAGTAAATAAGAGCAGTATTCAGGATGGGATTTACTACTCTGATGTGTAATCGGTGGTTGTAGGGCTGGGATATGGGGCGCCGTAGGTGGAGGGGGGGGGGATCCCACAGCTGACACTTGGTGTTTTTCTCTATGGGGGCAAAGGGCTATGAGCTCACTATCTCTGTTTCTGTCCCTGCCTGCCTTTGTCCCTGTTATGGCTGCCCCTGTCCCTGTCTGCCCCTGTCCCTGTCTGCCCCTGACCCTGCCTATCTCTGCCTCTGTCCTGGCCCTGTCTGTCCATGTCCACCCCTGTCCATATCTGCTTCTATTTCTGACTCTCTCTATCCCTGTCTGCCTCTGTCTATCTGTCACTGTCTCTCTTTCCTTTCTGCTCCAACCTCCTGTCCCTGTCCCTCTGTCCCGCATTGCACGTAGTCTACCACCAGGCTGATGATAGGTCGCTGTAAGGCTTAGAACTGTGGAGTTGTCTTTTTCCTTGAAGAAATCAATGATGTACAACATTACTACTTTAACCCTTTGGTGTGGTGCTTAATGCAGGGATTGATACACTCCCCGGTGTCTGCATGGTACACTGATCTGCTTCGGGCTACACTCAAAAAATAAACTTGTCTCCAGACTCTTCAAAGTGACGGTCATAAAATAAACGAGTCAAAAACTTGTCTAAGTGACAAGGAAGTGGGTCTTCTAGTTAGAGATAGAAGACCCACTCAAGTGACTTGGCATGTGCCAGCGCAAAACCCGACATTTGCCAGCTCCAGATTCTATTTGTGGGATGGTGACCTGATAGGTTAGACAACTTTTGACTAGTTTATTTTATGATAGTCACTTCAATGAGTCTGGAGACAAGTTTACTTTTTCAGTGTAGATTATGCAGCATTATGCGGCCCTCAAAGGGTTGACCACCTCAAACCAATTACCACCTCTCCCTTTCATCCTACCATCACCTCTCCATGTGACAGATGGCTAGGGGAGGCTGACGGTCTGACTAACATATATTCCCCTGCACCACTCTCCCACCCTATATCATCACCACTCCCCCACCCTATATCAACCCTTTATGGGCAGCAAAGTACTTTAGTAACATGTGATCCTTGAATGAAGCCCTGCCGACTCCATAGAGTTGATACAATTCTGAAGGGTTGGCATGATGTACCACACAGTCCTGGTGATTTTAATTCACCATGCCCTTTGTCATCCTGATGCGTGAATGCAGCCCTGACGAGTAACTCACCAATGCTGCATTCAAGCATTATGCTGACCCTACGATCCTATGATGCTCAAATGCAGCACCGGTGAATTACCCGCTGGGCTGAATTGGTGCATCATGTCAACAACTGTCATTTGTTGGCATATGGGTCCCCAGGCATCATGTTGTCATTAAAGGGTTAACCCATTAAACGCTGGCATAATGCATTAATGTATCATGACTTGGTGGTCATGATGCATGAATGCAACCCTTGCGAGTAACTCATTATGATGACAAATATCATCATTTAGTGACATGCCGTCCTTAATTGGTTAAGTCCCCAAGTATCATGTTGTTAGTAAAGGGTTAATCAGTAAAGTAGAGCCAGACTCGGCAGCAGAAACAGCTGTGTGTGAAATTTCCCACAAATCACACATCGTTATCAATAATACATGGTCGCTGCATGAGTAGGCACCCCACCCTGTATGTTATAGCCTTTAACCCTGTAACGGCCGTGTGCTGCTTTAGGGAGTGTTCATTTATTAGTTACAGTGGGGTGTGGTGGGTTCGGGGGGGGAGGAGTAAACATTTCCGACCCCTCCTGAGGGGGGGGGGGGGTGGGCATAAAAAATTCTGACCCCTCTTGAGGGGGGGGGTGTAAAAAATGTAGCCCCTTTTTAGCCAAAAAGTCAGCACGTTACTATAGTTTGTAGGGGGGTGGGCGAAAAAATTTCAGTGCCCTTGGCAAGGGGGGGGCGAAATGTTCCACACACTCTTGAGGGGGGGCGTAAAAAAAAGTTGCCCCTCTGCGCGAAATCTCACCACCCCCCCCTGTAATAAATGAACACTCCTTTAAAGGCGCACTGAGTTGAGGACCTAGCCCTGCCGAGTTTTGTACGCAAATGACGTCGTGGGTTCAGTGCGCCTTTAACCCTTTAAAGGGAATTGCTGGTTCCTACACAGAAGCCACCTGGCGGCGAAAATCGAAGCTCATGAAAAGTATTCTTTAAGCTGTATTCATATTCCTACATAGACCACTTTCCCTAAATCATCTATTTGTATTTGCTATTTTGACAGTATACCTCCATTGTTCACATATATTCACTGCTAGGACACCCATAGGATGCTATAGTTAAGGCAAAAGAAATACTTTTCCAAAATTCATGCCTTTCTCATTTTAACCGTGAACCCCTGTTTTATTGGTCTTAAAATGTTTGTATAGATGTCCATTATACATCCCCAAGGTTTGGTTACAATACCAATAGAAAAGGGGGATTATCCATGACAGATAATGTGAAAATGCTGTTTTGCTATTCATTTCTATAGTTAAGGTACTCCTTTGCTCAAATGGCCGTATCATGAAAGTTAGTACCGTGACATGGCAATTTCTTTTGATTTTCTATTAGATAATAAATCAAACTAACATAATCCTGAGTTATATGCAAAAGTCAATAGAACATCAGTAATCCTACGACAAGTAGCGAGTCCCTTTAAAGTGAAATGGTCTGATGAATAGGGCTCAAAAATCTATTTAGTCAAAAATGAACCAGAAGGTTCCTTATGGCCATACTTCATAAGCTACTTATTTTGTTTGGTCTCATTCCCTAGGATTCAGCTTAGATTTCAACTAATCATCAGATTATGACTCCATTTTACTAATTTTTGAGTGCACGCTATAATTCCCCCCATTGAAAATACACTGTAAAAATGCTGTACTTGGGCCACAACTTTACCTATAATTGGGCCTATTTTGGCCATAGATGACATGGCATTGTGCCCTATCCTCCAAATATGATATTGTACTAACATTTGAAACACATTTAAGCAGGATATAAAATATGGAAAAATTCGGCCCAAGTCGCTTTAATCATTTTGCCTCTAATTGGGCTCTTATCATACAAATATGCTACTGTATTTCGTCAAATATGGTATTGTACTAACATTTGAAACACAATTAAGGCCAAATAAAAAAAAAAGTTTGTTTCAGGTCACCCAACCAATCCCTAAAAATGTTTATGCGATTTTGAAGAAAATTTCATATACTCACACTTTTTGGGTTATTTTTAGGGTGTACATCCAGGATTACTAGTGCTTTCATGTTCAAAAAATGAAATAAAATAAAATAAATATCCGACCTCCCGACCCTAATCTTTCTTCCCATGTTACCTGAAACATACCTTTTACTTTTACCTTTTACCTTTTGCCTAAGCAGCATTTAAATATGGAGAAAATCGGACCATGTCACTGTAAGGACGGCGTGTCACTAAAAGATGACATTTGTCGGCACGATGCACCTATGCAGGCCCAGCGAGTAACTTAACGGTGCTGCATTTGTGCATCATGCTGACTCTTTGGAAGAGTCTCAAACCCGTGGGTTTGGTATGATGCTTGAATACAGCGCTGGCAAGTTATTCACCGGGGCTGCATTCATGCATCATGATGACTAAGGGCATGATACATTAGTGCATCAAGCCTTTCTTAAAGGGTTGATGTGCTATGCCCTTTGTAGTCAAGATGCATTAATGTAGCCCTACGCGATTCTACTCGTAAGCACCCTCAGAAAAGTGAGAGTCATTGTCGCTAAAACTACCCTCACCTGAGAGTCAGGCAGTGCGTGACCCTCAGGTGAGGGTAGTTTTAGCGACAATCACTCTCACTTTTCTGTGTGTGAGGCCTGCATCCGGGCATCATCCCGACCCTATTGCTGTATTCTTGCATCGTAAATGACGACAAAGTGCATAGCACATTAAAGCACTGTGCGGCCCTTAAAGCGTTAGGGGGGGGGGACTGTACCACACTGTAAAAAGTTGTTGTTCGTGAACAGCAATATGTGCTGTAACTATACAGTACTTTAGCTGTAAAAGATAATACAGCAACTTCTGCTGTACACATACAATTCTGTTACTGTAGATGCAGGTTCGAATCCCATAACCAGCAACCAGAGGGAGAGAGAGCAGAGAGGTTGAAGGGAGTACCATACTCCACAGCTCAAATATGACCTGATCTTTTCAAAACCCCACTGATGCAGGCTACATAGTGACTGCCCCTCTAGCTCAGTCGGTAGAGCCGTGGGAGATGTAGTCTAAGGGTCAGCAGTTCCAGTCCCGGCAGGAAACTGTCACACAAACTACATTTCTCCTGATGCAATTCTAAAGTATAATATATTTTGGTACACTGAAATGTTACTATTGAAAATATGCAGAGGATAAAACAAATGTATCTCTACAATCTGCATGAAAGATAGTAAAATTTACTTTGAAAAACATCTATAGGCCATCAAGATTACGCTTCAATGAATGGTAGTTCAGTCCTTATTAGTACATTACTGCAATAGGGTAATTTTCATATTATCCCTTAAGACATGAACAGTCTAGATCTAAAATTGTCCCCAGGGATCCTGTGTTGACCTCATTACCATTCACACATAAGTAGGAGGTGTTTCAATGCATCTGACATGCAGGATTCACTGGCGTAGTGGTCATGGTTCACGACTATGGATTGGAACCTGGGGGTTCAAATCTCCAAGATGTTGAATATGTGAGCCTTTTTAGAACTCAGGTCTGCGTCTACAGTAGATTCTACTGTAGGTCTACAGCAGAATTTACTGGAACCAAAGTTGCCCCCAATAGTTGCTGTACAGGAACACTACTTACTTCTAACAGTGCATTGCCCATGCCTCTCAGTATGATATAAGACCAACCCCCCAGACAGCTGGTGCACTATAAATCTGATTAACCCCTCAAGTATAACGTTTTAATGTGGCATGCCCTTTGTTGTCATTATGCATGAATGCAGCCCTCTGTCCCTGTCCCTGCCACTCTGTCCCTGTCCCTGTCCATGTCACGCTGTCCCAAGCGGGCCCCAACCCGTCCTCGGACGTGTCCGAGCGACATCGCTGGTATTTGAGGGGCCATTACCGTGTCACTTCCCCCGTATATTGCGGGGGATTCCTAAGCAGTACCCATCTGCACTTTTAATACAACAGCACTAAGCGCACAGGAACTATTTTATCTAGCAACCTTTGCTGCCAGCGATTACACTCGGGAACAGAGGTCGAGGTGGGGCCAGCTTGACGCTGTTCCTGTCCCTGTCCCTGTCCCTGTCCATGTCACTCTGTCCCGGTCCTTGCCTTAGTCCGCGCCTCTGCCATACGACAAGAGTGAAGCACGTTGAAAAAGATTATAATAATGTGAGGTATTTCTGTCCATGTCACTCTCACTGGCTCTTGCAGATTTGATGTTGTTTTGAGTTATGTACTTGAGACGCGGGGCATCAAGGTGACTTTAATTTTTTTACAGTAACCACAAATATCATGAAATCGTTGGACATATTATATATATATTCTTGTAAAAAAAACGAATTTCCTGAGGTCAGAAAATCAAGTAGGCATCGGAGCTGTTCTTCCTGACCAAAGATTTCCAATAAAGATTCCCGAAGAAATATGAATAATTTACACAAAAAAAAGCTAACTTTTTAATCTAGGGTCGGGCTGCCTGAACACACCCTTTTTTTCTCGTCTAAGCAACTTATCTAACTAGGCTAATGCTATTGCACAGTCATGAACAATTCCCTGCCCTACCCCACTACCCTACCAAATACATGGCGCACGTCCAAGTCAACCCCCCCCCCCCCTCTCCTCGACCTCTTATACATGTACCCTAACCAAATTACCCTGCTTGTCACAACGGGGTGCCTTAACTCTTCAACCCTTTAAGGACGGATGCCCCAAACAGATGACATTTGTCGTCATGACATTCGAACGCAACAGCGGCGAGTAACTTACTGGTGCTGCATTTGTACATCATGCCGACCCTTTGGGAGTGTCTCATCCCCGTAGGGTCAGCATGATGCTTTAATGCGGTACTGGCGAGTTAAATAACTCACCAGTGTTGATTTCATGCAGTATGCCAGCATGATACTTGATTACACTACTGATGAGTTTACTGCTAGCCCTGCATTCATGCATCATGACAACCAAAGGGCGTGCTACTACACTGAAAAAGTGAACTTGTCTCCAGACTATTTTAAGTGACTGTCATAAAATAAACGAGTTAAAGGTTGTCTAACCTATCAGGTTACCATCCCACAAACTCGTCTCCAGGCTTGTCTAAGTGACAAGGAAGCGGGTCTTGTAGCTGGAGTTGTCAGATAGATAACCCACTCGGCATGTGCCAGCCTAAAAACCCAACATTTGCCTGCTCCAGATTCTAATTTTGGATGGTAACCTGATACGTTAGACAGCCTTTAACTGGTTTATTTATGACTGTCACTTAGGCGAGTCTTTACGAGGTTTACTTTATGATAAGGTCCGATGTAATAAGCCATGCATGCGTCAAATAGCATTTAACCTACGGTGGAGGGCTAATACAATGGGTTTCACACCTTGGTTATTTTCACATAACCGAAGGTTAAGTCAGATACCCTCCTCGTAACTGAGTTATGTAATAATAACAATGGTAAAGTGACTGATGGCCTATGAGGCCACCAGTCAGTTTGCCGTGGTTATTTTGACATACACTCAGTTACTCGTAGGGTATCTACTACATATACAGGCTCTTATAGTAAACAGCCCTAGTTAGCTATTGGTGGTACAATTCTATAGAAAATCAATGTTAATCCATTTAAGGCAACATACTGCTTTAATGAGTTATTCCCTTGGTCGTCATAATGCAGGGATGAAGCTGTGGTGAGTAACTCGGCAGTGCTGAATTTTAGCATCATGCCGATCCTATTATGAGTTGACACACTCCGATGCATGATTAGCATTGGTGAGTTACTAGCTGGGTCTGCATTAATGCATCATGACGACCAAGGACATTGAATCAGTATGTGACCCTTAACTCTTTACGGACAGCATGTTGCCAATTATAAAAGATGATATCTATCGTCATGATGCAACAAGGCAGCCTCCCGGGTGATGCTGCTGCATTGTCGCATCATGCCGACTCTTCAGGAGTGTCTCAATCCTGTAGAGTCGGCTTGATGCTTGAATGCAGCCCTGGTGAGTTACTCACCAGGGCTGCATTCATGCATCATGACAACCAAGGGCATGATGAATTAATCCATTATTCCCTCCATAAAGGGTTAAAGGGTTGATCCTTCTGGATTTGTCCCCTTTTTACCTAATGACGCTATATAGATTCAGACCTGTATAATATCATTGTCCAACTCTGATGATTATTGACGAGACAGATACCCCATGCCTGTAAATCATCAATATTTACGAGGTAGACAGAATCAATGTCTCTGTCGTTGTTAATTCCTATTATCAAGTAACTGGATGGCAGGATACGTCCGTCCTATGCCATAAGCCATGTGGTTGGTATTAACGTATATGTACGTTGGGTAATAGATAACAATACCCAAGGCAGCATAATGCCTTTCAGAATGGATATATTCCTCAGTATTCCTTCATTTGAGACCCCAAATTAGGGATTATTTTTTACCTCTCCCCCTATAGGGCAGCTGTTTTTCTTCACCCCCCCCCCCCCCCGCCCGTAGTTTTCGCTGTAAAAGCCTGAAATCCAAGTAATCAAAAAAGTAGGCCTAAGGTTTGTCCTGAGTTTAATCAGCCACAACTACAGGGACACAAACATTACTCTCTACATTTGATCAGGTGCATCATGTATCTAAATATACCCACCCCTTGACCTAAATCAGGACCCTGTATACGGCCGCCCATACTTTACTATTGATTTAGGTGCTACTCAACACGGCGTATATGCATATATAGATATGACATATGGCAGGGAGGGGACTCCATGGGCGCTCCTATAGTAAACAATAGGGGTCAAGGGGAGAACATGGGCGGGGGGGGGGGGGGGGTAGTGGTGGTGTATGGATTTGTATATGTAATATTCGGGCCAAAATAAAGGTCTATTTCAGGTCACCCGACCTACCCTATCAAAACAGGGCCGACCCTACTTTTTTATGCGATTTTGAGCAATTTCTTTTTGTATTTTTACACTTTTTAGGGTAAATTTTAGCTTTTCAAACATTTTGAAAAGGAATTACCATTTTTAGACTTTTATTTTGTGTTCAATTTAAGGGTATCGCAGAGGGGCTGTAAATTTTTTTTTTAAACCCGACCTACCGGCCTTAGACTACCTTCCAATGTTACCTGAAACAAACCTTTTTTTTATTTGGCCTAGTTGTATTTCGCATTTACACTTATTAAACAACGTTATAATGAATAGATTAGATGGGTTGCAAGGCAGAAAGGAGCATTGTTCCAACTCTGCTGCTCATATATTTGTGTATTTGATCGGGAATAAAAAGGATTCGCTGTCAAGAGAAGCCATATAGGGTGGGTGTTGACACCTCATGTGAAAACGTATGAGACTGTAGGGTTGGCCTTTTTGATAGGTACATAAAAACAGGTTTGGATAATGTTTCCTCCCAACATGGTCATTACAATGTTAAAACAGGCTAGTAAGCGGTCAATACTAGAAGAGGGGAATACCGAATGATCTTGTCCTTTTTTGGCCAGAAATGTTCAGCATAGTAAAATATGTATCACGTGCCTGGGGTTATGTACTCTTTACCCTGTAACCCTTTATGGACACGTGTCGCTAAAAGATGAAATTTGTCGTCATGATGCACAAATGCAGCCACGGCGAGTAACTCTCTGGGGTTGCATTGGTGCATCATCCTGACCCTCTGGGAGTGTCTCAACCCCATAGGGTAGGCATGATGCTTAAATGCAGCACTGGTAAGTTACTTGCCAGGGCTGCATTCATGCATCATCACGACCAAGGGCATGATGCATTATAGCACAGTGCTTTGGTGAATAATATACCCTTGTCGTCATGTTATATGCATTCAGTGCCAAAGAGTGTACTCGCTAGGGCTGCATTAATGTATCAAGCTGACTCTTTATTAGTATATCAATCAAGTACGGTCAGCATGATGCATTCATACAGTGCCGGTGAGGGCTGCATGTATGCATCATGAGGAAAAGGGGGGATGCATTAAAGCAGTATGATGCCCTTAAAGGATTGAACCTAACTCATATTGTGATAATACATATTACTGTCTATAGTAAGCTATCGATTGCCATCAAACCCAGTAATTATGTATATGGCTCATTTAATATTTCATTGGGGGACTGAGCATTGTGCATTTATATATAGATCTTGAGAATAGCTAGCTATGGACCTGACCGTTTTATCCTTATTCACTGAAATAACAGTTAGAACAAATATCTATTTCGTCATGTCAATGACTGGTGTAAACAAATTATAACAATAATGGCGAATACTCGAAGTGTAATGAGTATAATAACAACACTTTAAACAACAACAAAATAATAATAACAACAAAAAAATCACATCGGCAAACCCATCACATTCCTTAAGCCTATACTGTAGATCTATAGTGAACACATAAATATGTCCTTTTACACTGTAAGCTAACAGTACTGACCACGTACACAAATACAGAGCCACAAACTGTAGAATTACAGTAGGATATACAGCTCAGCTGTATTTACTTCTAGCAGTAGGGTAGTTTCATCTAGAGTCGACCACACACCTTGAGATGTTAACCTCAATTTGTAGGTATCTATACACGATAAGCTCTCTATTTGTCATCTATTGGTAAGAATAACATTTAAAGTGTACTATTTACACATCAATATGTATGTGGTCGACTATATGTAAATCTACCCTATACGCTATCTGCTGACAGTATAATTAAAAGTTTCCTGTCATGAATATTTAATATAAACAGGGAGGTGAAAAGAGTGAGCAGATGGTGAGCACTTTCAGCACAGCCTGTTGCCTAAATGCAACACTGCTGCCGTTAAACCCTTTAACCCTTAAGGACAGCACAATGCATTATGCCCTTGGTTGTCATGATGCATGAATGCAGCCCTGGCGAGTAACTTGCGTAGATCTGCCTTTGCTCTCTAGGTTCCCCCATTCTCTCTATACACATGTACCGGTAGTTTATATCTGCCTCTCTCCGTGCATGTGTTTGTCATCCCCTTCCCTTCCTTTCTTTAAGGACGGATTGAGGGGACGGAGGGAAACCGGCGTGCTCCCCCACCCACCCCATTTCTGTCCCAAAATTATCTTTTGGTAATTTAAAAATCTTTGAACACTTTTTTAATAATTCCCTCTTTTTTTCAAAATCCTGTATCCCCCCTGCTGACTGAGCCTCTCCTTAGCACCTCTCTGTGAGATTATAACCTATAAGCCCTAATAAGGCTATGCACATTTTCTTATCCCCAGAAGCTGTGTCTAGCCTACCTCTCTGAGTCCTTCTCAGTGTAGCCTACCTCTCTCCTCCTCTGTGCCCAGCACCTGATTGTTTACTTTCTGTCAGCGATCAATACCCCCCCTCTCTCAGTCTCAGTCATCCCCACTGTCCACTCTTCCCTACCTTCCTTCTCCCACTCCCTTCTCCCTCCCATCCCTAAATCTCTACTCCCCAGCCACCCTCCAACCTACCTTCCTCATGCAGCGGCTTCCCGCGCGTTTTCAGCTTGATTTCCCGCCTTTTGGTGCAGGTTTTGAGGTAAATCCTAAAGTCGTCTGCCTGTGAGCAGCGTCCGTGTCGGACTGAGGGAGGCGGCCGGTGCAGCCATGTGTGTCCGTACGTCTGTCTGTGCGGCTGCTGCTGCTGCACTCTCCGAGCAGATGTTGGGGCTGCTGCTGCTGCTGCACTCTCCGAGCAGATGTTGTATCTGGTGCTGCTATTCCACTCCCCAAGTCGGTGTTTAGGCTGCTGCGGCTGCACTCTCCCAGCAGATGTTGGGGCGGCTGCTGTGGCTGCTGCTCGACTCTCCAAGCACATGCTAGGGCTGCTGCTGCTCGACTCTCCAAGCAGATATTCTGTCTATTCCTGCTGCTGCTCAACTCATCAAGCATATATTTTGTCTGCTGCTGTTGCACTCTCCAAACACATGTTGTAAATGTTGCTGCTCCGCTTTCCAAGCAGCAGTTCAATATCCAAACAGGTGCTACTGTACTAGATCTCTGGGCATAACTGATAAATAGAAATAAATAATGTCACCCTATAAAAAGGGTCACATATTGCTCTCTGTTGTCATGATGCATAAATGAACCCTGGCTAACTAGTCTCAAGGGCTGCATTTATGCATCATGAAAGTAGAGAGCATTATATGTACCGTTTTAAGGATCATGCAGTACGTAAAACGGTAACGGTTAAGGCTCAGGGGTTAAAGCTTTAGTGAGTTTTAATTAGAAGGACAAACGGGGCTGCAAGAGGAGGGGACAGAGGGCGGGAGGAGACGGGGACAGAGGGCGGGAGGAGAAGGGGGCAGAGGGTGGGAGGAGACGGGGACAGAGGGCGGGAGGAGAAGGGGGACAGAGGGCGGGAGGAGAAGGGGGCAGAGGGTGGGAGAAGACGGGGACAGAGGGCGGGAGGAGAAGGGGGCAGAGGGTGGGAGGAGACGGGGACAGAGGACGGGAGGAGAAGGGGGACAGAGGGCAGGAGGAGAAGGGGGCAGAGGGAAGGAGGAGAAGGGAACAGAGAGCGGGAGGAGAAGGGGACAAAGGGCAGGAGGAGAAGGGGACAGAGGGGGGGAGAAGAAGGGGACAGAGGACGGGAGGAGAAGGGGACAGAGGACAGGAGGAGAAGGGGGCAGAGGGTGGGAGGAGAAGGGGACAGAGGGCGGGAGGAGAAGGGGACAGAGGGCGAGAGGAGAAGGGGACAGAGGGCAGGAGGAGAAGGGGACAGAGGGTGGGAGGAGAAGGGGACAGAGGGTGGGAGGAGAAGGGGACAGAGGGCAGGAGGAGAAGGACACAGAGGGCGGGAGGAGAAGGGGACAGAGGGTGGGAGGAGAAGGGAACAGAGGGAAGGAGGAGAAGGGGACAGAGGGTGGGAGGAGAAGGGGACAGAGGTTGGGAGGAGAAGGGGACAGAGGGTGGGAGGATAAGGGGACAGAGGGCGGGAGGATAAGGGGACAGAGGGTGGGAGGAGAAGGGGACAGAGGGTGGGAGGAGAAGGGGACAGAGGGAAGGAGGAGAAGGGGACAGAGGGTGGGAGGAGAAGGGAACAGAGGGCGGGGGGAGAAGAGGACAGAGGGTGGGAGGAGAAGGGGACAGAGGGTGGGAGGAGAAGGGGACAGAGGGTCGGAGGAGAAGGGGACAGAGGGTGGGAGGAGAAGGGGGCAGAGGGTGGGAGGAGAAGGGGACAGAGGGTGGGAGGAGAAGGACACAGAGGGTGGGAGGAGAAGGGGACAGAGGGTGGGAGGAGAAGGGGACAGAGGGTCGGAGGAGAAGGGGACAGAGGGTGGGAGGAGAAGGGGACAGAGGGCGGGGGGAGAAGAGGACAGAGGGTGGGAGGAGAAGGGGACAGAGGGTGGGAGGAGAAGGGGACAGAGGGAGGTGGAGAAGGGGATAGAGGGCAGGAGGAGAAGGGGACAGAGGGCAGGAGGAGAAGGGGACAGAAGGTGGGAGGAGAAGGGCACAGAGGGTGGGAGGAGAAGGGGACAGAGGGTCGGAGGAGAAGGGGACAGAGGGTGGGAGGAGAAGGGAACAGAGGGAAGGAGGAGAAGGGGACAGAGGGTGGGAGGAAAAGGGGACAGAGGGCGGGGGGAGAAGAGGACAGAGGGTGGGAGGAGAAGGGGACAGAGGGAAGGAGGAGAAGGGGACAGAGGGAAGGAGGAGAAGGGGGCCGAAGGGCGGGGGGAGAAGGGGGCAGAGGGCGGGGGGAGAAGGGGGCAGAGGGTGGGAGAAGTAGGACACAGAGGGAGGGTGGAGAAGGGGACAGAGGGTGGGAGGAGAAGGGCACAGAGGGTGGGAGGAGAAGGGAACAGAGGGAAGGAGGAGAAGGGGACAGAGGGTGGGAGGAGAAGGGGACAGAGGGCGGGGGGAGAAGAGGACAGAGGGAAGGAGGAGAAGGGGACAGAGGGTGGGAGGAGAAGGGGACAGAGGGCGGGGGGAGAAGAGGACAGAGGGAAGGAGGAGAAGGGGACAGAGGGTGGGAGGAGAAGGGAACAGAGGGAAGGAGGAGAAGGGGACAGAGGGTCGGAGGAGAAGGGGACAGAGGGTGGGAGGAGAAGGTAACAGAGGGAAGGAGGAGAAAGGGGACAGAGGGTGGGAGGAGACGGGAACAGAGGGAAGGAGGAGAAGGGGACAGAGGGTGGGAGGAGAAGGGGACAGAGGGCGGGGGGAGAAGAGGACAGAGGGTGGGAGGAGAAGGGGACAGAGGGAAGGAGGAGAAGCAGACAGAGGGCGGGAGGAGAAGGGGACAGAGGGCAGGAGGAGAAGGGGACAGAGGGTGGGAGGATAAGGGGACAGAGGGTGGGAAGAGAGGGGGACAGTGGGTGGGAGTAGGACACACAGAGCAAGGAGAAGGGGACAGAGAGCGGGAGGAGAAGGGGACAGAGGGCAGGAGGAGAAGGGGACAGAGGGAAGGAGGAGAAGGGGGCAGAGGGCGGGGGGAGAAGGGGACAGAGGGCAGGAGGAGAAGGGGGCAGAGGGTGGGAGGATAAGGGGACAGAGGGTGGGAAGAGAGGGGGGCAGTGGGTGGGAGTAGGACACACAGAGCAAGGAGAAGGGGACAGAGAGCGGGAGGAGAAGGGGACAGAGGGCAGGAGGAGAAGGGGGCAGAGGGTGGGAGGAGACGGGGACAGAGGGCGGGAGCAGAATAGGGCACAGAGGGCGGGAGGAGAAGGGGGCAGAGGGTGGGAGGAGACGGGGACAGAGGGCGGGAGCAGAAGGGGGACAGAGGGCGGGAGGTAAAGGGGGCAGAGGGAAGGAGGAGAAGGGGACAAAGGGCAGGAGGAGAAGGGGACAGAGGGGGGGAGAAGAAGGGGACAGAGGACGGGAGGAGAAGGAGACAGAGGACAGGAGGAGAAGGGGGCAGAGGGTGGGAGGAGAAGGAGACAGAGGGCGGGAGGAGAAGGGGACAGAGGGCGGGAGGAGAAGGGGACAGAGGGGCGGAGGAGAAGGGGACAGAGGACGGGAGGAGAAGGGGACAGAGGACAGGAGGAGAAGGGGACAGAGGGCGGGGGGAGAAGAGGACAGAGGGAAGGAGGAGAAGGGGACAGAGGGTGGGAGGAGAAGGGAACAGAGGGAAGGAGGAGAAGGGGACAGAGGGTCCGAGGAGAAGGGGACAGAGGGTGGGAGGAGAAGGTAACAGAGGGAAGGAGGAGAAAGGGGACAGAGGGTGGGAGGAGAAGGGAACAGAGGGAAGGAGGAGAAGGGGACAGAGGGTCGGAGGAGAAGGGGACAGAGGGTGGGAGGAGAAGGGAACAGAGGGTGGGAGGAGAAGGGGACAGAGGGTGGGAGGAGAAGGGGACAGAGGGTGGGAGGAGAAGGGAACAGAGGGAAGGAGGAGAAGGGGACAGAGGGTGGGAGGAGAAGGGAACAGAGGGAAGGAGGAGAAGGGGACAGAGGGTCGGAGGAGAAGGGGACAGAGGGTGGGAGGAGAAGGGAACAGAGGGAAGGAGGAGAAGGGGACAGAGGGTCGGAGGAGAAGGGGACAGAGGCTGGAAGGAGAAGGGAACAGAGGGAAGGAGGAGAAGGGGACAGAGGGTGGGAGGAGAAGGGGAAAGAGGGTGGGAGGAGAAGGGAACAGAGGGAAGGAGGAGAAGGGGACAGAGGGTCGGAGGAGAAGGGGACAGAGGGTGGGAGGAGAAGGGAACAGAGGGAAGGAGGAGAAGGGGACAGAGGGTGGGAGGAGAAGGGGACAGAGGGTGGGAGGAGAAGGGAACAGAGGGAAGGAGGAGAAGGGGACAGAGGGCGGGAGGAGAAGGAGGCAGAGGGCGGGGGGAGAAGGGGACAGAGGGCAGGAGGAGAAGGGGGCAGAGGTTGGGAGGATAAGGGGACAGAGGGTGGGAGGAGAGGGGGACAGTGGGTGGGAGTAGGACACAGAGAGCAAGGAGAAGGGGACAGAGAGCGGGAGGAGAAGGGGACAGAGGGCAGGAGGAGAAGGGGGCAGATGGTGGGAGGAGACTGGGACAGAGGGCGGGAGCAGAAGGGGGACAGAGGGCGGGAGGAGAAGGGGGCAGAGGGAAGGAGGAGAAGGGAACAGAGAGCGGGAGGAGAAGGGGACAGAGGACGGGAGGAGAAGGGGACAGAGGACAGGAGGAGAAGGGGACAGAGGGCGGGAGGAGAAGGGGACAGAGGGCAGGAGGAGAAGGGGACAGAGGGCAGGAGGAGAAGGGGACAGAGGATGGGAGGAGAAGGGGACAGAGGGCGGGAGGAGAAGGGGACAGAGGGCGGGAGGAGAAGGACACAGAGGGTGGGAGGAGAAGGGGACAGAGGGTGGGAGGAGAAGGGGACAGAGGGTGGGAGGAAAGGGGACAGAGGTTGGGAGGAGAAGGGGACAGAGGGTGGGAGGAGAAGGGCACAGAGGGTGGGAGGAGAAGGGGACAGAGGGTCGGAGGAGAAGGGGACAGAGGGTGGGAGAAGAAGGGAACAGAGGGAAGGAGGAGAAGGGGACAGAGGGTGGGAGGAGAAGGGGACAGAGGGCGGGGGGAGAAGAGGACAGAGGGTGGGAGGAGAAGGTGACAGAGGGAAGGAGGAGAAGGGGACAGGGGGAAGGAGGAGAAGGGAGCAGAGGGCGGGGGGAGAAGGGGGCAGAGGGCAGGGGGAAAAGGGGGCAGAGGCAGGGAGAAGTAGGACACAGAGGGAGGGTGGAGAAGGGGATAGAGGGCGGGAGGAGAAGGGGACAAAGGGCAGGAGGAAAAGGGGGCAGAGGCAGGGAGAAGTAGGACACAGAGGGAGGGTGGAGAAGGGGATAGAGGGCGGGAGGAGAAGGGGACAGAGGGCGGGAGGAGAAGGGGACAGAGGGCGGGAGGAGAAGGGGGCAGAGGGTGGGGGGAGAAGGGGACAGAGGGCAGGAGGAGAAGGGGGCAGAGGGTGGGAGGATAAGGGGACAGGGGGTGGGAGGAGAGGGGGACAGTGGGTGGGAGTAGGACACAGAGAGCAAGGAGAAGGGGACAGAGAGCAGGAGGAGAAGGGGACAGAGGGCAGGAGGAGAAGGGGGCAGAGGGCGGGAGGAGAAGGGGGCAGAGGGCTGGAGGAGAAGGGGACAGAGGGTGGGAGGAGAAGGGGACAGAGGGCGGGAGGTGAAGGGGACAGAGGGCGGGAGGAGAAGGGGACAGAGGGCAGGAGGAGACGGGAAACAGAGGGAAGGAGGAGAAGGGGGTAGAGGGAAGGAGGAGAAGGGCACAGAGAGAAGGAGGAGAAGGGGACAGAGGGGGGGAAGAGAAGGGGGCAGAGGGGGGGAAGGGGACAGATGGTGGGAGGAGAAGGGGACAGAGGGCGGGAGGAGACGGGAAACAGAGGGAAGGATGAGAAGGGGACAGAGGGTGGGAGGAGAAGGGGACAGAGGGAAGGAGGAGAAGGACACAGAGAGCGGGAGGAGAAGGACACAGAGGATGGGATGAGAAGGGGACAGAGGGAAGGAGGAGAAGGACACAGAGGGCGGGAGGAGAAGGGGACAGAGGGCGGAAGGGGGAAGGGGACAGAGGGCTGGAGGAGAAGGGGACAGAGGTCAGGGGGAAAAGGGGGCAGAGGGTGGGAGGATAAGGGGACAGGGGGTGGGAGGGGAAGGGGACAGACGGTAGGAGGAGAAGGGGACAGAGGGCGGGAGGAGAAGGGGACAGAGGGCGGGAGGAGACGGGAAACAGAGGGAAGGAGGAGAAGGGGGTAGAGGGAAGGAGGAGATGGGCACAGAGAGAAGGAGGAGAAGGGGACAGAGGGTTGGAGGATAAGGGGACAGAGGGTGGGAGGAGAAGAGGACAGAGGGTGGGAGGAGAAGGGGACAGAGGACGGGAGGAGAAGGGGGTAGAGGGTGGGAGGAGAAGCGGATAGAGGACGGGAGGAGAAGGGGGTAGAGGGTGGGAGGAGAAGGGGACAGAGGGCGGGAGAAGAAGGGGACTGCCGGCAGGAGGAGAAGGGGACAGGGGGCAGGGGGAGAAGGGGACAAAGGACAGGAGGAGAAGGGGACAGAGGGCGGGAGGAAAAGGGGACAGAGGGCGGGAGGAGAAGGGGACAGAGGGCGGGGGGAGAAGGGAACAGAGGGCGGGAAGAGAAGGGGACAGAGGGCGGGAGGAAAAGGGGACAGGCAGTGAGAGGAGAAGGGGACAGAAGGCGGGAGGAGAAGAGGACAGAGGGCAGGATGAGAAGGGGACAGAGGCGGGGGGAGAAGGACACAGAGGGTGGGAGGAGAAGGGGACAGAGGGCAGGGGGAGAAGGGGACAGAGGGCAGGATGAGAAGGGGACAGAGGCGGGGGGAGAAGGACACAGAGGGTGGGAGGAGAAGGGGACAAAGGGCGGGAGGAGAAGGGGACAGAGGGCAAGAGGAGAAGGGGACAGAGGGAAGGAGGAGAAGGGGACAGAGGGCGGGAGGAGAAGGGGACAGAGGGTGGGAGGAGAAGGGGACAGAGGGTGGGAGGAGAAGGGAGCAGAGGATGGGAGGAGGAGACAGAGAGTAGGAGGAGATGGACACAGAGGGTGGGGGGGAGAGTTGGACAGAGCATGGGAGGAGAAGGGGGCAGAGGACGGGATGAGAAGGACTCATTATGCAAACATGTTCACACAGAAAAGAAGTAGAATCACTGTGACTCCCAACTTGATCACTGAGCATGAGACAGAGGGCAGCCCAATGGGCACAGAACATTGAATCAACATTGATTAATGGTTGTCAATGTTGATTCAATGTTGATTTAACGTTAATTCAAGGTTGAATAGAAAGGAGGGGAAGGAGGGGGAGCAGGGGGCAGAGGAAGGGAGGAGAAGGGGACAGAGGGAAGGAGGAGAAGGGGGCAGAGGGTGGGAGGAGAAGTGGGCAGAGGGTGGGAGGAGAGGGGGACAGTGGGTGGGAGTAGGACACAGAGAGCAAGGAGAAGGGGACAGAGAACGGGAGGAGAAGGGGACAGAGGGCAGGAGGAGAAGGGGAGAGAGGGCAGGAGGAGAAGGGGACAGAGGGCGGGGGGAGAAGGGGACAGAGGGCAAGAGGAGAAGGGGACAGAGGGCAGGAGGAGAAGGGGACAGAGGGCAGGAGGAGAAGGGGACAGAGGATGGGAGGAGAAGGGGGCAGAGGGTGGGAGGAGAAGGGGACAGAGGGTGGGAGGAGAAGGGAGCAGAGGATGGGAGGAGAAGGGGACAGAGGGATGGTGGAGAAGGGGACAGAGGGTGGGAGGAGAAGGGGACAGAGGGATGGTGGAGAAGGGAGCAGAGGATGGGAGGAGGAGACAGAGAGTAGGAGGAGATGGACACAGAGGGTGGGGGGGAGAGTTGGACAGAGCATGGGAGGAGAAGGGGGCAGAGGACGGGATGAGAAGGACTCATTATGCAAACATGTTCACACAGAAAAGAAGTAGAATCACTGTCACTCCCGACTTGATCACTGAGGTAACTTTCCCCAGGACTCTAACATGACTAGTTAACATTATCAGGACTCTAAAGTAACTCTTTAATGAATCCTATTCTAAGACTCCCTAATGATTGGGAGTCACTTTAGAGTTGTGGGGAGAGTTACATCAGCGATCTGGGCTGGACTCCTATTCGAGAGTTACAGTGATTCTACTTCTTCTCTCTGTGTTGCATCGCTTCAATATTTAAGCAATCTATAAACCTCCTTATATCATTTTGAAATGTGGTATGGTCACACATAACCGGACGATTTTTAATCAGGTAGACAATTTATTCCCCTATATTCTAGGTAAAAACAGTTACACTAAATACAACAGTAATGTTCATAGAGTGTCGGTTTGTAGCATTTCAATGATCGAAGTATCCATGGCAACTTTTACGCTCGGGTTATAATGGTATGTTCGGACGTTAAAGCACAGTGCTGGCATCTAGTGGCGGTTTTAGGAAACAATGAGATCTGGACAGTGGTGCAATCAATCTATGGTAAGATATTGACCCTAGATGTCTCCACCAGTAGGATTGAATTGTATCTCTGTAAGTTTCAGCTCTCCCTCACTCTCTGATATCCACCAGTGGATAATGGCCTGCACCCCTATCTAGTCAGTACCAAACCTCTGCTGGAGAGTGCTATGTTGGGGATTTGAGGCCCGCAGAGACTACTCTGCCGAAGACTGTAGTACAATTTGACTCATATATATGGAAATTCAATTTTTATGTTGGACATTTATTTAAGGATGCAGTTCACCCTGATTTGGTTGTACACATTATCCTACACTATTTTATGCATACTTGTTGAAACTATCCACATTACATATAATTTTGTTCATAATAGATACCTCTTTCAAATTAGTTCCATTTTATGGAGTTTTGGAAGCCATGGAATGTGAATGGAACAAAAACGTTCTTTTTTTTAGCTTCTTTCACTCTCAATTGCATTATGGGATAGAAAGCGAAGTCAATGCTTATGTTTAATGATTAGAAAGTAATCTTAATGTGATTTCCTAGGACCTTTTTTTTTCCTTTTTTGATATTCCAATTACTAAGGTCTACAGAGCAGTTCAAAGTTGCAATAGGGGGGGGGGGCAAAGAATTTCAACGGCTTCAGCGAGGGGGGACTGAGACATAAAAGGTTCCACGTGGGCTTAAGGGGGAGGGGTGGCACAAAACTTGATCACCACTCCCTCTGTAATTGATAAATGAACACTCCCTCAAGTGCAAGGGAGCAGTGAGCTCATTAGTATACCAAGCTGTGCTATGACTGGTTAAATAAAAATATAAAAATTAAATGTCCCTGCCTATATCTCATGTTCAGGGAATCAATATCAAAAGTGAAAAGTCATGGTATATAGAAGTCCACGTGTACATGTGTTAACTATGTAAGGACCATATACCGCTTTATCCTCTAGTGACATGATGCATGGATAAAGCCCTGGCAAGTTAAGCTAGTCTACAATACTCCCAAGGACTGCATTCATCCCTTTGGAATCCTATCAACTCCCTAGAGTAAACGTTGAACACAGCTCTTGTTTGTTACTTCTGAGGGCTGCATTTGTGCATCTAAAAGACTATGCTGCCCTTTAAGGGTTACCATTTTTCGACGTAATAAGCTCCCTGCCCCTAATGAGCGCCCCCTATTTTTAGGGACATTTTATGCCTAAACAAAGGCACAAATTTCACGATTTTGGAAATATTTGAACTCATAAGTAATAAAACTCCATTTGAATAAGTTTATAAGTGCCAAGGGCATTTATCATGTCAAATGCTGTAGTCTAGTCCAGGCACCATGTCTAGTATTAAACACTAAGTTTTCTACTTATTAAACCATTTAAGGGCCTCAACGTACAGATGTATAATTTGTCATCATGATGTACCAAAACGCCCCCCCCCCCAAGTTTATTGCCCATGTTGCATTTGAGCATCATGCAAACCATTCAAGAGTGTATCAAGCCTGTAGGGTTGCCATGATGCAGACTTATGCAGGCAATTTACAGGGCTAATGCATTCTACAAATGGATAAAGTTCTAGTGCATTGACGCACTATGCAGTGCACTTAGGATTATAGTTTATGCATCTGATGTGAGTTATTGTTCACAGCTTGTTCGGAAGATTTATCAAGATTAACTTGGAATTACACATATCAATACCGGCGTCTAGACTGCCACGTCCCCAGCCACCTGGTGGCTTGATGGCGTTGGTATAAGGTTGTGTATCACCAAATTGATACAGATGAAAGTCTATGACCGGGTGAAATCTATGACTGGGTGCAATCTATGACCGGCATGAAATAAAACAGCTTATTTAGGGCAGATTTACACAGAAATATCCAGGAAAAGTTAATGGATGTTTTACAACTTTTTGATACTGATTTTTAATTCTTTTTATTAAAAAAACCCACAAAATTCATGCTTGCCAGTCATAGATTGCACCCAGTCATAGATGGCACCCAGTCATAGATTGCACCCGGTCATGGATTGCATCTAGTCATAGATTGCACCTGGTCATAGATTGCACCTGGTCATAGATTGCACCCAGTGATAGATTGCACTCGGTCATAAACTTTCAATTTGTATCGATTTGGTGAGACACAGCCATAATGAGTAGGATGCTTAATTCTGCCTGTCAGTATATTAACTGAGAAGTGGCAAACAGTCATCACCACTCCAACCGAAAACTGCTCCAGAGGAAGAACCTCTGATACCTGATAGCTAACAGAATCTGTGTAAGTCCATTTCTATATTCTTCACATTTGGTTCAACATATAACATTGTCCAGCCTTGGTTGGAATTGTGTGTTTTTTCAGAGAATTAACCTTGCCTCATGTAGCTGTATAAGGCTGTGTTTCATGAGATTGTAACAATTGAAACATCTTTGACTGGCTGTAGTCTTTGACCAGCAAGCTTCAACCAGCTGCACTGCATTTTTTTTGTACATAGCCCCCATTTCAGCTATTTTGGAGCTTGCTGGTCAAAGACTACACCTGGTCAAAGACTACACCCCATCAAAGATGTTTCAAATGTTACAATCTCATGAGACACGGCCATAGCCCCTATTATATAGACTCCTACTTGTTGACTGACAAAGTAATTTAAGTATTGACTACAATCAATCGTCTTTATTGGTCCACCTATTTTAAACTCTTTGTATTAGAATTGCAGACTTTCTTATGTGTTTATTTCTTTTTACTTCTATTATGGTGGTACTCCTTTAGTGTTTGTTAAAAGGTGCAGCAAGTAGTGTAGTCTCATGCCATATAAAGCTTTTTCAAACTCAAGCTCATAATACACGTTGATTGAAGACCTAATACACATTGATTGAAGACCTTAATACCTTTAAATTCTCGATAAAAAGAAACTATAATACTTGTTTTATGTAAGTAGCACAATATTAGATAAACTCATCCCCTGTATTTGTAACAGTATTATTTGATGACACCCCCTCATCTCATCTCATCAATTTTATACCGCCAGTAGTAAATATGTTTATTTTAGCCCATGAATCTGTAACTTTCTATATATATATATAGACCGGCATGACTGTGAGTTGTTCTACTTCAAGATCCCTACAAAAAGAAAAAGGGGGCTTGGAGGCAGAACGGCAATGCGCCGAATCAAATGATACCCAATAAAACACTTAAATAAAAAAAGACAGCAAATCATTGGCTTCTGTCTGGCTGGGACAATCACTGAGCTTTAGGCAAAAAAAAAATGGTTTGTTTCAGGTCACCCGACCGACCCTATCTAAACAGGGCCGACCCTACGTTTTTTTATGCAATTTTGAAGAAATTTTTATATTTTTACATTTTCTTAGGGGTCAATTTTAGGTTTACAAAAAATTTGAATAAATCTTCCCAGTTTTACACTTTTTTGGGTCAATGTTAGAAGGAAATTCATTAAAAAAGAAGTAAAAAAAAAAGTAAAAAAAAGAAATCCGACCTACCGACCCTAGAGTTTCTTCCCATGTTACCTGAAACAAACCCTTTTTTTTTAAATTTGGCCTTAGGGCAGAGTCATTTATTACTAGCTAGGGGGGAGGGGGGGGCTTGGTGGATTTTCCCAAAACGGTAATTTTTTCCCCGACCCCCCAACCAATAAGGTGAAAGTTATCTCGACAATCAGACCTTTTAATTTGTTACAGTGCTATACACTACTCTATCTGCAGGTAAAAACGTCAAAGATGAGTCTCTTATTCCGTCTTGTGTTTGCCCTGGCCTTGCTGGGTATGCATCCCTCAGCAAGTTTGTTGAGTAAGTATGTCTCAGTTGTTTAAAAGCCTTTATGGAGTGTTCATTTATTAGTTACATGGGGAGGGGGGAAGGTAGATTAGGGGGGGGGCGTAAAATTTTCTGACCCTTCTTGACCCGTTTTTGTTTTAAGCAAAAAAAGCCAGCACATTACTATAGTTCAAAGTGGGGTGCGCGCGAAATGTTCCACATGCTCTCAAGGGAGGGGGGTATAAAAATTGTTTGCGCCTTCGCGCGAAATCTCACCCCCCCTGCAATTAATAAATGAACACTCAATAGTTAAACCAAATGGTTGACGTTGAACATTCCTATAAGACAAAGGACAGTATTGCCATCTAAATCCAATAGGATATGAGGTTACACCTATTACCTCTTATAAGATTTAAGATCATGAAATATGATATTACATTGGTTGTTATTACATGTACCAACTTGTGATCATATTCTCGGATTTATTCAAATGTCTATTACAAACAAGTTATCTCTGTTCTAATCTTAACTTATACTCTCTCTTCAAATTTACAAATGCAGGCGACGGCAAGAAACTAAGGCAGAATATGTCAACTTTAAGTTTAAGGCAGCTTGTCAAAGGACATACTCATTTCGACCCAAAGGGTGAGCCTACTACTATTGATTTAATCTTCACAAACTCACCACATGTAAAAGATAGCGGCATAATTACCCCTGGTTTAAGTGATCATGAATTAGTATATATGACGCGACAACATATTCATGTCCCTATTGAAAGATTATCTTTTAAAGGCGGATGTTACACAAACTATGATACATATAGTTTCACCATGGGCATAAAAAACTCCAACTGGGAAGAACTATTAACCTGTCAATGCCCTGAAAAGGCATGGGAGATATATATAAGTCAACTGTATTTTCTGTTGGACATAACATGCCCTATAAAAAACTTCAACTTCAAGCAAAAAATGAAGCCCTGGTTAGACCGCCATATTATAACATTATTAAAAGACAAAAACTATGCCATAAATAAATATAGAAAAACCCAGAATATTGATGATGGACGTATATCAGATTATCTCCAAGGTTTAGCAAGGGATGCATGCAGAGAGACCAAGCAGGGATACTTCCAACAAAAGTTTGAAAATAATAAGAAAGACCCCAAGGACTATTGGAAGGCTATCAACGAGCTAGTAAACCCCCGTCCTCGTAATGTTAAATTTAATTTAATTGACCATAACAACCATAATCCAATAGCAGACAAGGACACAGCTGATTTCATAAACAACTTTTTTGCAGAGATAGGTTCTAATTTAGCTAAAAATATGACATGGACGTACCAGGGAGAGGAGCCAGATAGTACCTTTGAGTTTATGGCCTGCGATGAAACAGATATTATCCCATTAGTTAAAAAACTAAAAACAGATAAATCCTCAGGGGTCAATCACATCTCCACAAAAGCCCTCAAAGACGCTATGTTAGCAGTTCCATTTCTAATTACGCACATTGTAAATTTAGTTTTAAAATCTAACAAATTCCCAACAGTTTGGAAAAAAGCCCTGGTATCCCCTCTGCCAAAGGGAGGAGACGCCTCTAATGTCAGCAACCTCAGACCAATATCAATATTGCCACTACCATCTAAAATCACGGAAAAAAATGATGCACAAGCAAATAATCACCTACTTAAATAGAGAAAACCTACTTAATGAAAACCAGGACGGATTTATGCCAAATAGAAGTACTTTAAATAGTTTAACCAAATTCACAAACAATACAATGTACAACAGCTATTTTTCTGGACTTCAAAAAGGCATTTGATACTTTAGACCACAAAATTTTATCCAAAAAAGTAGAAAAAATTGGATTTAACCAAAGTGCAGTTGCACTGGTTGCAGACTATCTCACAGACAGAACACAAACAACCGAAGCCAATAACATCACCTCAAAGGAAAAAATACTAACATGCGGCGTCCCTCAAGGATCTGTATTAGGACCCCTACTATTTCTATTGTATATTAATGATATGAACTTTTCTTTAAATTTCCTTAATTGTCAACATTATGCTGATGACACTGTAATATACATAAATCACCCACCTGCTGACCCAACTATAGAAAGGAAAGGAAATTTTGATCTTCAAAAAATAGCCCACTGGTGTCTAGACAACAAATTACACTGTGCAACGACGAAAAAAAAACCGGGGGCAGACCTACCTGACTAGACTAATTTGAGGTCACTGAATCCAAAAATGATGGTAAAAAAATGCCTCATAAGTCTCAGTTTCAAGATATTCCAACCATGATTATTTGTCGGTCTACTACTGAATATATGGTCCAACCAATATACAGCAGGGACAGCATTCATAAAAAATGGTCAATTTTCTTTGCCTGGCAGAGATAACATGACTCTGAAGCACATTTAGTTCTAACATACCATAAAAAACAAGATTCTACACTGATATGGCGCTAAATTAGTGATATTTTACCGATATTAATTGAAAAAATACCAAAAATATATAGATTCATCCTAAAGCGATATAACATTTTTTTTAGCTACTAAGATCAGGATTGTGACCCGTTCTGACAAGAGGTACCTTCAGGGAAGCTATTATTACTGTTTTTAGCCCCCACCAGTGCCAGAATCCCAAAAAGAGTAACAAATAGACAGAAAATTGCTCGGATAACCCTTTATGCAGAATACAATGATAGATCATTAGTGTTACATCTTTAGGATTAAAATTCTATGTCTATAATGGGTTTTTTAGACAAAAATGGTACAAAGGCCAGTTTCTGGTTACTATGGTAGCCATTGACACAGTCAAAATATTGGGAATTGGCTCTAGAATATTGGAAATGTCATCAATATCGCAAACCTTAAGAAAGGCCTTGCAAATTCCTTTCAGAACCAATTTTCTACTAAAAGGTATCCTTGTATGAGGATATTTGACCATAAAACCTAATTTTACATGAAACATTAGCCAGGTAAATTGCTGGAATATGGTCAGAGGTGGTCCTTATGGGGAATACAATAGGAAGACAAAGCGACCTTTTTAAGCATTAGTTATATGTTTCAAAGTGTTATTTTGGACCTATTTATTCACAAAGAATATTTATTTCTATAACAGATCAGTAATATATTAATAATGTAACAAGTTAAAAATGAGTTTTACAATGAACAGAAGCATTTTCCTACTTTTTGAACAAATAGCGTATATATAAGCTTTAACTGGGTATACAAATAAGACCATGTGAAAATCTGAAAACTGAGACTTACCACACAATTTTGAGTGCTATTTTTGAATTCCCCAGGTCAAAATACATAAGAATAATTGAGTATGGTCCCGGTTTTTTTCAATTTTTGAAAATTTGTTGTACAGTGTTATCACTAAACACAAAAAAGACAAAAGCCATGAATTTCTCTACCAAAACTTTAGACCATACCTGGACAAAACCAACCCTGAAAATCAATGGAGACGTAGTAGAGTTTGCCCCTACATACAAATACCTTGGTATGACGCTAGACAATAAACTAAACTTTGAGGGGCATATTGATATTTTGGAAAAAAAGTATTGATTATAAGACATATCTATTCAGGCATGCAAGGAAAAACATGATGGAGAAAGCAGCAGTAGATGTCCTCAAAACTATGTTTCTCCCTGTAACAGATTATGGGGACATTTGCTATATGACTGCAAATAAAACTCACTTGCTTAAGTTGCAAAATGCCATAAATAAGGGTTTAAGAACTGCTCTATGCCACAGAGGGACTATAAATACTGAAAAACTATTAAAGGTAGCTGAGCTAAATTACTTAGAAGATAGGAGGGAACAGCATTTATCCCACAAAGCATTTCTTCAGTCGCTAAACAGGCCTGGACAATCCGGGACTTTTCCCACCACAGGTCAAAAGGCCGTCAGGGGGGATTTCACCAGTGAGGGAAGATTTCCCCTTAGAGGTACTGGGACGAAGATGTGCTACCGAAACAAGTTCTCTGACTGCGGCCACCGAGGTAGTCACCCAACCGAGCCAAATTGTTTTGTGTTAGGCCTAGGGTAGACAAGCGTCGCATGAGGACACCGTGGTGGACGCAATCAAAAGCCTTGCGCATGTCCAGATATGCTACGTCTGTGTATTTGCCCACATCTTTAGCCTCACTGATGTCATTGACAAGTCAGTATACAGCATCTACTGTCCCCTTGCCAGTTTGATACCCAAACGGGTTCTTACTCAGCCCGCCAGCTTTATCGATGGCCGAGGTCAGATGGAAGTGCATCACCTTTCAGCGATCTTTGATGGCATGCTCAGCAGAGATATAGGCCTCCAGTTGCTGACATTCGACTTATCACCAGGCTTTGGAATCGGGGTAACACAAGCATCTTTCCATGCTTTCGGGAACACTCCGCTATCAAAGCAGTTTTGTAGCAACTCAGTGAACTGAGGGACAATACATAGCAGCGCATGTTTTAAGACGTCAGGTCTGATGTTAGGCAGGCCTGAAGTCTTAGAAGTGCTCACATCCTGCAACAGAATCTCCACGAGGGCTGGGGCGATTTTCAAATCGCTGACCGCGGGAGTGTAATCAGGTCCAGGAGGGACATAATCATCACTATCAGGGTCATGTGGGAAACACTCATTGAGGACGCTACCAATGCTGGCGAAATAGTTGTTAATGTACTCAGGGGACTCACTGGGATCATTAGTGTCACCAGTGACTTCATCCTTTAAGGTGGGAGCCACATTCTTGGTTGCACCTTTGAAGAGTTTGTTTATTTCGCGCCAGAACTTCTTGGGGTTGTCCTCGCAAGCGGCCACCATGTCCTTGACAGACCTGGCCTTGGCATAGCCACACATGTGATTGATTTTGTTTCTTACGGTGCTCCTTTAGCATAGCCTCGCGCTCTGAGATGTGTTCCAGGATGTCCGCAGTCATCCAATCCTTGAAACCCGCCTTGATGGTAAAGACCTTTAGGGGGCAATGGTAATCAAGGAAGAGATCTAGCTGTTCATGTATAAAGTTCCACTGCTCATCCGGGGTCTCAAGGTCCCAGTATGTGTCCCAGTCTGCCAACAGCATCCATTCTTCCAGAGCGTCAGGGTCATAGTTTCTATAGTTTCTCGCAGCCATAGTTTGACTAGTTTTTTCCACTGGTGCCCAGTGTCAGATACCAAAGACGGGTTGGTGATCACTCAGCAGTGATGCAATCCCACCTGACTGGGCCACATCCAGGGAATCAGTGAGTATGTGATCTATACATGTGACTTTGCGACCCCTGGGCCTGGTACATGAATTTATCAAGACCCTCAATCCCAGTTCCCTGCAGATAGTGAAGAGACATTTGGCATAGGCATTTTCCGGGTCAAGGTTATTGACATTGATGTCACCCAGGAACATAGATCTCTCATGCCCAGCCGACTCAACACTAATAGACACTGTCTCTAAGTGGGCAGTGAAGCCAGCCAGGGAGCCATCAGGTGGGCGGTAGAGGTGGACCGCCAAGTGTCACTACCAGGGGGGGACTCAGAGGGGATCTACTACAGGAAGAGTCGAGTACACATTTGCTCTTCTTGGCGTTGAAGGTCAATTTCGACTTCTCACACCATTCCGAGACACCATCGAGAGCCCTCTGTAATCTTTCCTCAATGAGACTGATCTTTTTGTGCGACGTGTACAGAGCAATGTCGTCAGCGTACATTATGATATTGCAATGATATCAACATGGTTGACAACTGAATCAATGAAGTAGACAAACAACAGGGACCCAGGCCTGAGCCCTGGGGCACTCCAAAGATGACATTTGCCTGGGACGAAGAAGTGCTACCGAAACAAGTTCTCTGACTGCGGCCACCGAGGTAGTCACCCAATCAAGCCAAATTGTTTTGTGTTAGGCCTAGGGTAGACAAGTGTCGCATGAGGACACCATGGTGGACGCAATCAAATGCCTTGCGCATGTCCAGATATGCTACGTCTGTGTATTTGCCCACATCTTTAGCCTCACTGATGTCATTGACAAGTCAGTATACAGCATCTACTGTCCCCTTGCCAGTTTGATGTCCAAACTGGTTCTTACTCAGCCCGCCAGCTTTATCGATGGCCGAGGTCAGATGGAAGTGCATCAGCCTCTCAGCGATCTTTGATGGCATGCTCAGCAGAGATATAGGCCTCCAGTTGCTGACATTCGACTTATCACCAGGCTTTGGAATCGGGGTAACACAAGCATCTTTCCATGCTTTCGGGCACACTCCGCTATCAAAGGAGTTTTGTAGCAACTCAGTGAACTAAGGGACAATACATAGCAGCGCATGTTTTACGACGTCAGGTCTGATGTTAGGCAGGCCTGAAGTCTTAAAAGTGAGGGCTGGGGCGATTTTCAAATCACTGACCATGGGAGTGTAATCAGGTCCAGGAGGGACATAATCATCACTATCAGGGTCATGTGGGAAACACTCATTGAGGACGCTACCAATGCTGGCGTAATAGTTGTTAATGTACTCAGGGGACTCACTGGGATCAATAGTGTCACCAGTGACTTCATCCTTTAAGGTGGGAGCCACATTCGTGGTTGCACCTTTGAAGAGTTTGTTTATTTCGCGCCAGAACTTCTTGGGGTTGTCCTCGCAAGCGGCCACCATGTCCTTGACAGACCTGGCCTTGACATAGCCACACATGTGATTGATTTTGTTTCTTGGCTTGCGAATCATTGCAAACAATTTGGGGCACCGTGTTCTACGGTGCTCCTTTAGCATAGCCTCGTGCTCTGAGATGTGTTCCAGGATGTCCGCAGTCATCCAATCCTTGAAACCCGCCTTGATGGTAAAGACCTTTAGGGGGCAATGGTAATCAAGGAAGAGATCTAGATGTTCATGTATAAAGTTCCACTGCTCATCCGGGGTCTCAAGGTCCCAGTATGTGTCCCAGTCTGCCAACAGCATCCATTCTTCCAGAGCGTCAGGGTCATAGTTTCTATAGTTTCTCGCAACAATAGTTTGACTAGTTTTTTCCCCTGGTGCCCGGTGTCGGATTCCAAAGACGGGTAGGTGATCACTCAGCTGTGCTGCAATCCCAACTGACTGGGCCACATCCAGGGAATCGGTGAGTATCTGATCTATACATGTGACTTTGCGACCCCAGGGCCTGGTACATGAATTTATCAAGACCCTCAATCCCAGTTCCCTGCAGATAGTGAAGAGACGTTTGGCATAGGCATTTTCTGGGTCAAGGGTATTGACATTGATGTCACCCAGGAACATAGATCTCTCATGCCCAGCTGACTCAACACTAATAGACACTGACTCTGAGTGGGCAGTGAAGCCAGCCAGGGAGCCATCAGGTGGGCGGTAGAGAGTGGACACCAGCATGGGCTTACAACCAGTGCAGCGGTAGCTGATGGTTAGGCATTCTACATCAGGTGTACTCACACTTAATGTAGGAACAAACACGCAGTTTCCAGCCAGATGGTCAGAGATGTAACAAAGGACTCCTCTGCCAGATTTTTTGTTTGCCGTTGAATGATGGCTGCATTCATGCACCATGACGAGTTAACAACCCTATTCTTGTGGTTCTGTCAAGGATTTGAATTACAAGAATCATTGTTAAATGAAATGGGTGGAGGGGGGGGGAGGAGCATAAGATAACAATGGTGTAAGGCGCCTTCTATAACTCTAATTGTCATACTGTCATCGTAAATACTGTATTCAATGATATGTATGAAAAACTGGTGTGTGTAGGTTTAGCAGCAAACATAATTTTTCTACTCACTACTGGTACTTTTCATTTAAAAGCATGGGAAATCGTTTTGTGATAAATATTCTATTCATACAGTAATAAATATGTTATTCATTTCCTGTTAAACAGATATGGCTTTTTATACAATTTGTTACTCGGTAAACTTGTCAAATAACAAATGTGATCACATAATATTATGTCTTATATAAATATCATGAAACTGCAGTTGTCTATTCTACATTTTAAAACCAGAGCTAAATTTGTTCATAAAAAAGAAATATAGAGCCTACTAAATTAGGAACTTGAGGAAACTAATACCCACATACTCAAGGCCAATTCTTTTAAAGATTTGGCCTCATGACAACAAGGTTAAGCCTATAATAATAATTTTCAAATTTTAGGTGGATGTGCTGCACCAGACCCTCACTGGTGTGAGAAAGACCTTTGTGAACCTCCCAGCCCTATATCTAGGGAAGATTTCCCTCACATGTGTGATTGGTGTTAACCCTATAAGGACGGATGACGCCGAAAAAGATGACATTTGTCGTCATGATGCACCAATGCAACCCCAACCCCTTAAGAAACTGTCAGATAACACGTAGAGCCTGTCCCTATCGCCAAAAGAGCATTTCCTGTCAACAATAAGCCTCTTTTAGAATAAATCCAATGTTCTCTATGTTTTGTTCTTAATCTTTTAATAATATGACAGTATTCTGACAGTACCCAGTTTAGACCAAGTTGAAACCCAGTTGGAACCATGTTGGGATGCATACAAGTAGTATAGTATATATCGGCAACTTTGCACTGTTTCTTATGGGAGTTGGTTCCCAAGCATGAAAGCCGATCAGAGGCCAGCATTGCCCGGGTGACCTGTGACTTGAAATGGCAGAAAATTTAAATCAGCCGATCAGGGGCTCCCTTTTGAATAATGTTGCATATTGTGAATTACCCTATAATACCCGCCAATCAGAGGCTAGTAGTTGGTCAGGTGACTATTAATTTACATATATCGTAATAACTACGTCATGATTACGCTAGCTTCTAAGACTGTCACGATCAAGTATTTGGGGAGGCAACATTCATTGCCCCTAATTTATTCAAAAGGTTGCAGAACTCATAACGGATCATGTGTGATGGGGTAGAATACTTTACATGCATGGATAAACAAATTGAAAAGATGGAAGATTGAAAAAGAGCCTACCTTTTTGTCAGGGCTCCAGACTGAGAGTCTACTACATTGTCTACATGTATGGCAACAACCTAGCCAATTCCTCAGCTTTGTCCTAAAGTACACATTGCCTTACACTCCCCAATAAGACACCATGGGAGGGACTTAACTCTTTGAGGACTGTATAGTGGCATTTGTCGTCATGAAGCATCAAGCTGGCCCCACCTCGACCTCTGTTCCCGAGCGTCTTCGCTGGCACCAAAGGTTGCTGGTTAAAATAGTTCCTGTGCACTTGGTGCTGTTGTATTAAAAGTGAAGATGTGTACCGCATAGGAATCCCCTCCAATATATGGGGGAAGTGACGCTGTCATGGCCCCTCAAATACCAGCGATGTCCCTCCGGCGTGTCCGAGGACGAGTTTGGGCCAGCTTGATGAAGCATGTGTAGGGGCACGATGTCAGGGTGTGTCTCCCTACAGGGGGTGCCATAACCGGAACTCATTGTGCATTGTAGCCTTTATTTCCAAGG
Organism: Harmothoe impar; assembly: GCA_947462335.1. Taxonomy (NCBI): domain Eukaryota; kingdom Metazoa; phylum Annelida; class Polychaeta; order Phyllodocida; family Polynoidae; genus Harmothoe; species Harmothoe impar. The sequence goes on from OX381717.1 coordinate 17,644,738, forward strand.
GAGTTGTCATTGCAATCCAATAACATAGGGAGCTGAGAGTAGTCAGAGGAGAGTTGGTAGTGTAACGGTTAGCACGCTTGTCACCGGTGCGAGAGGTCTGTGGCTCGATTCCCGGCTGATCCAATGACTAAGTTTTCTGCGACCTCTACACATGTATGCAGCCCTAGCAAGTCTTCGCCCAATGGGCGTGGCCTAACTGAGTAGTATTATCAGATAGCATCAATAGACTGTAAAATAGAGAAAAAAATGGTACAAAATAACAACAAAAAAAAGAATTAGAGAAAATTAAGACCTCATACTTCATCATATTTCTCTCTTCTTCATGTGCATTGGATTATGTTAGATCTACACTTTTATGCCAAATCCATGTCATAGTGGAAATATTCCCATACTTGGCATTTTGTCTTTGTTGAACTACATCTGCATGAATTAATTTAGATTGGTTCCATCTAGAAATAATGTGACCATTTTGTGCGCAGCACTCATGCATACTGGTTGCTAGGCCAGCTACTTTTTAAACCGTCCGCGGATTGGCCACACTAAACTGACACACCAGTACAGACTGAATGGGGAATATCAACTAATATGTCAAGACTGCAGTATTCATCTGATAGTGGAACATCTACCACTCAACTGTAGAAGGACTGAGCAGAGTAGAAGAAAACAGATTGCAGATGCAACATCCATGTACAGTGCTTTCAATACTACTGACGATGAAAATGTACTGAAATTCTTAAAGGAAACCCAACTATGAGACAAAATATAAAACAAAACAAAAACAAACAAAAAAAAAGGGGGGGATAGTAGCTCGGTGAGTTAGGCTGTATTACTCCAGACTGATGGCACACAGTTGTATGAGCTTGGAGTTTTCATTGCTTCCCGACTACATCTATCGTTGCTTCATCCCATGCTGCAGTAGACTTGCAGTATATCAAAGGCCTGTCCCTCTCACACCATGTCTATGTGGTGTCGGAGATTAAAGAACCTTTGCTTGGGTAAATGCGTTGGAGCAGGATTTCTATCTTTTGGCTCATCTCACAGATTCAATCATCCTGGATATGATCATCCGAAGTAGACTTTCAGCCTACCTATCTACATGTAAAAAACTAAACCTTGAGTAAGTCTCCTCTGCAAAGTCAATGGGATGTTAAACTACACAAACAAACAAACAAACAAAAAGCAAGCTACTATGCTAACCAGTCCCACTGAGATCCAAAATTACCCTTGGTATAGGCCTTTGCATTTATTTCATTTGTTCTCTATTCAAATTAAAATTTCAAATGGCCATAGATATTAAGTAAATGATGATGTCACAGGTCATGTGATACAGGAATACCCTACTCCATGGGGGAGATGGAATACATGATTTCTAGCATAGTGATTGCGGTATCCACCATGACACATTTATGCATGAGGCCCATGCTAAAGCTTGGGCTCCACTCACATGAGAGTATAACTGTGCAGTGCCAGCTTAAAGGTTTAGTACAGGGTCAGTTACTCATTGGCACTTCACACTGGCTGCTAGCTATTCCTAAAGGATTAACTACCCTAAAACGTCACATACAAACCTATTTCACATATTATTAAGCTGTGCCCACAGCTAAGGCCAGTCCTATGAGGCACACTTGTGCGCAGAAGTTGCGAATTTAAGTACTGTACCATAGCAACAAAAACTCGCGTATAAGCCGCACCCCTACCCTGAGCTGTTTCTATATGCCGCACTGCCAATCTGATTTGCGTACTAGCCCTGGCTTATATGCAAAGTTTTATGGTAAATGCATATAACAGGATATGTGGCACATGCCCAGACAGATGCAGCTGTGGGTCTGGTGTGGGGCCTCAGACGTCGGGTGCTGCTGTCTCACTTTTTGAAATTTAAAATCGACTTAAAAAAAACATTGTCCCAGCTCAATTTGAAATAATTGGTTTAGGCTTTTGTCACCAGCCCTCGTGTCACTTGTCAATTTTAAGAAATCCTGATGTCCCTTGTCCATTTAAAGAAACAGGTCTTAGCTGTAGCTTCATGTCCTTTGTCACAATGGTTTAACAGGCTCTTGTTGACTTGTGGTTTTTACCTGTCAGGAGCCCTAGCTGTGGGTCTGGTGTTGTACATGAAGATCCAGGTCTGGGGCTGCACAGTTGGAGACGTCTAACACTCTGCTGTAGACACAGGGTTGGTGAATTTATTTTTATATATCTCCTATATCTTTTGAAGGTAATGCACATCATAGTACACCGATATTGCTAGGCTCCCTATAAGCCCAACCTCTCAGTCACTAGTGGCTAACCTAGTAAGTAATTTTTTGGCTCCCTATACAACCAACCTAGGTCAGTTATTATTGTCAGGTTGGTCAGTACTGACCAACCCACCTTAGTCTTTTTAGTTCCAGGGGGAGCCACTGAATGGTCATCACAGGTGGCCCCAATTAGTGGTATACAAATACAACACACCAATGATGGACCGAGGTTAGCCACTACTGACTGACCCCTTGGTCATTTTTGAATATAACTTTGCCATTGTGACTAACACTCATATGACTAACCTAGGTTAGTCTGTACTGACTAACCCTTTCAACCTATGGATGTTCAGTGTATGCTCAATAGCAAACAGCCGTATTAAGAACTACGGCCATGCCGATCTTCCATTTGGCCTGTCTTTAAATGCCTGACCGTCTAATTTCCCAAATAAATGTGTGTTTCAGGCTACATGGTCCAAACGTTTAGTGTAGGCAAGTAGGTAAGAGTAGATTATTTTGATCTTTAAATATTGAAGTACTTGGAATGAGTCGTGATTTGCCACATTGAGTTACAAGTCATCAGGACTACTCACTGGTTCCTACTAGAGGTGGCTACCCAGTTCAAATACCTGGGAGTGGTCGTTGACTAGTACCTAGATTTATGACACTTATCTCAAGTGGGGGCATCCATAAAGTATGTACGCACCCAGGTGGGTGGAGGGATCATGGCAAATGCATATAAAAGCGTACATGTAAACAGGGGGGGTTGTCTAGAGCCATTTTAGCATACTATTTATGTACGCATTCTCACTTTTTTTGTTAAACAAATCAGGGCAATCCAAACATTATGTTTTTGTGGATAAAACTGACTTAAATCATTTTCTCTGGAGGTAATCATAAAGTGTTATATCATGCAATATTTCACTTATATAGTTGTTTACCAATCTTCATGGCCAAATCATGATATAGCTACTGCAGATTGCATTATAGGTATGATGATGGCAAAACACCTGGAGGGTGTTAAATGTAAGGGTGTGATAATTACAACATACAGCCACTTTACATATGTGGTTGTCCTATATGAGTCATTTAGGGAGTAATTATTTTTTAACAACGGGGGGGGGGGGGGATCTTTGACCTCTTGACCAGGGCATGTAAAAAATTTCGACCTGCATGTTACTGTGCTTAAAAGGACCCGCGTGCACCGATTTCCTACCCATAGGGAGGGGTGTAAAAAGATTTGACCCCTAGGCTGGGTGTGTGTGTGTAAAAACACACTTGCAGGGGAGGTGTACACCAGTGATTTTCAGTCAAAAAAGGGAAGGGGGGGCAGTTCCTCAGATGTTGTAATGCTACTTATACGTTAGCCTATAATACCTTAGATATGCTCATCTATGTCTAAGTTATGTGGCTTTATCACTTGAGCTCGAAATTTAGTCCATGCTATTAAATTATTTTTCCTGTTCAATTTGTAGGGTTGAAGGATGAGGTTGCGAGAACTTTGCTTTATTGTAACCGGTGTTCTATCCATGCTCTTGGGCATCTGGATAATATCAGCAATGTGGACCCTGGACATGCAAAATTCATTGAAACCAATGGTGAATTCATCTACGAAGACTAGAGCTCCTGTTTATCCAAGACAACAATGTAATACTTACTTTTCAATAATTGAAACCTATTATAAAATAGTGGCTTAATTAATTCATAGTTCACATAATATCATCAAATAAATATAATTTTCTCTACGGTATTCTACAATACCAATATCCTGGCGTCTTCCATTCCTTGCCTTCTAGTCCCTTAAAGTGAAATGGTCCGATGATTAGGGCTCAATTTGGTTGAAAATGAACCAGAATGTTCCCTATGGCCATACTTCAATCTGCAGTCTCCCAGTTTCTGGGACAGATTTATCTAAGTTTCAAAACGAATCATTACTATATTATCATCTTTTCCTGTTCTATTTATAGGATTGAAGGATGAACCAGTGTTTGGAACATTATTGGAACTATGCTCTTTGGTATCAAGACATTAGCAGCAATAGAGCAACTGACCAATCAGAACTAAGAAAACAACAAATCTAACTATCTGCTTAACATTTAACATTTATTTGGGAAAAACTTTCTACTGCAATGATGAATAAATAATAGACACATATGATCATATTTGGTATCAAATTAAAGCTTACAGTGCCACAAACACAATGAAATAGAGGCTGGGCCGATGTCAACAACTTTATTCTTCGAGTGACCTTGGTATCTGTTCTACCTGACTGTAGCCACCTGAAGGGTGAAGTAAATTAAACATAGATTTACACTGCAGCATAAAAGTAAAGCTATGTTGAAAGAAGAGAGATTAAGCGTGTGAGACACGGGCCCTATTCGGCTGAAACCAAGCCCGAAAAGAGTTGTTTCATAATTTGCAAGTTCTTATAAAGTCAGTAATTATAAAATAAATCAAGTGAAAAAGTGCAGTTAGGCCTATGTGGGTTGGGGCACCAACCACAACTGTTCTAGTTAAGGTGGATCGCTGTTGAAAATGAACCCATTGCGCAGGTCTCTGCAATTGCAGGTTAGATGAATCAGAAAGATACCACATTGCAGAGTCTGATACATATATATGAGTTCCCCACATCATATAAAAAGATTAGACCAATTTAAGTAAAATTAGGCATGGACTTTTGATATTTGATATATGTATAACTGATAATATTTCCTATTCTTAACATGAACTAATGAATTGGCATTATCCATTAATGGATTTCCTTATAGATACTATAGAGCTTAACATATTGTTTAAAACAACTTAGGCTATTTAATGAGAACGTTTAATAGCCAAATTGTGATGCTATTACCCATCATACAATGCTCTGAATATGAAATCTAGTCCATTTTTGCCTTATTTTTTATTTCCAAAGACCAAAGATCCCAAAACTTTGCAACTATTTAAGACCCACATGTCTTTTGTACACGCATTTATTTTAAGGGCTCTCAGCAGGTTGGTCATAATTAACACATATGCATGCAGTATTTGACACAGATATTTTGGGGCTATACATATTGTACACCAAATTGATCATATTTAATGTTCTATCAGATTAGTTCCAATTTGGATGGTTTCAGAAGCCATGGATTACAAATGGAACAAAAACGTTCTTTTTTCTTTGAACAGCATTGTGGGTTGGAAAAACATTTTTATCAGCTCTGATTATTGGAGATTAATCTAGGTATCATTCCCTGGGAACCCTTTTTCCTTTTAGCTATATCTCAATTAATAAGCTCTACTATTGTGGCCGTCACGGCTCACCCCCCCCCCAAAAAAAGCAATACAATTTTTAACTACATTTTTTTCTTTTGTCAACCGCAAAAAACACTTAAAAACAAAAAAGATCGCTGTCAACCGTCAACATCAGCCGAGGAGGCTCACCAATCTGCTGTTAACCCTGTGTATTCAAACGCCGCTGGAACTACATACTCTCCAAGCACATCTTGCTTCGGGGAATGAAACAATGCTTCCTATTGGCTGCAGGAGAGTGTCGTGTTTCTGACAAATACCTTAAAATTGTTTTCATTAGGTATCAAATAACACATTTGAATCGACAAGTAAGGCTAGATTATAAAGAAATAACAGGATATACTGCAAAGGAGCGGTTGGACTATTTCTTTACCACACCTGCTAACCGTGTCCTGTTTCAATGCATAGTAACATGCACTCGATCAATTCCCATCCCACAGTAGTGGGGGTTGGGTCCATGTGCCACGCCATCTAGTGAGTAGTAGAGGCATACAACAACAATACTCATCTGTCTGTCCAACTCACCATGTCTTGGAAAATGCTATAAAATACACTAATACTACAAAATTTGACAACTATCTAATGATACATTCATATCAAATAGTCTTTCACCTTGGTTCCAGCTGCATTTAAGAAGCATGAAATGTTTGAGAATAGAGAAATCCATGCTAGTTGACCTGACATTGGGTTGTCCATGAAGCCTAAAATTGGACTGGAACTATCTAAGGTTATTTCATGGCGGATACAATGGTCACTATGCTTAAGTACTAGAAATCCCGTATCCCATGCCCCCCATGGGATACAATGTTCCCATATGACATGGCTTATGACGTCATCATTTGTTCGAATTCTTATGGCCATTGATATGCAATTAAACATATTTTGAAGAATAAAAACCATGATATAAAGGCAAAGGCCCATGGTCAGAGGTTTTTTGGTATCGTTCCCCTTCGGCTTCATGGGATACTGCCCCAGCCCCACCTCGGGGGGAATGATACCAAAATATCCTCTGGCCACATGGGCCTTTGTCTATGTAGTACCACTGAACCTAAAAGGAGAAATAAATGGAACGATATGTGCTGTTTAACCTGGCAAATGGACCATTGAGGGAGCTTTAGTGCTTGTGTTTTTGAAAAAATATTTTAGTTTCTCTCTAATTAGCACACTGCCTCACTGAAGCCCACAGTAACTAGTTCCAGAAAACTGCTATAGGTTGCATTACTGCATTGGGATATAACCACTTGATAGCCGCTTTGATCCTGAACTGGACCAAAGTATGCATGAGTGTAAGGGAGTGGTCATCCTTTGACAACATTGGGGGAGGTTGGTGAATCGGGGTGGGCCCAAATGAATCCTCACGTTACTATAGATTTTAAGAAATGCCCATTTTGCCATATCGATTTTGAGAATTGGCCCATCACCCATGTCACTATCTATTTTTGCCTCCTGCACCTTGTCACTAAGCCCAAAAATGTCCCATGTAACCGTGTCTAACACAGGGCTGAGTCATTTATTACTAGCTGGGGGATGGGATGGGAGGGGGGCTTGGTGGATTTTTGAGAAATGAGAAATGGTGTCAGAGGAAATTTGCTGATGGATCTAAATAAAGGTTGCAATAGTGTCTATAATGTAAATTAGATAAATCTTTCTCATTTCAAATGAAAAAAATGAATCTATTACTAATTATTCTGTATCTGTACATAATGTATCCCCTAATCCCTTATACAAATTTCCTCCATTCAGTTTTTTTTCAGTACCATGACCTTTCATTGCACTTCAATTGCATTTTCGACGATTAGAGCCACATGCACGGGCTTTTGCCAGATCAGTCACCAAGAGGATTAAAACACTGCATGCATGTTAGCATTTAAAGATTTAAGATGGAACATGTGAATTCCATAAAAAGAAATAAAATGTTTCTCATCAGGCACATCATAGAAATCAGGTTTTGAGAAACCTTTTTTTTTGATAATTCTTTATGAAAATCTCGATAAAATAATATCAAAATAAAGCTACTACCGCCAGTAATGCAGTAAGGTTGAAACAACTTACAATTTCCCTACTTTTAAGGAGCAATCACTTCTTAACTACTAAAATGTGAATTGTGGTCATGAAAAACACATATATTTTCCTATACATTTTACCCTGCGAGTAAAAAAAAAGCCTCCCTCCTCAGATTTTGCAGTCCTTGGTGATGAGAAACCACTTTTTTTGAGTGGCCTAAGCATATTTCATTCTAGTAAATACAACTTAAACCTGCTTAAATGCTGTTATGACCTTTCCATGAAATCTATATGGTATTTTCCTGAACTTAAAGCCGCTTAAAGTATTGCATAAATGGAAACATTTGTGCAGTGAATAATCACCATTCCAGGAACAAGCATTTTAAGTGATCATGTTCATGCCTTTTAGGGGTGAAAGATGTAAAGAGATATCCGAGTGTTTGATATATTCTTATCTACCAATGATATCTTGAAATTATTCAGCATTATGTTAGTTTGATATAAGATGATGTTAGAGAAGCAAAGAAATCAATGTTTCATAGGCTAGATTTTGATATATTGACATTTGAAAATAGAACACATTTTTCTATGGAAATCTCAATAGGGGAGACAGACTATTTTCTCAACATCTTCCTACTTTGTGGGATATTGACCAACAATGTTATAACCAATCGCCTTTCATGTATTGAAGAGATCATCTGTAATATGTCTAAACAATAAACCAGGTAGTCATAGGAAAACATGAGATTCATGGCAGAATCAGAAGAAAAAACGGTAAAAGATATCCTAGTTTTCTGGCCAATCTCTATTTGAATAACACTAATCTACTATAATGTTCAAACACCACCTGACAAGCAAGCCCTGGTCATAAGACACTGGACTGTAGATTCAAAGATTGGTGGTTCGAATCCCACCTATTCCCGAAGTCCTTTCAGTGGTCACCAAAATGATCATAGCTGTACTAATTAACCAATAATGAATGGCTAACGCCCTCACAAGGGGCTGTATCGCTGGATATCGGCACGAGTGCGTAGCACGAGTGACGATATCCAGCGATACAGCCCCGAGTGAGGGTGTTAGCCATTCAATATTAGGTTTATTATACGATTTCATTAACTCCTTACTGTATCATGCCAACCTTATGATGTTGATACACTCCCAAATAGTCGGCATGATGCCCTGTAAGCCTATCCCACTCCTACCCCGCACCTCTCTCTCTCTCGAGTCTATGGTTTCCCTGCTATAAGCTAACAGTGCTTGGAGTAAGCAGCAGGGTGCCAGTGTAGGTGCACCGCGGCCGTGGACCCGACCCAATATGGTCCGACCTAGATCCGACCCACTGCCATGATAAGTTGGATGGGTGTCCCTCCGGTTGTACCGCGGCCTCTGTGGCCAAGCACCTAGGGCGTCGGACTCACACACCGAAGGCCCAGGGTTCGAGCCTGCGTGAAAACGTACCTTTTTTAAAGTGGATATATATATGTAAAAAAAAGGCCCTAGAATTATTTTAACAAATAGCTAAGTAAAGTCCAACTACTACCGTTATAGTAAAAAAAAAATTATAAATAAATTTTGATTTTAGGAGAAATTACATCAAAAAGAGTGCTTTCTTCCATAACTCGCTAAATAATGCCCCTACAGGGCTGAAAGTCCGTCTATAGACTCCTCATTTCATCCCCTAAGTATACCAGCGCCCTGACGGCGTAGCACGTAGAGCATCCGACTTCAAGTCTTGGAGTAGCGTGTTCGAATCACCATGAAACTACGGATTTTATGTGTGACGAAATTTCGGAATTGCTCAGTCCCACCGGAAGAGTGCCGATATCCACCGGAAGAGTGCCGATATCCACCGGAAGAGTGCCGATATCACTAGATATCAGCACGGGGATATCACGTAAAAAGCACGATGAGTGGCCCAATCGTATAATAACCCAATTTAACATACCACATAGCTAAATCACACATCAACCGCATTAGTACTCCCATACAATCCAAGGTGGCAGCACCCATCGAAAAACAGTTCAGGAAAGAAAAACCATCTCACTAGAGAAGACACTGAGATGAAATCTATTGGAGTTATTGCAAACTTAAACTTCATTTACTCTTTGGCTATATTCCCGATACCTCTTATATAAATTGGTCCAGACTTTCAATCTATAGAGTACTAGACATAATAGACATTATTTATAATGGGGAAATCCCAGCCTAAGGCATTGATTCTGTATAATCCATGTTTTGGCCTGTTGGGCAGGAAGACAAGGCTGGGGAGGCTTGTTGCGACTTATGTATGTATCAGTATTGGTGAGGTATTCTGCGAAGCAGATCAATAGGAGTTGATAGTCTATGACCTTGTGACCTCTTTGATGGGTAACCTCTTTGACCGGTAAGTGTCAAAACGGCTGAAATGGGGGCTATGTAGACAGAAATGCAGAGAAAAAGTTAATGGACATTTTAACACTGAAGTTCTCTTCAGCTTGCCAGTCACAGAGATCATCCAGTCAAAGAGGTCAGCCGGTCAAAGAGGTCACCTGGTCAAAAACTATCAACTTGTATCGATCTAGTGAGACTTGGTGACACCTGGAGGAGTGGTGTCCGAGAGAAGTGTTGCCTCACTCGCACTAAGGGAGTGGAAAGAACAGGGGGTTTGGTAAGTTTTTGTGTCCCCGCAAGAAGGGTCCAAATTCTTTCCCTCACCTGGAACAATCTTTGATCTTAACCCTGGCAGCCTAACCCTATTAACTACAGTAACATGCAAGTGTTTTACAAGAGGGAATCAAATTTCTTTGGTCCCAACCTCACGAGGGTCCAAACTGCAGGCGGTGATGAGTGATGATCCCCAGACTGTTTGGTAATCACTGATTTTCAATGCATCAGCATATTGGTGAAATAATCCAAGCACCAATATCACTGTTCTCAAAATAATAACTATATCCAAAAAGAGATATTTATTTGTTCCCACTGTACATGATTGTCATGATTCTGTCTTTCATCTGGAATATCTCCAGTGTCTAGTAAACAAGATATCCCTGTATGTATGCAGTTAGGTTATATCCGATTCAGTATAATACTCCTATTCAAAATTGCTATCAATATTACTTACAAACTTAGTTACAGATGCCTAGGGAAAAATCTATTTGAGTTTCGCTATGAGTAAGTATTAAGGTGACTGTAACGATTAGAAGATTGTATTAATCAAGTACAAGCAGTAAATATGATTTTCCTCACCATGTCCAACTTGTTATAATATGGTAAATATGACTATATTCTGAAATGTAAATAATATTTATAATTATAACATGACTATAAAATTAAACATTTTTGTTAGAACTAACAATTATATATGAACCACATAACTGTCTTACTATTTTCTATACTTCTATAGATATTGATAACTTTTTCTATACCCTATATTCTTCAGCCTTTCCTAGACCAATTAGAGTCATCAGTGTCCTTCATCACATTCTCAACTAACTGGTACATTTGTTCAAATGAGTCTTCTTGACTGCTGCCAAACACATTGACCTCCCCGAGGCGGAAACCAACCACGTCATCCGGTTCAATCATAGAATCCTCCGGGGGTGCACCATATAAGTGTCCTACCCCTTTGGGTGTTTCCTTAAGCACTTTATAGTCCAGGATCTCAGAAGCTCTCCCCTTCCGGAAGGTTGTGAGGTAAGCCCTCATAGCAAACCTCCCACCGAGCGCTTTTGGATGTGGTAGCAGTTGACCGGTGGCGATTTTAATCTGGGCGCGGATGTTGTCGCCATTTTGATACACATGTCGGTAGAGCATGGTACTACCACGCAGCACGCTTGCATACATACCCAGCACTTTAACACCACCTGTGGTATGAATACCGACTTTAATAGTCAGAAACTGATTATCAAAGTTAAAGCGCTGAAGATTATCCAAAACCCCTCTAAACACAGCCCAGAGTTGAAACTGAGCGGCTTCATCCAGTCCGGTCGGTACTGCCACGGCCCGCACCACCTCCGGATGTCCTGGGCAGCTTATAACATCACTTATCACCCACGGAGTGACCTCACCATCCATGACACATCCCTCTATGTAATGCATGCTGTAGACTCCATCCTTTTGCCCAAGCCCTGCTTCAACAATACAATTAGGTTGAAATGCAAATGGGTATTTAAGTCTGGGTATGTTACTCCTCAGGAGAGGCTCCATGAGATTGGCAGTTTTAGTAACGGCGGTTTTTATCTCCGGTAATTGCCTATAGAACTGCTTCAGAGTCCGAATACACCTCGTCTGTAGCTGTCCCAGACGGAAATTATCCGCGATCATCACGGGAAACCCGGTCTCCTCAAAGAGTGTTATATCATCAATGTTATGGTCCTCAAGGTTGAACAACCGGAAGGTGCAGTTGAAACCCTGCAGGGCCATCTGTCGGCTGTAGTAACGATGGCCGCACACAAAAGCTGCCTCGAAGTTGGCGCAGCGGATGTGAGGGAAGTCTGCCTGTAAAGCTGTCTGTACTAGTTCCAGGCCGGGGAAGATGTTGACGACGGCGTCGATGTGCTCGTTACTAAGCATCTCCCTGATGTCGGTGAGGAGGTCCTCTGGTGTCTGCTCACCTGAGAGGACAGTAGGATGAATGAAATACACTGCATGAATATTGGCATTTAAGTAAAGATTGAACTGCTTAAAGTCACACTTTAAGAATCTTTAATTACAGTAAATCCTACTAAAGCTGCTTAAATGTATTTATTACCTTTCATTGACATGGCATTTACTGAACTTAAAGCCACTTAAAGAGTGACTTTTGGCAATGAAAATTTTTCTTAAATGCCAATATTCATGCAGTGGCTATATCCGAATTTTACCAAATTCTAAATCCTGCTTAAAGATGTTCTTAAAACAATGAGAGAACAGTGACCAAGTTAAAGAAGGTCCTAAATCAACTCTAATTTTTGCATAAAGTTACTTAAATCTGATTGTTCATGCAGTGTTACTCACCCTTGATGATGGAGGCTGGGTACTTGAACTGCACATCGGTGTAGGCCGCTCCCACCAAGTGGCGCTGGAACTCGTCCGCCTGGGGCAGCGACTGCACCAAGACCAACGCCTTGTACATGCTGTAATGTAAACAGACGTAATGTCGGTAAACTATTTATATATTTACTGTTTAACCCTTTAAGAATGGCACATTGTATTATTGTATTGTGTCCTTAGTCGTCACGATGCACGAATGTCGCCCGGGGCAGCTACTGCACTAGGACCAACTCCTTGTACATGCTGCAACGTTAACAGATGTAATGTTGACTTTTTATATTCATTTACCTTTTAACCCTTTAAAGGGGCATTCTCGCCACTTGCACTTACCACATAGTAGACTAGAACAGTACTAGACATGTCAGTGGGATATGCTCAGTGATTGTGCCACTATAAGGATGACACATTATATTACATTATTGTGTCTTTGGTCCTCATGACGTACAAATGCTGCCTGTTACAACGTAAATGGACATAATGTTCATTTATTTACTGTTTAACCAATTGCATTGATATATTTCACCGACCGTCCTGGAAGAATTCTTCTTCCTTTAAATGAGATTATTGTCAATAAACCTATTAAAAAGATATTCACCTGCCTCGAGCAACTTTGTGACATAACCATCAGTGTTGGACAATTTGCGTGTGACTTTGTATTTATTCATGAAATTATTCTCTTTGTACAAGAGGATAATTCGCTCTGTTTGACTATTAGTGAGTGAGTAGTGGTTGTTGCCAATATTGTTTTAAGTCGTATTCATGGCGAGACAGCTACTTTAGAAAGCCAAACACCCTCAGAAAAGTGAGCCTGGCTTTCAGCTGAGAGTGCTTTCGGCGACAGTGAAGCTCGCTTTTTTTAGGGTGAACTTAAATGAATAAACATAATATACATTTGTTGTCTGCGCACACATATTGGGCAGCAGATGAACATAAAAGCAGACAGTACAGAGGAGAAAAATACCCTTTGAAGATAAGGCAAAAAAAAATTGTTTCAGGTCACCCACCCGACCCTATCTTAACGAGGCCGACCCTACGTTTTTTATGCAATTTTAAAGAAATCTTTATATTTTTACACTTTTTTGGGGTAAATTTTGGGTTTACAAAAGTTCTGAAAATTCTCCCTTTTTTACACTTTTTTGGGGTCAATTTTAGGGTCTGAAGACGGGCTGTAAAAAAAAAGTAACAAAAAATCCGACCTTCCGACCCTAGAGTTTCGCCCCATGTTACTTGAAACAAACCTTTTTTTCTAATTTGGCCCAGGCCTGGGAAGCATTGTTTGGCGTTGCATTAGATGAATTAATTGGCTGTTATGAACATTGAGCAGCGTTATCTAAAAGGTTCATGTAAGATATGGCTTTCCTTCATCAGATATTAATGCACTATGCAACCCTTTAACGGCAGCATTATGCCTCAATTACCAAGTAACTCTTCCCCAGTGGGCACAGAACATTGAATCGACATTGATAAATGGTTGTCAATGTTGATTCAGTGTTGATTTAACGTTTATTCAACATTGAACTCAATTTTGTGCCCACTGGCTCACCTAAGGGAGTCACATAAGGACCTAGGCTACCCTTGAGAGCAGAGTCATTCTGGAGGCAACCTGGACTCCCTTTTGACTCTTTTTTCTTTTTCTTGTGCAGCTATACCCCTGTAATGAAAGTTGCACGATATATTATGTATGTAATAATGATTGCCGACGTAGCCTGTCAATCAGCAGAGCTCTCCTCATTATGAGGTAAGAGGCAACTTGGCAATAAGAGTAGTATAGTATGTATCGGAACGGGACTATAGTTAAGTACTGTTTATTACTCAATCGACATGCAGCCAATCAGAGGCCTCCATTTGGTCACGTGACCGGAAGTGACCTACTTAGGGGATTAGTGGTGACGTCACGTGACCTAGTTAGCCAATCAGAGGCCTCCATTTGGTCACGTGACCGGAAGTGACCTACTTAGGGGATTAGCGGTGCATTCTGGGTAACCCTGCAGCCAATCAGAGGCCTCCATTGGGTGACCGGAAGTGACCTACTTAGGGGATGGTGCATTCTGGGTAACCTACTGACCTACTTAGGGGACCGGAAGTGACGTCATATGACCTAATTTAGGATCACGTGATCGGAAGTGACCTGATGAGTCACGTGACCGGAAGTGACGTCACACGACTTAATGGCCAACCGGAAGCGACCTGATTGATCACGTGACCGGAAGAAGAAGAAGTTTTTTTTTTGTTTAGGATCCCGTGACTGGAAGCGACGTCGTCACATGAGTGACGCTTTAAGAGACTGCGCGACTTACTAGTAAAAGAAGCCGTATGATAATAAAAACACAACAATATTTTCTTTTAATTTTTTTTTATTTATTTTTTTTTCAATCTTGATAAACACTCTATTTTTGAAAAGATGCACACGCTTATTTTTTTTTTTTTTTTTTTTCATATCTCTAAAGGACTCGTCACACCGTCAGAATGCACGCGACGCTTATAATACAAGTAGCGCACGCCGTCTTTCTCTATGGTGTAGGTGACCATTTTGTTTCGCACCACTTTGAAATTTCTATTTACAGCAATGAGAGTTTTTCGTTGGCGAAGAACATCCAAGAAGGCGTCTGGTTCCTGGGGGTTTTGTTTCTTCTGTACGCCTTTTGCACTCCATTTTTTGGATTTTCTTTCACCGGTGTCGCTGACTCGATCGTAGCAAATGTAAGTCTTAGGGTTGAGACTTAGGATCCCGTCACCTTCCCACTCCGCTTTCATGAGCCCCGAAGTTCTCAGATCGTGAAGGTACCGTCTCTCACAACATCCGCCGGGCGGCGCACACCATTCTCGCACTCTTTCCGTTTTTGTCTTCACGAAAAGCTCTAAGTGCTCGTCGCACACCGCTGTCGGAAGCCACTTTCGTTTCTCTCTGAAGTACGTCTCTCTCAGGCGAGGTTTCACTAGGTCATCCAACGTGGCACCGCTGAGAGCCATGTAAAGACTGTCGGTGTCCATTTGACAAAGGGCATAATCGCGCCGATCGACGAATCTATCCAAGAAGTCGTATGTGAACTCTAACATTTTCAACTTCGCGTACTGGTATACCATGAACCCTATCTGAATAGGGAGGTTGTTCTTGACCGTTTTCGGTTGTAGTTCGACTTCAAACAGATCGGAAGTCAACTCGGACGCCTTTTTGAAGCGCCACGAATTGGCCAATAGTTCGAACTTCCGACTGTCAGTGTATCTCACCGCCGTGTGTTTTTCTTTGTTGCAGATTGTTTTACCGTACGTAGCGTTTCCCATTAACTTGTAACAGTCTGACAGAATTTTCTCGTTCTCGTTCACGTCGCCACGTCTTCGCGCCGCCGTCACTTCGTCCGCGAAACCGGCAAAGGAGCGTTTAGGTAGGTATTCTACCACCAGCTGCACTTTGGTGACTATCAAACCGTGCTCTAAATACCACTTGAGAAGCGGCGTTCCCAAGAGAATATTTTTTCCGTGGTAACTCCCTATCAGACATCTCTGAGGCGTGTTCAACAGCTTTTCTTCCTGCGCAAAGTCTGACATGTGAGGGCCTATGTCCGATTTTGAAACGGTCGCGTTCTTGAAAACGGGGGTCATTTCTTCGAAGTACTCTCGTAGGTGAGGCGGCGTAGTGATGTCCACTTGAACTAAACCGAACATTTTCTCCTCTTTCACAGCGGAAAGGATGTCGCTCTCGCTCATCGCGTTTCGAGACACTTTCAAAGCGTCAACCTTCCAGCGTTGTTGGGAGGCCTTGACCCGCTCATCTCGATGCTTCATCTCTCGCCATTCGCACTCCCACACGACGACCAGCTTGTAACCTAACGCTTTCAAGTAAGCGCTTACTCTGGTCGTTCTGTCGCGTCTCTCCTCTCTCAGTGAAGCGCACTGATATCGGTGCGACGGTATGCACTCGTGAGCGTGGAACCAACACCCGTGAAACTGGAAAACCGTATTAGAGGCCGCGTGAAATCCGTCCACGCGAATTCTCCGACAGCCTACCGCCATCTCGCCGCCGTTCAGAGCGTGGCGCAGTTTCACGTCGCGGTCGTGCTCTACGAAGCGTAACCACTCCAAAGCGCTGTGAGAGTTTCTTTGCCTGATTTCGGGCTTGAACTCGGTCTCGGGCCGTCTCACCGCGTAATAGCCCGTGCAGTGCGCTTCGCTCATGCAGCGCAAGTACAGAGAGTTAGCGTCTAGTCCTAGGATGTGTTGGCACGGTCTCGCTTCTTCGCCGTACTTGTGCTCCCTTATCCGCGTGGTGCCCTTCTCGTGAAATCTATGGAAGATGATGGAAGGACCGCCGACTAGATTCTCTTTGATCAGAGCGTGGAGGACGGCGTCGAACTGGGGAAACGTTGTGAACGCGTCTTCTAGGTTTTGGAAGAGGAAGCGTAAAGTCAAACCGGCGAGAGAAACTCCGTCTTTCAACATGTCGATGCCGCGATCTTGGAAAAATTTAGCGTGATTTTTCAGAGCTTCTATGAAAGGTTTCACGTCTTTGTTGTTGTAGTGGATCAAGTAGTCTTCCATAGTTTGCATCTTCTCGTCGGACCAAACTTTCTGACATGCGGCGTAGTCGGATTCGGACATTTTGACGCCCGTCAGCTCGCTGTCGAAAGCCGATCTCGGCGGCAGTGTTCTGTTTGCCAGTTTCCTGGTAGACGTCATCCATTCGTAAGGAAAGTGACCTTTCTCTTCGTTCCTGGTGAAAGCTCGCAAATAGGTCGCGTAGTTGTAACCGGGTGCCAAATAGTTGACTACGTCCAAGAAAACCGTGTGCTGTGTGTAAACCGCCAAGTATTGATTGCTTCTCTTTATGACGCTGAATTCTTGGTTTCTTCGGTCTCCGGAGGCGAAGAACGAGTGAAGGCGTATTTTGATCAGGTTCAAGTCGTAACGCCCCGAGTTGAAGCCCACCACTGGAGCTTGACGGATGTATCTCAGAAGACGCTTCTTCAGTTGAACTAACGGGTGTCTGGTCTGAGCCGCAGCGAAGCCGCCTGGAGAAGGGGTGGTGAACGTCGCCTCCTCCAGCAGGAGAGCTTCACCTATCGCCGCATCTAACTTCGCTAACGTCGGTCGGTAAAGTTCTAGCACAGCTTCCCCGATCGCTTTGGCGTTCTCGTTTATGTGATTTAAAACTCGGTCCAACAAGGGGTCGGAATCTGCGTCGGACGCTCTGACGAAGCAGACGGGCCCCTCCCACCCCGGAAAGTCGGATGCGACGCTAGCCGACAAAGGGACGTGATCCCACAGCAGGGACACGTGCTCCGTCGAAATCGAAGGCGATCTTGTAAGGGTAGATTCCGGAATGTCCGTCGGGGGGAAAAATGGAGAAGTCTGCTAGCGCTTCGAAAATCGTTCTCGAATTTTGGTAGATGCCACCTACGTAGCGCAACTTGACTTGTCGGCAAGAGGAAAGCTGGTTCCTGTGTCTCTTCAGCAAGAACTCGGTGGTGAACGCCGCCTTACACTTGCAACATTCGTATATGCCCGCGTACGCGTTGAAGTCCGTGACGAGAGAGACGTGCAAACCGCCTTTCGCCGTCAGGTGTAGGTTGACTTTACCTCGGGCGGCCACAGTTCTGGAAGGCGGTCTGATCAGAGTAACGCGTCTTCTCAACTTCCGCCCCGGCACTTGACGCGACGCGGTGTAAACCGCTATTTGTACGTCAAACAAGTTCTCTAACGCGGGTAAGTCGCGGATGTTCAGACCCGGAAAGGATTCAGGTGTGGCAGCGGGACAGAACTGACGTAACAAATCTGAAGCGCGCTTGCTGGTGTTGTATAAGTGAAAGGAAATGCAGCGGAAGATGCAGAGGTTGTCCTTGTTGGGAAAATCTAACACGCCGCTTCTCTTTCCAACTCGACCGGCCTGAGTGATCCTACCGCCTATGGGGAATTCCCCCGGTCCCATGTAAACGCAGATGTTCAAATTGGTAGGAAAAAGAACGTGCCACTTGGTGTCAGCGTCGCAAAGTTTCCGTACCTCCTCGCAAGCGACGGTGTTTTGCATCTTTGAGAGGAGCTCTTCCAAAGTTTCTGAATTAGTTACAGTAGGGAGCGGTTGTATGAGAGTTGCGTTGTTCTGGGAGGCGTGGAAGTAGCGCAGTTTGCTCTTGTCTTCTCTGTGTTGTAACAGTAAGCCTACCGAGAAACCCACTTTGTATCTGAATCTTTGTGTCAAGTGAATGTGACGCATAGTATCTACAGCGTCACTCAACTCGCCGGTTGGTAGCCTGAAGTTTGTTACACTCACGCGAGTCCCGTGCATCCTGACGCCCGTTTGTATCGCAGGCCAATTCGCCGTGAACGTTTCCTCCCCGTTCGGTACAGCACATATGCGCGGAGGGACGGTCACCCCGTCCAGAGATTCGCGTCGACAAGCGCTCTTTCGGCAATCCCCTTCGCCGCATAGAGGGCAAAACTTAGCTACTACTCTACAATTTTCTACGTGTCTCTCGTGGTTGTACGCTCTTTTAAACATTTTGAAACACTTTTCGCATACGTACTGTGTCATGTTTTTTTTCACTCGGTTACCAACTACTTAGCCGTCTAACTATCTATCTATCTATCTAGCCATCTATCAATCTGTCGTCTATGTAACTATCTTTCTGTCTGCTGTCTGTGTATCCGTCTGTCTGTCTGTCTGTCTGTCTCATACAGCGTACGTCAAACGCTGTGTGTGTGTGCGCGCGTGAGCGTTGAGCGTCTCTCATTCCGAATCTATGCCGAGATATTTCAGAATGATCTCTGTTTTGTCATCCAACTCTTTGAGCGCTCTGGCGGACAGCGTCACCCCCTGCTGTGTGGGTTTTTTGTCAGGACCTTCGTACTTGCGCACGTGGACGAGGTTCTTACCGCTGTAGTAGCTCACAGCTGCGTACACTTCGCCCGCCTCATCCAGCACTGCGAACCAGGGGGTGTGATTAGGTTTTCCTTGCGCGGCCGCTGTGTCGCGTATGCGCACCACTGCGCGGATATCGGCGATGCGTGCTATGAGCTCGCGCAGCTCGTCGGCCGTGAAGTGCACTCGCTTGCTTCTGGTCAGAGACGCCTCTTTCACCTGGCCGTCTTTTGTGTAGCGCGGCCTCCTAGACAGTCTAGCCACGTCCTCCCAGATCTCCAGCGTCAAAGCTCCGTCTAAGCAGAACTCTAACCCGAGTGTTTTCTCTGCTTCTTCTCGTCCATCTCCTTCTTTTTCTTGTATTTTTCTCTTCTTAGTGGGCCTTGTTGTTCTGGAACTCACCTTAGAACGTTTCACACCCGCAGGATGAGTAACACCATCAGCGTGAGCTGAATCAGCAGCAGAACCGATAGCAGGAGCAGCGTCAGCGCTGGTGGTATCGGAGGTCTCGTTGTTGGAACAGCGCAGCCACACGCCGTCCGTGCTGTGTGTAGCGGTAGAAGATGAAGCGCCGCCGCCGCCCTCGTAAGGTGGCGGTGAGGGCAGTCGCCACGGACCGGACGGGGGGGCGCTAGCAGTGGAGGAAGTGAGGTCGAAAGGTCGAAGAGGGAAGCCGAAAAACGTACCGCTCACCCCTTGCCCTTCGGGTTCTTCGTACGCCTCGTCGTCAGCGTCGTTCTCTGTCTCACCCTGTTGCTGCTCCTCCTCCTCCTCTTCTTCTCGGTTCAGGGGCTGAGTGTCCGAATAGCTGTAACTCTCAGCGCGAGCGGCGTCGAGGGCGTCCGTCGATGTAGTGGTGGAGGAGAGGGGCTGTGCAACGTGCGGCAGGTCATCAAAGTCATCAACAGTAGTGGGGAGGTAAAAACCCGGTTGCCAGTACTGCGCTGTGCCAGGAGCGTTGTCGTCAGTAGTAGTAGCAGTAGCAGCAGGTGCAGCAGAAGCAGCCGCAGCAGCAGCCGCAGCAGACGCAACAGTAGCAGGCGCAGCAGCAGCCTCAGCAGGCGCAGCCGTAGCAGGCGCAGCAGTAGCAGGCGCAGCAGCAGCAGCAGCAGCAGCAGCAGCAGCGGCAGGCGGGACGGCGGTAGCAGCGGCAGCGCGCTTAGCAGCAACGTGTACCGTCGCGAGTGTAACAACGTCGCTAGCACGACGACTGCTACCAGTAGTACTACTAGTACTACTACCACTACTACTACTACTGCTACTACTAGTGCTACTGCTACTACTACTACTACTACTACTACTGCCGCGAGCGCTCGCTACAGCAGGAGGGTGATAAGACCAACCGGCTGCGGCGGTAGTCTCATGTTCAGTAGCAAGAGCAGGCACTGACGCTAAACGAACGCTGTTCCGCGTAGTCTTCTTGTTCTTGAACGCCGCTAGCTGTTGTCTTTTGCTCATGGTGGTGACTGTAGAGAGCAGCAAAAAAGAATGAGTGAGTGAATGGAGGTTTCCAAGCCCCTTATATACGCCTTCTCGCTTCTAGAGCTAAGCTACTTACCGACCCTGTTCAGCTGCCGCCGGCTGGCCGGCGGCCATTCACAAAGAGAAACAAAAAGACATAAGGCATGACGTTTTCAGCTGGATCCCTTTCCCCCCCCCTCTTTTGAGAGATCGACTGTGATGATGAGCTAAGCCGCTTACCACCCTGTTCAGCAATTCAACGCGCATTAGCTGTATAAAGGGTTAAGCGGTTGCTGCCTGCCGTCGACTGACCGGCGGCGGCCATTCACAAAGACATAAGGTATGACGTTTTCAGCTGGATCCCTTTTTGAGGGATCCACTGTGGTGAGCTAAGCCGCTTACCACCCTGTTCAGCCATTCAGCGCGCGTTAGCTGTATAAAGGATTAACGGTAACGGTGATGAGCTTACAGTGTGTATACAAAAAAAAACTACAGGAGGCGTGTGGCGTGAAGCAGGACCCCCCTAAGACGAACGTGTCTGTCTGTGAGTAGAGGCGTGTGCATGTGGTGAGCGACTTAAGTGTAAGACAAAAAATCGCCACCTCCTGCCGTGGTGAGTAGACCGGGCCGGCCAGGCGGGCGGGCGGCCGGCTAGTTCAATAGGGAGGGGTGACAGCTGCCTAAGGCTGTGCATGAAAAAAAATCCGATTTTCACCTGACCTCTGACGTTTGTTACAATGAATGTCAGAGGGAGGGAGACGTCCTCGGGTAGGGGGTAGCAGGTATTAAGGCTATGAGTGAGGAAAAAACACCGTTTTCAGCTGGTCTCCACGGATAGCGATGCCACACCCCCTCGTCATCTAAGCTCTTAAGGAGCGGAGCGGCTGAAAAAGCGTCATGCGGACAGGGCGCTAGACAGCTGGAGCGCTGTTGGAAATGGGATTAAACTCCCTCTGTATAAAAAGCTCTCATTTCTGTTGGAAAAAAAACATATCGCCTCTGACCCCAGTAACGGCTACTACCACCACCACCGCCACCACCACCACCGCCGCCGCCGCCGCCGCCGCTGCCGCCGCCGCCAAGACGAGACGAGATGGCTCAAGCTATTCCACTTTCAAGCTCGCCTTCACCGCCCGGTGCGCCTGAAAAAAAGTTAATGCGGCTTGACGACGTGAGACGCGGCGCGAGGCAGACCGATGATGGGGAGACCCGACAGGTAGGACAGCGGCGGTTAGCCTATAGCGACGCCTTGCTTCGTCAACTAGGTAAAGAGTTGAGCGGCTGTTGGAGAGAGTTGGGCAGTAGCTTAAAAGTCAGCGCCGCCCGTATGGATGCTCTAGTAGAGCGCAGTGTCAAGACACCGGAGGAGCTGTGTACGGCGATGTTCCGAGTGTGGTGGGGTGAAACCCCGCATCGTCATAGATGGGCCGAGCTCGGTCGCGTCTTCACCCGCATTAGACGCATGGAACTGTTGGCTCAGTGGATGGCCCTTCTCCACAGACAGGGGTTGGATTTCGAAAACCCCGACTCGCGCGCGATGCATAAGCACTTGGGCACCCTCGGCAGACGTCTGGGTAGCAGGTGGAAAGAGGTGGGGGACCATTTAAAATTGTCGCCTGAGAGGTTAGATAAGATCGCTGAAGAATGCGAATACGGAGGAAGTCCCGCTGAGTGGGCCTTCCGAGTGTTGAAAATGTGGCAAGATGAAGCTGACGGCGCCGGCGGTACGCCTTTTGAACTCCTTCGAGTGTTGACTGAGGACATGGGAAAGTTTGGCCTCGGCATCGCGATATTACTTGACTTTATCAAGCAAGAAACAACGAGAACGACGGACATGTGAATTGTTGTGTTTTATTTTCATACGTCTTCTTTATTAGTAAGTAAAAAAAAAAAAAAAAAAAAAAAAAAAAAAAAAAGACGCGCGATCTCTTAAAGTGTCACTTCCTCCAGTCGCAGCTGATCGCCTCATCGCAGCACGTGATAAACAAAAAAAAACACGAAGAGACACGCTTCTTCCTCTCGAGAGGAAGAAGCGTGTCTCTCGATTGAAAATCTTTTTCTTTCTTAAAAGAGACAAACGCGCCCCTTAGAGTGCCCCCCCCCCCTAGAGTGCCCCCCTCCCCCCCCTCCCCCCCACCACTCGCCCCATGCATCCTAAAAGCGCCCCCCTCCCCATGCATGTTAAAAGAGCCCCCCTCCCCCCCTCCCCTCCCCTCCTTCCCCTCCTTCCCCCTTATACACTCTAAAGAACGCTTCTAACTAGTTCAATAAGTCACTTCCAGTCGCTCGTAAAACAATAAAAAATGAAAAAAAAACTTATATTGTGGTGTTTTTTATTAGTTTACCGGAAAAAAATAAGAGACTCGCCTCCTCCTCCAAAAAAAAAGATATCACATTTTAAAGCCCGTGACCCCTTAAAGACGCTCATCTCTTCATTAAGTCGCGTGACGTCACTTCTTCTTCTTCTTCTTCTTCTTCTTCTTCTTCCGGTCACGTGATCAATCAGGTCACTTCCGGTCACGTGATCCTCAATGAGGTCACTTCCGGTTGGCCATTAGGTCATGTGACGTCACTTCCGGTCCCCTAAGTAGGTCAGTAGGTTACCCAGAATGCACCATCCCCTAAGTAGGTCACTTCCGGTCACCCAATGGAGGCCTCTGATTGGCTGCAGGGTTACCCAGAATGCACCGCTAATCCCCTAAGTAGGTCACTTCCGGTCACGTGACCCAATGGAGGCCTCTGATTGGCTAACTAGGTCACGTGACGTCACCACTAATCCCCTAAGTAGGTCACTTCCGGTCACGTGACCAAATGGAGGCCTCTGATTGGCTGCATGTCGATTGAGTAATAAACAGTACTTAACTATAGTCCCGTTCCGATACATACTATACTACTAATAAGCCATAAAGGGCAGCTTCCACTATTGCTAATAATTTTCAATTACATTTTCTGTGTTAGATATCTTTTGTTTATACGGTGTATTTTCCATGTCTTTCCAGTTGGTAAGACAAAGTAAATGTGTAATAACAGTTACGTTTTTGCGGTCTTAATAACTTATATCATCAATTTTCTGTATCTCAGGGGGCTTCCATAAAGTATGCATGCAAATTTTCTCCAGAAATTGACCCCCCCCCCCATCTCCTTAAGTTCTGGAACGCATTAAAATAAAGGGTTTAGGTATGCAAAAATGTTCACAAAAAAGACCCCCCACCCCCACCCCCTTGGTGCGCACATACTTTATGGAAGCCCCCTCAATACCTGTTTGTACCCCTTATACCTTGTTTGAAGATCACCCCCTCTAACTTCATTTCATCTCATCCAATCATTTCATTCATCTGTAGAGAGAATAATTATTTATACTCTGGTTTTTACTTGTTACTTCAACTGTCATAGCCATACTGCTCTATTGTATTATTATCAATGACAGAAAGACATGATAGGGGTCGTAGTGGAAGGAAAGCAGTGCGCACATACATGGCGCTCAAATTTACATTGCCATCAAAACCCGACCTCCAACAGCCTGTTGGTTCGCATTCAACTTTGACCATATCTAACAGTCTAGGCGGACCCATCTGCCCTCTATACGACATGTGCAACTACTCTTAATGTATTAAACTTGCCAAGCGATAACACGTGATTGGCATATCAGTGGATTAGGGGCTTTAGATCTTTACACTACCGCAGAGCCTCCCCCTACTGCATACTGCCGTTACATAACACACACACATGGCGCATGTTATTGGTACTGGGGCCTACTTAGCTACATTAGTTGTGTCTACACTAAAAGGTCAAAGTGGCAATAAGTCAACAAAACTCCATTTAAACCTTTAAGGACGGCATAATGCACTAATGCATCATGCCCTTGGTTGCCATCATATATGAATGCAGCGCTGGCAGTGCTGCATTCAAGCATCATGCCGACTCTATTGGGTCATGATGCTCATAAAGATTCGGCATGATGCTCCAATGCAGGACCTTCGAGTTACTCGCCGGGGCTGCATCGGTGCATCATGACGATGAATGTCATCTTTTAGCGACATGCATCCTTAAAAGGTTAAGCAGGAATCCGTGCCTTGATGCAGTCACATGACCCCTTGTAGTGTTAGTTTAGGGCTTTATGCTGCCTCTGTAGGTTTTATTTAGCACCTGTATGTCTTTCTATAGATACATACTCAAGGTACATGTTTCTTTGTGAAGCTATGTGTGGTGGGGGACTTGGGGGGAGGGCAAACACAGTCTTTGCCAAAGCTTTTTCATCCCACAGGAAATTCCATCCTGCAATTTTTCAATGTTGCAGGACCTGCTACATTTTTAAAGGACCGGATAACCACATATCTGACAATTTATGTACTTTAAGTATGACATATTTTTGTCCACTGAAAATATATTTCATTGTTAAATCAGGATAACTACATATATTTATACAGTATATTGACAAAAATATTTCCGGTTTAGAGACCATCTAAATTATTTTAGTTCAGAAAAGCCCAACATGTGACTGGACATTCAGTCCTGCTACACTTGTGAATCTGATGGACGGTCGGCATTTTAGGAGGACATTGCCACTGTCCTGCATGTTTTCACAATGACTGCAAACACTGAA
Organism: Harmothoe impar; assembly: GCA_947462335.1. Classification (NCBI taxonomy): domain Eukaryota; kingdom Metazoa; phylum Annelida; class Polychaeta; order Phyllodocida; family Polynoidae; genus Harmothoe; species Harmothoe impar. Next base: position 17,670,196 of record OX381717.1, read on the forward strand.
GTGAGAGAGTGTTGATTAATCAATGGGTTAGAACTTAGTCTTTCCATTATCAACAGCTTCAATATAACAGAAAGGGATATGCTTAGATTTCTGCCGAATGTATCATATATTCATGATATTTATTTGGAATAGTATATGAAGGATAATTACTCAAGTGTTGACCAAAAACAATGTTATTAGCAATCGGAATTGCCAGTGAATTTGAACAAAATAAAATTGTGTGTTTGAGTTAGAACTATCGACTGTACTAACTGCCGTTCCATATTCTAACCACAAACACATGTGCACACATATAGTATAGGGTGATATAATAAGATAATGTCTACCGCTTGTCCGTCTATTACTCACTCCCATTATAACATATCCCTGTAGCTTAAATAGGCTTAGGTCTCATTAATGATAGCCTGTCTATATCCTGGTCTACATTAGATATATATACAGAGGGGAACTGGGGGACTTAGTAACCATTTACCCATGGTAGAGGGCTAAGACAAAGCAATTCACACCTTGGTTATTTTCACATAACCGAAGGTAAAGTCAGATAACCACCCTCTACCCATATATACAGTCCATGCATCCTATTACCTCCCTCAGTGGTCAGATAATCCCTGCCTGCCTGCATCCCTGCCTCCCTGCCTCCCTGCCTCCCTGCCTCCCTGCCTCCCTGCCTCCCTGCCTCCCTGCCTCCCTGCCTCCCTGCCTCCTTGCCTGTCTCTGCCTCACTACCTAGCTTCCCCATATCCCTCTCTTCGTTCCTTCCTCACTGATCCTTTCCTCCTCTCTGTCTTCCTCTGTCCCTCTTATCCTCCTCCCTCCCTCCCTGCCTCCCTCCCTCCCTCCTAGCACCCACTCTTTGTGCCTTCCTCACTGGTCCTTCCCTCCCCGCCTGCCTCTGCTCCTCTCCCTCCCTCCCTCCCTCCCTCCCTCCCTCCCTCCCTCCCTCCCTCCCTCCCCGCACCCCTCCCTGCATTCCGCTATCTGCATTCCTACCTCACTTTTTTCCTGCCTGCCTGCCCCCAATGTCCCTGCTATCCTTTCTCGCTGTATCGTTCACATTAAAGAGTCAAAAGAGAGTCCAGGTTGCCTCCAGAATGACTCATGTGACTCCCTTACGTGAGCCAGGGTGATATGCAACTCTCCGAGGTGACTCACTAAGGTCAGCCAGGGAGTCACCTTGACTCCCCTTGGCAGCCTGGTCTCCCCTGAAGAGGGGAGTCATTCTGAAGGCATCCCTTTTGACTCAGTTTCTTTTCTCTGTGTTCCCTCAATGCTCCCCACCGCCAACTTCCCCTCCCTGCCTCCTATCCCCCTGACTTCCCTCTCTCTGCCTCCCTTCCTCCCTGTTCCCATCCTCCCCTCACCAGGGTTGCATTTTGCATCATAACTACAAACGATATAGTACATTTAAAGCACTATGCGACAATAGAAGGGTCAAGGGTTAAACCCCAACTGCTCTTGTATATGTAGAATTGAGTAACAACATGATTTATTGGCAGAGACTTAGACACAGGTTCTGATGTAATCAGAGATTGTATAAAGTTATCAAACGTATGAATACTATGTACACCTGTAATTTATTTGATACCCTTCTATAGACTCAATACACTAACTAGTATAGCATGGGTATTCATGTTTGCATAATACATTGTTTGTCGGATACGTTACGTACACGATATTTATATGTACACAGGAAGTGTCCCTTAATGCTGAGGTGAGTATAATTAGTAGTTATGTCACGCCCAAGTTTAATTAGTGTTAGATCCCCACACGAAGACGTGTCTCCAATAATACTCAGGCCATTCATGGACCTTTTCAGATTCAGAGAACGGTAAAAACACAAGCTTTTCACCCATATGGCCAAAAGGTGAAACCATTGTATTCTTTGTTTCAGACAAGGTTTTCTACTATACATTGATTGAACAGCTCTACAAGCTATGCATGATATCCGTCAACCCCTCCCTCCCAGGCCTATAGTGCAACCAGATACACCACATGAAAACTCTTCTCTTTTTTTTTTGCAAAATTTGAGGAAAAAATTCATCAAAATGGAAAAAAATGGTCATATTTGGTATCAAATCGAAGCTAATAATGCCAGCAATGCAGTGGTATAGAAATAACTTACATTTTCCCCACTCTAAAGATCAATTAATTCTTAACCAATAAAATGTGAAGAAACCCGTAAATTGTCCTATACATTTTGGCCTGCGAACAAAAAAACACCTCCCTCGTCTGATTTCTCAGACCTTGGTGATGAGTAGCCACTTTTTTTTTTGAGTGGCCTTATGCGAAAACTGTCATTACTTTTGCACAACACTAAACTTTGCCTTTGATGATAAAACATTTAGAAAATCAAAATAATTCATTCATTGTGTAGATGATAGTCAAAAATGAGAATGGTTCCATTGCAGAAGGCCAATCCACGGGAGCTCCTAAGGTTGATTTGTTTATCCTTCGGCAAAGCTGTTGTTTTCTCAGACCTACTCCGTGAAATCCTCTTACCACTACTTAGGCTTCCCTCTGTATTTAGATGCAATGCAGACAACTATGATTAGGCTCAACCCATGCAGGTATAGACCCGAGAGGAAAGATCAAAATCCCTCCTTGGCCAACAAGTGGACAAAATCCACCTACACAGAAAATCTAAATGCCCCGACCCCTAGTCTGAAGTCGCTATCTCAGGTTAATCATAGGGAGATCGGTCAGACCAAGTGCTATTCAAAAATGACTGAGGCAAAACAACGTATGACCAACGCCTTACTCAAAGGGACTTAGGCTAAATTCATTGAAACGGAGAAGACTAAGGTGAGTTGGTCAGTACTAACCAACCTGACAATATTTACTAACCAAGGTCGGTTATAGAGGGAGCCAGAATATGACTAACTTGGTTAGGCTACACAGAGAGAAGAAGTAGGATCACAGTAACTCTCAAATAGGAGTCCAGCCCCGATCACTGAGGTAACTCTGTGCACAGATCTAATGTGACTCCAAATGATTAGGGAGTCTTAAAACAGAGTCATTATAGAGTCATTATAGAGTTATGTAGTGGGTCGCCGCTGTACTATTTCTATGGAACCAGTTTGAGTTATATTTGGTATATGTGTTGTCGTGTATCCAGGCCGCACTCCTGTCTACTGCCGAGTATAAGGTTATATAAGCCCACACCTGAGGATTGGTGGAGCGCGGCCTGGTTATGTGCATTGAGCCGTGACCGCCACGTGTCACCCGACATATCTCGGGTACAGTGTCGGCTCGGATGCACCGGCGCGTGGTTACCCGGAGTTCCTCGGGAACTCAAGTGTTTACGAGTAATGAAGAGAATTACATAACGACCAGTACATAAGACCTGGGGTTCTGCTAATCGAGGACCCAGTCTTGCTGCGCACTTCGGCCAGCTCGACTGCTCCACAACAGAGCTTCCCCGAACTCTGTTGTACCTTTTAGGCCTAGTCCTGTCGCTGCTTCCACCTTGGTCACCCTGCGTCTTTCTCTGTTCCACCCTCTGGGGGAACTAGAGGAGATAGACGCATTTGTGTACAACTCCGGGTACAGAACTCCCTCTGTGGAGTCTGATCCAAGTGGAGTTAACCAGGATGGAAGAGAGCCTTGGAACTCGGGAATTATGTACTAGACCGTGAGCGTATACCTCCTGTATGTTCATATGACCACTGGTGTTCAGAAGCCTATTTGATTATTGCTATCCGTCTGTATGATTACGAGCCGTATGTCAGAATGAATAAAGTGTAATTTCTGAACAACCTATTTTCGAATCTGGAGTTTTTCATAGCCGATGTCTATCTTAGAATAGCCAACAGCTACAGTTATTTTAGAGTCCTGCTAATGTTGTGGAGTCACTTTAGAGTCCTAGGGAGAGTTACCTCAGTGATCACGTCGGGAGTCACAGTGATTCTACTTCTTTTCTCTGTGTATAATGACAAAGAGATTGGGCTATAGGGTGCCAAAGAATATCAGTGTGCATATGCATATCTACTAATTGTATAGATCTACCATTCTTTACCGCCAAGGCATAGGTGCATCAACCCAATATGTTCGGCATGATGCACGTATGAAAGACTGGTGAGTTATTTGTTGGGACTGAGTTCCTGCATCTTTACGACGTCATGCATTAAAGCACTGTGGCTGCTAAAGGGCCACCTAAATGTTTGCTGTAAGAGCATTACTATAGATTCATCAATCTCCCAGCCGAATCTTCCATCTGTTTCTGCGGCACTCCTTCCTTCTCTGCCAAAAGGCAACGGATCACCATGAAAACTTGCCCACGCCATGTTTTTTAGATATGTATTTATACAACTATGATTTAATTCGAATATGTTGAAGGATAAATGTAGAGCAAATGTTGTTGTTTTTTAATTTCAAAAGTATTGATCATGTTTTGATGGTCCAAATTTGACTGAGAATATTCCTGAGAACTATTTTTGGTGTATTGAAATGGCAGTGTGAGATGGCTATAGAAGAGCAGAGAAGTAATACCCCTTTCCTCCCTTGTTCCACAGGAGAGTTCCTGAAGTTCGGGCCTTTTGGCAGAGTCTTATTTGAGACTGTGCTGGTAGAGTGTAAATTCATCTAATACGGCCTGCAGGTAATGCTTCATGTAGAAGACCAGTGACCCTTTATTGGTCTCCTATGCTTTACTTCAGCATATCCAGCATTCTTTCTTTTAATCCAACTTGATCTTTTAAGGGTCACATATTGGTTATTTGACTGGCCCTGCAGGGCTGCATTCATGCATCAGGAGGCTCATTCAGAACAAAAGACTTGTCAGTCGTCATATTGCGATATTCGTCAAATATTGCAATATTTGCAATTGACGAGTGTATTTGTAGCTGGCAAAATGTGCTATTTATATTTATTTTCTATATATTTGTATAGGAAGTCTTGTGAAAGAGATTTTACTAGCGGTCGTCAAATAGTTTTCTTCACGTCACTAGTTGCCTACGACTACGTCAGTTGTTCTGAATGAGCCTCCAGAACTCCCACAAGGTATAGCACACAATTTTGCAGTCCTGAAAATGGTAAAACATGTCCCACAAAGCAGTTGAAATTTGGCAATAAGGAATCACATTGGATGTGCAAGGGGCCTCAGTGATATATTGACTACAACGTGTGACTTGGACAACATTAAGAACATAAGGGTCATTGACAGGGGTGTGACAAGCAGTTTCAAAGTAGGGGGACTGGGGGGTATTTTGACCATTTTTGACCCCTTTTTACTTGACCTTTTTTGGTTTGGTCAAAAGTGGGGTGGACATGCCCCCCCGTCCCCCCGGTTGCCACGCCCCTGGTCATTCTGTTAGATTTCTAGAAGGGCTCCCAGCTCGACCCTCTCTGATTTGATCCAAATTTTGACTGCATGTACATGTATATGTTTGATGTAAGTGTGCCAAACCGCTACTTCGAAGTACCTTCTTTCAATGAGTTTTTGAAGTGATACTATATATATGTGACAGGTTTTAACGAAAAGGGTTGGAAGTCGCGTATTGAAAATATTGTGATATTGCCATAATCGTTTACAGCTCATCACAAGCTTTACTTTGGTATTATATTGGCAAGTTTTGACCCTCTGGTGATCTTTTTGATACTTTTTGTTGTTGAATTAAATGAAAATTAATTAAAATGAGATAATAAACATTTAAATTAGACATTAGCTAAATTATACAACACAATTATAAATACTGTGGCCATCATTTTGGGAATAATCGCAGTTGAAATCTGGTTTGCAACTGCGTTTTTCAAAAGATAACTATTCATAGGTTCGAAAAATGTTTTATAAAATGTTTAAAAGAATTGCGACTTCTGACCCATTTCGTTAAAACGGGTCACATATCGTAAGTTGTGGACGTAATATTTCCATATCAATTTTCTGTGTGAATTTCATACCATAATATTTAATTAAGGATGAGGATGCAAATAAAGAAATAATGATACCTTTACGCCAAGCAGATATTTACTGTTGTATCAAAATAAAACGATGTAATCAAAAGGTCCAGACCAAAATAGTGATCATCGGGATACCTGTTCTATAATGCCAGTATAACAGAATAGGAAACAGGTAAAACTAATCTATACTTACATCGGTGGTTATGATGGTGTCCTAAAACAAATGGATTAAATGATCTCTTTTATACTCCAGGGTTCAGCAGTAGATCACTCCTCAGCTCCATGTTGGTTCAGTCTTATTGAGATGCAAAAGGAGACAATTTCCCTCTAGAGCAGCAAAAGTAAACTCCGCAGACATAATGAGAGTCATTTTGCCTCCAAATGTACCAATGATACTTCCACCTTGTTCCTCCGGCAGCAGGTGTGAAGGTTAGCTATTGTGCATTTCTAAAGGATGCATTGAGACATTATACAACATTTAGATGTTTCTTTAGTCCAGGTTACTGTCTTTCACTTAGAGGGCTAGTTAGGGTTTTCATCCACGGTACATTAAAGCAGTATGTTGCCCTTAGAGTGTTATTTAGTGCCAGGGCGTATTTGATCACTTTGGAGCCCTTTAAGGGTTATTTAGTGCCTTATCCAGGGCGTATTTAACCACTTTGAAGTCCTTAAAGAGTTATTTAGGCCTTGTCCAGGGTGCATTTAATCACTTTCTTCGCTCTTTACTGGTTGTTCTGTGTCTTCTCCATTTGTGCATTTAACCACTTTGTAGTCCTTAAAGAGTCATTCAGGCCTTTTCCAGGGTGAATTTAATCACTTTTGCAGTCCTTTAATGACTAGTGAGTGCTTTCTCCAGGTTGTTGTACAGCAAAGTATCATCCGCCTACCTGTACCTAGGTGTGGACCCCGCGGCAGTGGTCAGCGGCCGGACTGACCGACCGACTATATAGCAGCACGCTACTCACCACCCACATTGACCAGTCTAGACCGGAGGGACTTAACCCCTTAAGGATGGCATAATGCATTCATGCATCATGCCTTGGTCGTCATGATGCATGAATGCAGCCCTGGCAAGCACTTGCTGCTTCAAGCATCATGCCGATCTTGGCTTGAGACACTGCAGAAGGTTTGGCATGGAACACCAATGTAGCACCAGCGAGTTACTCGTGAGGACTGCATTGGTGCATCATGACGATGAATGTCATCTTTTATTGACATGCATCCTTAAAGGGTTAATGAAGTGGCCATTCGTTAACAACAGGGGGAATTAGGGTAGATGGACTAAAGGTAACCATGTACTAGTACCTTGAGATGTCCACCATAATCATGTAGTTATTTTGGCATTGTATTGTCTCTATGTGTCCTTTTCTGGAAAGAGTAACACTTAAAGTGTATTGTAATGCGCAAAAAAGGCTTATCATGCATGAATTACTACAAAATTGAGGTGGACATCTCAAGGTAAGTGGCCGCCTTTAGGGTGTGGGTACGGGTATGGGGAGGGGTGGTTTACAAATATGCTTTGCCAAAAAAAAAAAAGGTGTGTTCCAGGTTACATTAAAAAATCTAAATAGGTTGATCAGATCAATTACAATTTTATTCTTATTTTACTGCCTCAAAACTATTCATGAACTGAACTGCAGCACCGACTCGCCAACGAGCAGACTTAACTCATGCAAAGACAAAACTACTCTAAAATAGCCAAAAGATCACTGAAAATAGTACATTTTTTAAAATTGGATAAAGATTCCTTGTTTTTTCTCTTTAAATATTGGGTTTTAGTTTTAAACCTGAAACATACTGTCAGTTTCTAGTTCTCTAATGGGCGGGGAGGGGTATATAATATAGATAAAGGCTGTTCATAAGGGGTGACAAAAAATGTCATATCGTAGTCCAAGCAGCTGATTTGATTCTCGCTATAATTCTCCAGCCCTTAGCCCATGTTCAGCTTACATGTATATAAATGTATATATATAAACCGGTATAAATAAATATATACATACATATATACATGTCAACCCTTTAAGGACGCATGACGCTAAAAGATGACATTAGTCAGCATGATGCATCAATGCAGCTCTGGTGATTAACTCACCAGGAATTTTCCAGGGCTACACTGGTGCATCATGCCGACTCTCCGGGAGTGTCTCAACCCTATGGAGTTGGCATGATGCTTGAATGCAGCCCTGTGAGTTACTCCCCAGGGCTTCATTCATGCATCATGACGACCAAGGCATGATGCATTAAAGCATCACGCCGTCCCTAAAGGGTTATTGTACTCCTTATTACACCGACCCATTCACCGTATATAAGCCGGGACAAGCCTCTCCTGGCCGGACCGAGCATCGACCGACAGACGCTATACGCCTACTTATTACCGAGAAATGCCCGCCTAATGTTGGGGATTCCCTCAATATTAAGATTGACTATAAGGTCCAGTACTGTATGAGCAGTAAGTCAGTGGATATTTAAATAAGACCCATTGAAAATAGAACCAAAGAGTATCTGGAATTTTAATACCACAAGGGATTATAAATATAGATTGTCCAATATGAATGGGTACAGTACATCGATGTGGGTTGTCCATTCTTATATAGCTGCATGCAATACTGTAAATTAAATATTTTTTGCGCTGTAGATATATCGTTATTTTCATGATTTGTCAAAATCTCCAAAAATATAAAAAGAGCGAAAATCTCTTAAGTATTGAAATGAAGTGCCAAATCTTGGAAAAGAGTGAGTTTAAATACACCCAAAATTGTACCTTTTAGCAAAATTGTGAATATTTATACATGCGTCTATACCTACATTTAAAGTAAACACAACCATTGCTGATCTTTGCTTACATATGAGATACTTTTAAGGTAATGTCGATCATTACATAGTTTGTTGATTTTCTTCATTTTAGGACACTATGACCATATAGGGGAGCAGCAGCCACTCCAAAAGAGCCATATTTCCAGAGTTTAATTCGAGGAATTACTGAAAGCTATGGCATGTTCTTTTATGTTTTCCAAGGGTTCTGGATGGAGAAAAATGATGTTGTGGTAATGAAAGCTCGTGCAGGCACCAAAAATTTTGCCTTTTCCTATTTCACCATTTCAAATAGTTGGTATTTTATAGAGGGGTTATAATATTCTTAAAAATGATATATCTCTTGTTATAATCAACATAAAAACATGATTTAAAGTTCCAAATATACATTTCAGAGGTCAGGCAATTCAGATTTATCATTTTTGAGAACCTAAGTGGCAGCCATCTTGGATTTCTAATGAGGGCGGACATCGGAATATCTGAATTTCTTGTTTAAATCTGGTTTCTGTTCTTATCGACATGCAGAACCAATTTATTGTTCAGGAAACATATATTTCTAATAATAAGGAGTTGGGATTAAACACTTAGAATGATGCATATGGCAGCCATTTTGAATATTTAATGTCATTGATGGCATAACGTCAAAATTCACATATGAGCAACTCTTAGACCTGGTCAAATCAAGACGGAAACACAATTTAAGCTCAATGTACGCATTTCCTATGTCCAGAAATTAAGATATGTCATTCTTGAGAACCTAAGTGGCAGCCATCTTGAATTCTTAATCAGATTTGAGAATACCTTGATTTAGTTGAAAAAATATGTGCTTTGTTCATAGATCTCTGGGAAATACAACTTTCTGAAAGACATTAATCACTCTAACATCAGGAGACATTTGACAGCCATTTTGCATTCTTAATGAGATAGCTGTTACAATGTCCAGAATTGGTAATGGAAAGAAATACATAACATATCAATGCAGAAACACAGTCTGCGCTCAATATAATAAGTCAACTCCCTCTATTGCAACCGCCCTTGGGATTATCTAAAAGTGGTTGCAGTAGTGGAGTGGCCGTCCAGCAGCCTTCCAACAGTACAAGAATGGGTCAGATATTCCCAATAGATCCAGAGTTATAGCAATGCATCTGTATTTTATAATAGTATTGGATCATGTTACACCTTCTATAATTACACTAATCAGTATCACATCCTAGAAGTGCCAGTTCACGTGGAGCTGGGTGTGACCTTCAGTGCAAAATTCTATGTGGTCCTGCAAATTTGAAAGTTTGCAGGACAGAATGACCTGCTGGGTGAAAAAGATTTCGAGAAGATTGATAGAGGACCACTTTGCACCCCTTCAAGGCTGCATTGTCTAAGTTGTGATGTATATCACCAGTGCTGTATTTAAAGCTGCTATACCTCCTCACACACTCAAACCTACATTTTCCGCATCTGATTATCATATGTTTGTATAATCCTTTCCCTCTTATAATCTGTCATTTATTTTGACAAGAAAGCATCATGTTAGACGGGACTCCAATCTCGACTACAATTTATATTCTGGAGGGGCTTGATTATTTAGTGTTGACAAAGGCCATCAGGTGGCAGTAGTGAGTAGAGTGGAGCATGGAGGTTTTCCATTGCTCAACTCACAAACACAGTCTATTAGTACCTGGTGCATCCCTGTAGATGGCACTATCTTGTTGATGTAATTAAGTGCTGAATAGAATGCTGGAAGAATTTTATTTTTCCTCATCTATTTCCTTACTTACCTTACTTACCATTAATATAATGGGACTGGAGAGGGAGAGTGGTCTAGTCAGGGGATTAAAAAAGGGGAAAGGGGCAGGTCACAGTAGGTATAAGTAGATTGGTGGTAATGGCATGTGAATTACTTACACCTTAGTACTATGCCTACAATTGGGCTTTATTGGAAGGGGGGGAGGGCACCCCAACCTGGTTTAAGCATAGGCTTATACATAATGGGGCACACACACTTATATGGAATTGTACAGAAAAATAGTGCTTGAGTCCCCAGTGGCTAAGAAACTCAAAATAGCTGCCATGATATACCAATAATAATCAACTAATGAATTTAGGTATAACTGCTAGGTCCCAGCTAGATATCTAAGCCTTTCTTCAGTAGTTTTTACAGAGCTCATCAATTGGTTAAAGATGGCTGCCATTATGTACTTCTAAGAAATGAGAGGGCACCACATGGCGCATCATGAATGATAGACAGGAATTTTCTGACAAAAGAAAGGCATATTTTGAAAGTTTAGTTATCTTTCTGTGTTGTTTATGACACAGGCCTTTAAAGCAATACATAATATTTAGACATTGTAGCATGAATCTGATCATTTTAAATGGCTGCCACACACCTAATGATAGCTACCCAGCCAACACACCCACAGGGCCCAATTGATGTATATATCTCGGCACCCTGGGCCCATATCTTGGTATTCACTGGTAATTGTTTGCTGGTATGCGTTTTTGCAAAAGTGGGTTTCACATGGGTTGGAAAGGGGCAAACTGGGCAAAGTGTCCTGTGTGTCCTAGGGGCTTAGCATGGGCTGAGCCCATGATCTGAACTTTGTTATCATAGATTTCTTGCATTGCAGATACTTTGATTTATCCTAAATTGTCCCTTTTCCTTTAGGAAATACAGGTTCAAATTAGGTTTTTATGATATGTTGCCTAGGTGTTACCTGGGCTAGAGCTGGGACAAGTGGCCTAAGGTCTCCATGTGTTTTCCATGGGCTAGGTGTGGGCTGCCTTTCCTTTGGATATGAGGAAGGGAAGAGATGTCATTAACTACAGATAAATTAATCAACCCACTGGAATACTTGTTGGAACCTACTCTTAACAGATTGTCACCAACTACTGAAGAGTGTCAGACAATGACTAGGCTTATAGCTGAAAAGAGTTGTGTTCGCCTGGGCCCCAAGCAAATTCCAACAGAGCCAACCATTCTTCGGATCTAGGTAAGCCCATAGGGGCCCCACCTGGTAGCCCTGGTCAAAACAAAGCGAGCCCCAGATAGGCAGTCCATCTAGGCCCCATATGACAGCCCATCTGTGACCCTACTGGGGCCCATATGGGTGTGTGGGCAGGGTATTGAGTCCCAGCTACTCAGCACTAGAGATACTCTCATGGACTATAACTTGGTTTTCTATGCTGATAACAACATATATTAACAACAAGGAGATCTTTCAGTGCCTATCCTCAATAAGTATTAAAGATGGCTACCACTTATGTAGCTTCTCATGAATGATAAATCTGAATTCCTTGACCCAAGAAATGCATCTTTTGAGTTTTGAATTGTCTTTCTGTGCTAAAAGGATTGTTATAGGTTTACAGGAACAGGCTATTCGTAAGTGATTTTGGACATTATGCCATCAATTTCATTAAGTATTCAAAATGGCTGCCACATACATTATGCTAGGTCTTAAATATCAACTGCTTATTATTGAAATATATGTTTCCAAAACCATAAAATGGTTCTGCATGTTGATGATCACTGGAAACCACATTTTTATGAGACATTCAAACTTTGCAGGCCCGCCCTCATTAAAAATTCAAGATGGCTGCCACTTAGGTTCTCATAAACTATAAATTAGAATTACTTGCCTCAGAAATGTATATCTTTAACCTTAAGGCATGATTCTGTGCTGATTAGAGTGGGTGTAAAGACAATAATACTGAATGAGAGGCAACATTCCTAATATTTCTACTTTTACCAGAATACCAGAAAACATGTATAATCAATAGTCCTTTTTCATATAGCCTGCACGAGATATCATTCCCACAACATCACTTTTCATGGTTCCTAGGGTCCCATTAACCTAAAAAAACATGCTGTACCTTTCAGTAATCTTACGAATTAAATCACATCTCATGGCCCAGCTGCTGCTCCCCTAATATATAATACATGCCAAACCCCACTTATCTACGTACAAGTGTATGTAAATCATACTTCAAGAGTTGGGGCACATATCACACTCAGTCTGCGGCTTTTTATGATACGTGCAGATCCAACCAGTGAATTATGATTTACAGGTAGGTCAATGTTGTGGAGTTTGACCTATATATTCAATGATGCACGAATGCAGCCCTCAGTACTAACTCACCAGTGCGACAATGAAGCCTCATGCCTACCCTACGACCGTCACCCTACTTGCTTTAAAGTGTCACGGTCGGATTTTTTCCATATTTCAATTTCTATCTAAATATATTCAAAATGCCAGTGTAATATCATATTTTGAGGATGGGATACAATGTCATCTATGGGCAATAAGAGCCCAATTAGAGGTTCAGATGTGGCCAAAGTAAAGAATTTTACAGTGTACTTTTTAATTGGGGAAATATAGCAAGCACTCCAAAATTAGTAAAGTGAGCCATGATCTGATAACTATTCAACTTCTAAGCTGAATTCTAGGGAATGAGATTAAACAAAGTAGCTAAGTTGAAGTTGAAATTTCTTTTATTTATCCTGGAAAATTACATTAGCCTAGGGCATGTTTTAATAATAATCCAGCTCTTGTGTTCTCGTAGGAACATACATTTTATAGTAGTATACTTTACATCGTTAGTCCTTATGGACAGGGTATGTTACATTTAATTAAAGGTCCTGAAAGGGTGTGTCCGATGTTATGACACATACCTGATGGAATTGGCATTTGAGAGAGTGGTTGAAATTGGAAATTTGGAATATAAAGCTAGCACATGAAGTATGTCCATAGCAAACATTCTGGTCTGCAAGATGCATGATTAACATATCATGACAACTAATTCTCGTACCGTAAGATTTCGAGCAACTCGCCAGTGCTGCATATTTAATGCATCATGCCAACCCTTCAGGAATGCAGCACTGGCAAGTTACTCACTAGGGCTGCATTCATGCACCATAACGACCAAGGGCATGATGCATCAAGGCATTATGCTTAACCCTTTGAGGATGGCAAAGAACATTAATGCATCATGCCCTTGGTCAATATGATACATGATTGCAGCACTGGTGAGTAGCCCCCCAGTGCTGCATTCAAGCATCATGCCGACCCTACAGGGTTGAGACACTCCTGAAGGGTCGGCATGATTTTTTTACGTTTTGAGCATGGAGTTATTGAACCTCTCACAATATACAGAAAAGTGGTAGGTTGAAGCACAATAATAAACAAAAGTATCTTACAGTCTCTGAATCAACAATACTATACATGGGAAAACAGATACAAGATGATATGATGATGATTGTAATAATGATTGTAATGAAAAAGTTGACTAGACATGACAACAAATGCATAACAAAACATGGCCAGACAACACAAGAGACAAAATTACAATGGCTAGGAAGAGATAATAATAGAGTTGCTTATAAGATATTTGTTTGAGCCCTTGGAGTTATTGTGCGCTTGAGGAAGAGAACAATTCCTCATGTAGTTTTACAACGCTGCTATAACAGTTTAATGTTTAATGGAATAATTGAAGGATTTAGACAGGTTCTAAAGTATACAATTACAGGCTTTATCAACAATGTTTGGTAGGTAAAAAATAGAAGATGTACCAATATAGCACTGGGGATTTAACTGCCGGGACGCATCGGTGCAAAATTATGGGAAATGTCATATTTTAGTGAGATCCGTCCTTAAAGGGTTAAAGGGATAGAGAGTGATTACATTTTTGTAGCTAAGTATGTATGCAAAGCCCCACTCAGATCTGGCAGTGAGGGCACTTTGCACCAAGCTAATGTTGATTTTGTCAATTTGAGCTCTCATGTGAAAGGTTTCTGCATATTGACATACATACCCAGGGAGGGGGGTACTCAAGTTCATTTTGACAAGGGTGTACTGCTAGGCCCCTGACAACCCTTTACCCTTGGGTAGACGTACATTGGTCAAAAGTGCTTATGTTTAAACAAATTTGCCTAAAATTGACATCCAGTTGATTTTGGTAAAATCTTGAAGTGACCCTTGGCTAGAGGGATTTTGGTGAAAACAGACCCTTTGTTAGACGGCTTTCCCTTAAAAGTGACCCTTGGCTAGAGGGATTTTGGTGAAAACAGACCCTTTGTTAGACGGATTTCCCTCAAAAGTGACCCTTGGCTGGAGAGATTTCGCTGAAAAGTGACCCTTGGTTAGAGGGATGTTGGTGAATAGTGACCCTTGGCCAGAGGGTTTTGCTCAAGAACTACCCTTGCCAGCCGCACACCTGTGTATACGAAATATACCAAGTGCCCCCCCCCCTCCCAACATGTCATATATATACATGTCAATACACTTAGCACTCTACAGTGAACTTGTATGAGTAATGAAGCAGGTGTATTCAGTAGGTTGCTGGACAAACAGCAACAGTATGTACATAATTATTTAGCTTTCCACAGCCATCGTGTATTTTTTATGTAGCGTAGGCGTGGTCATATTTAGGAGATAAAGGGAACAGTTTATTTCAATGCTAACATGTCAGCTAATTTCAAGTGATTTTCTCATTTTAGGTTGATTACTTGATCCATGTCATTGCATGCAGGTATGGAAAATTGGAAGGCTCTCATTCATCATTTAGCATTATAGAAATTACAATATATTATGACAAATGAACAACTGTCGGCTCACAGAAGTCAAGACCTGTTAGGTTGCATCATTACACCATTGCATTTAGCCTGCAATCACATCACAGCAACCTATATACACCCACTAAATTCAATATATTCCTACCTGCAAAACACAGAAAGGAAAACATTGATACCATGACTAATGATGTCAAACACAGAGAAAATTATTAATGAAAGCAAGTGCAATGTTATTTCATATCTTAATTTTGGGGTGTTTTATTTGATATTATATCTTTAAGTGGGTGAACCACCCGGGGGGCCACTCCCTATCTTTTCTATAGTCACTATGTGCGAACATCACCCTAAATTTGGTACCCTTATCAAGGGGCCAACTTTTTTTAAAGCATACCCTTTCCAAGGTAAACTTACCAGAAAAACGGACCCTAATCACGAATGACCCTGAAAAATATACCCTAATCATGGGGTGACCCTGAGAAAATACCTGAATCAAGGGTGTCCAAGAAATATTGTAGGAAAATAAAGTAAAAAATACCTTTTAAAAAGCCATGAAGGTCCGAAAATGTACCCCTTTCTCCCCAAATTTGCTTAAAAAGCACCCCTTTAACAAGAACCCTTGCGGGTCCGTGCCTACACTGATAATAAAACCTATAGTCAGTACTGACTATACCACCATATTTTGACCCCCGTAGTCAGGTGATTACATATGTTAGTCACATATTAGTCATAAGATAGTCAGTAGTGACTATATGTGGATCACACAAATTGATGATGTCACAGGAATGTGTGCACAGGAAACAGTTAGGATTCAAAATTGAATGCTCAACAGACTTCAGGTAGGCACATCTTATTCTAGCTAAACTACTCCTTTACACATTTCCCTGTGCATTAGCTCTTGTGTTAATGTTGAGTATATTTACTTAAGGCATCATAGGACACAAGCATTCTCAATTTTGATTGAAGTATCATGTGGTTTTGTTCAAATTCTGATCATGTAACTGTGGATCTCTAGGCTTCTAGACTAGAATATACAGAAGTTGACTGGGTGAAGGGTTATAGTGTGCCAGGCATATGGCCCATGCTCATCTACTTTATCCAATGGTGATAGGGCAGGTACCGCCAGACATCTACCCCTGGACATCTACCCCCAGACATCTACCCCCAGACATCTACCCCCAGACATCTACCCCCAGACATCTACCCCTGGACATCTACCACCTGAGATAAAAGTCGTGCTCATGATAAGTCATATCATATGGAGGGAGTAGATTTCTCCATGGACATCCGACATCTACCCCTGGACATCTACCACCTGAGATAAAAGTCGTGCTCATGATAAGTCATATCATATGGAGGGAGTAGATTTCTCCATGGGCATCCGACATCTATTCCTGGACATCTACCCCCTGGGAATTTACCACCTAGGACTTATATCCCCTTCGGCACCTATCCCTTTAGGACTCCACCCGCTTGGACACCTACCCCGGGACATCTACCCCCTGGACATCTACCCCCTAGGGCATCCATCCCCTTGGACATCTACCCCCTTTACCCTCTAGGAGTTCTACCCCTGGGGACAATAATATCATGTGGAGGGAGACGATTTCCCAAGGGACATTGGACATCTACCCCTAGACATCTACCCCCTGGAAATCTACCCCCTAGGACTTTTATCCCCTTGGATATTGATTCCCTGGGCTTTTACCCCCTTAGGATTCTACTTCCTAGGACTTCCACTCCCTTGGACACCTACCCCAGGACATCTATCCCCTGGGACATCTATACCCTGGGACATCTACCCCTAGGATATCTACCCCCTAGGACTTCCACTCCCTTGGACACCTACCCCAGGACATCTATCCCCTGGGACTTCTACCTCTAGGACATCTACCCCTAGGACTTCTACCCCTGGACAAAAGTCCAAGGGGGTAGATTCCCAGGGGGTAGATCTCCAGGGGTAGATGCCTGATATCTCTGTAAAAATCTACCTCCCGCACATGATATGACTCAAACATATGGGTATGTGTGTGTGTGGGGGGGGGGGTGGGTTGATGTTCTGAGGAGTAAAGGTCCTAGAGAGTAAAGGGGGTAGATTCCCCAGGGGGTAGATGTCCAGGGGGTAGATGTCTGGGGTAGGTTCCAAGGCAGGGGATGTCCTAAGGGGTAGAAGTCCTAGGGGATAAAATTCAAAGAGATAGATGCCCATAGCGGTAAAAGTCCCAGGGGGTAGATGTCCTAGGTAGTGGTAGTTGGCCTGGGGTAGATGTCCTAGGGGGTAGATAGTAGGCCCTAGGGTAGATGTCTTGGGGGTAGATGCCAGGGGGGTACTTGTCCTAACTTATTGTCCTGCCGTCTCATGATGGACTATATCTATTAGTCAGTGTGACTACTTTAGAGCATGAAAGCATTAAATTCATAGTCACTTGACTATATATCCCAAATCCCAAATTTTAATGCATGACTATAGGTTGACTATATGACTAACTTACTATAGACATAGGTGGCTAACTTGGTATAGCCGTTTTTTCTACGTTCACGTGACTATAGAAATGTAGTCCGTAGTGACTAACATTTCCAGGGCTATTATTATCAGTGTATAGGACCCAAAAACGGACCCTTTCCCTTGGAATCATGTTCACACATAGTCAGTAATGCTGAGGGAGTGGCCCCCCTGGGTGAACCAGCACCTAACAAGTCAGTGCCTGAGCCACAGGCGGTGAAGGCAGCTTTATGTAAAAGTTACTGAAGTCAAATAGTGCCAAATATGGGCACCTGGCGGATTAGTACCGGTCTGTAACTGGACCCTATATGTACTTGGGGAGTGCTCATTTTTCAAGAACGAAGGGGGGGGGGGAGGGGGAATGCAGTGAAAATTCACGCCGCTCTGTGGCATGGTTATGTGATATTATGAAGACTTAACCTTTGTTAAAATACATGTACATATTAGGGATAACACATACCACACTATATTATGACCAATTATCATCGAGCACGATGCATGTTCAGACTTGTTAATTAATGTCTACGATCACCACCAGTGGCGCTCCACTACCGCTTAGGTATGTCAGAGCTTACACTGCAGCCTACCCCATAGATAGCAGGCTGAGAGCTATACTGGGTATTATACCACAGTGGGTACGGAGAACAAAGCATTTCACTCCTCTTGTATATACTGTATACAGCTAGTGGCATAAAGTAGTTATAGGACTAGTACCAATCTGTAGGGGTATTCAGTGAAGGAGCCCATAAGGCCCTTTCACTGTATTTCACGTAGAGATTGGTACACGTCCTATAACTACTACGTACTGCAGTGGTGTTAACATCTTCACTGTATGTATGTATAACAAAACCCAAACTACACACCTGATCACCGATTGTCACTTATTGTCATGCATATTACGTTAGAAAATCACACACGCCTTAACAAGCTACTGATGGCCCAATATGACAGTAGCACACTGCCTTTTTTCGCTCAAAACAGGTGGAATCATTTTGACCAAGGGGTGTCCACATGTTTTTACCCCCACCCCAGTCAAGGGGTTCAAATTTCTAACCCTCCCCCTAAATCCATGCCCCCTGCTGTTGAAAAATGATCACTCCCTTACCAGGCATGTGCCAAAGATAAAATTTGAAATATTAATGAGATTTACTAAAGAGGAAACCATACTGGGTACATGAATTTGTGAAATTCGAGCAAATATTAAGGACATGGTGTAGAAAATTAGAAAGAGAATAGCATTAAGATGAATTATGGTTAGATATTATTTATGGTAGAATACATGTTACCTGACTATGGTAGTAAATGACTGGGGCCAGTGTTTATGTTATAAGTACCAACAATAATATTCAAAATATTTATGGAAGTATGAAATAGGAAGCCAAGCTTACGCTTTTAGAACTGCACAGTGCTTTGATGGGCTGTGTCGTTTATCGTGATGATGCAGTGATGATGCAGTGATGATGCAGTGATGATGCAGTCATGATGCAGTCATGATGCAGTCATGATGCAGTCATGAGGCCGCAGTCTACTCTCCAAGGCTGCATAAATGCATTATGCCATCCTGCTGAGCTGATACACTCCCATAGGGTCAGCATGATGCATGAGTGCTGCCTTGATATTGCCCTCTTTAATGGTTGCATGTCACTAAAAGATGACATGTGTTGTCATGATGCTCCAATGCAGCCCTGCCGAGTAACTCACCAGTGCTGCATTGGTGCATCATGCGGACCCTTTGGGAGTTATCAAGCCCACAGGGCCGACATGATGCTTGAATGTAGCACGGGTGAGTTAATCGCAAGAGCTGCATTCATGCATCATGATGACCAAAGCATGATGCATTAAGGCATCATGATGCCCTGAAAGGGTTAAAACGTTTTAGCGCTGATCTGTGACTTTTGGCCTACATTTATGCTGCACACCAGCCATGCTATACGTGCCAAAGATAATATTTGGAAGAATCAGAGGTATAGCAAAGAGGAAACCGTATCGGGTACTTGAAATTGTGAAGTCTGATAATATATGTTGTCACATCGCCCCTTTACCACCGGGGCCTATTACTTTAGAGTTCTACTACTCATGACGGTCTACTGATCGAAAGTTCAATCATTGAATTTGTTAGCATTGTATTTCCTGGCTGGCTGGTGCCCTATGAGGCTGTCATGGTAACGTTTACATTGACTCAGAACTTTGTGTAATAGCTTTTACATACATATCAAGGTATGGAATAACCAATGGGTACTTAACAAGTGACAGCTTAGTTCCTGCACAGTCCACATGGGGGCAGCATCGCATCAGAGTTTACACAGCTCCAGAGACGGGTGAATTATTTAAATGATTTACCATAAAACTCCGCATATAAGACATTTTTGTTCGTGTTTATTATATTCATAAGCCGAATTTGTATCTCAAATGGGGGGTTTGGCTTATAGGTAGGGTTTCTTTACTAATATCAGACAGAAAACGATTTTTAAACCTTTTCAACATAGGCCGATTTTTCTCTCAAACTGGGAGTTTGCCTTTAAATTGGATCATCCTATATCCTCGGTCTTACGGTACACAACCAAAATATGTATTTAATTCATGTTGTACCACGATTTTGGCTTTTCCCGTGCCGAGAGTGGATATTTGCCGTGCGGTTATCTCAGGATATACGTACACTCAGAATTAATTTTTGACACCAAGACGTCTCTATATTTTAACAACCTCTTGAAAGATATGCATAGCCATTTTGGCTAGGAAATAAGAGTGAATCGTCCAGGTTACGAACCCCGGCCGCGGAAGCCAAACCCGAGCGCCTAACCTCATGCGCCATGGAGACGACCTAGCTATTGCCAGTAGGAAGCCAATACTAACTTACCTTGTTGCCGTGATTCTCCCAGCGGTACCAAATACATAGTGAATAACATCCAATGTGGCAAAATTAGAGCATGTCAGGGTTAATCCTTCAATCCAGTACATATATATGTCTCCTTGTTGATGTTCCCGTGTAGAAATAGCCTTTTAATTGCTTAAATTCCTTATATTTCGACATTTTGTGATCGATACCAACCCGGTCTCGGGAAGGTGCAGGACGATGAGCTGATCGAAGCCAGGCCGCGGAAACTAGGTCAGTCGGTCACGTGATCGGACGCGTCCCGCTGTTTACAACTCTTACCGGGCTGGCGGACTCTGCAAAATGTCGAAATATGAGGAATTTACGCAATTAAAAGGCTAATACTGCACGGCATCATCAAGAAGGAGGCATAAACATGTACTAGACTGAAGGATTACGCTTGTCATGGTCTAATTTCCCCATATTTGGATGTTATTCACTACGTATGTGGTACCGCCCGGGGGAGAAGCATGGCACTCGGCGAGACAAAATGGACAATTATAAAAGGTAGGTCTGAAATGTTAAATGGTCACATATTTGAAGAAATAGTGGTATAAACTATGTGAGGTATATCTTTCTAATAATGATCTCGGCTTCGCCTCATTCATTATTGCAAGATAAACCTCACGCGTGCTTTCCCAATCAGCCATTGTTGCATCAATATACCATAAAACCTTACGTAGAAGCTGCGGCTAGTACACAAGTTAGATCAGGGGTTGGCGGCTTATAGGATAGGCCCAGGGTAAGGGTGCGGTATATGTGAGTTTTTGCCACTATGATTATAGTGCACTGCTGAAGTTAGCATATTCCAAGGGGCACTGCAGCTTTTAGGATCGGCCCAAAGTGGGAGTACAGATTATACAGGAGTTAGTTTTGTACGCAAGGTTTTGCTCTACATATAGACATATATACATTCAAAACCTCAGAAGTACAATTAGGGACGCACCCAACCTAATCAAAAATACCATTTTCAACATAAAAAATTTTCGCCTGAAAAATATCGACCATGGCTTTCCATGGCTGTCAATTACAGACTACTTGCACACCTCAGCGACCTCTACATGTCTTCTACACGCCCCTAGGACTTCACACTCGGCTTGGTCTTAACAGCTGCACAGCTGTGAAGTGCTTAATGTTACACAAAGGTGTTAAAAACAGTAACAAAATCGGAGAAACATTTTTAAAAATTTCGGAAAATATCTGAAAAAGGGGCAGGCGCTTATTAGGGGTAGGGCGCTTATTACATCAAATACGGTTATGCTTTATTTGGTGTCAGATGGTTTAAACTAGATTATTATTGACAATCTGACCATGCCGTATGTTACCGGGTCCGTTTGGTGCGCGGAAGGGGGTGGGAACCACTTCTCTTACATTAGGATCATATACCATACCTCCTTCAAATCTATTCTGCTCTATAAGGTTTTGACAGCTGTGGAATCTTAATGGAACAAACACGTACATAATTTAGGATAGCCCAATAAGGTGGAAATGAATCATAGTTTGGCGTTTTGATGATTGGAAACATATCTAGGTTTTATTTCTATTAGGCCGGTGATTATTCCCCACTCCCCATTATTTGATAGCTGTAAATGGTCCCGGTCTTATATACACCCCCCATGTGTACAATTCACATGCAGGATTCACCTGAAGGATTCACCTGGGGGATTCACCTGGGGGATTAAGCTTTGTATAATGACTTCAATTGCCATGCAGTGCCAGTCAATGCAGATTATGGCTCAAAAGGATAGTGCCCTGTGGATCATCTGATATACCTATCCTATAACTAACTGTATAGTAGGTCGTGTTAACAGAAATTTAGCATGGGGAATTTCCAAACTTTAGAAATGAGCTCCTGGTTAGGTCTCCATGTAATTTCTACGATTTTTCAGATTTCTTTATTCAATCAATATCACAGTTTCCACTGTGATTTTCTACAGTGGCTAAAGGGAACCCTGCCAAATATTGACAAGGTGCAATTGTATAATTATTACTGGTTTAGGGCGGATATTTGTAGGCCAGATAATATAGCTGCAGCAGTATCACATCAGAGAAAGCTATGGGTTTTTTTTAAAGGAAAGTATAATATTTTTTCTGGGCCCAGAAATTTAGGTGTGGGCCTGAATATTTTGACACTAGGGATTGGTGAGGCTCATGGCTGAAAAAGCTGGTGCTCATTCCTTAATACATATTTAATTTAATCCTAGTGAAATAAAATTTCTTTTAATTAAAGACTGATAGCTCGAACTTGGAAATTGTTTTTATTGTAAGAATTTTGTAATATGTTTTTATTGTAAGAATTTTGTAATATGTGTGACTAAAACATGTGTCCATTACCTGGTTAGTGACCTCTGGTTAAAATCAGTTACACACTTAGGGAGTGTTCATTTATTAATTACAGAACCCCACCCTCTTTGAACTATAGTAACGTGCGGGCGTTTTTGCTAAAAAGGGGCTGAAATTTTTACGCCCACCCCTGAAGAGGGGTCAGAATTTTTACCCCTCCCCCCTCTCGCGTCAAGAGGGATCGGAAATATTTATGCCACCCCCACTGTAACTAATAAATGAACACTCCCTTAGAAAAGTACATAACAAATACTGTAATTAGAACTTGATAATTTTCCTTGATAATCTAACCTCCTGCATGTCCTGCCTGGTACAGTTCTAGTGAGCCATTTTAATACCGTTCAATAATCACATTTTCCCTAGTAAGGGACAAAACAACATTTCAAGGCCTCATTTTATTTGAAAAATGTTTTAATTTATCAAATCATTATTACTAGATTAAATGTCTTTTTGAATAACAGTGATATAATATTTAAAAAAAAGTGCTCTGGCATTTCCTACAAAATGCATCAGTTTCGACCAATATGTGACCCATTTTAATGAAATCAGGCGGAAGTTGCACATTTTAGAGGATAGAGATGGACTCTTCACAAACCAGATTTCAACCAGATCTCAATCCCCATTTTCCCCAAAGTGATGGGGATTTATGATTGTTTTGTATAATTAAAATCTAAATCATCTCATTTTAATGAATTTCTATTTAAATCAAGAAAAAGTATCAAAAATAAATTATCTAAATTGTGAATATTGTCTAATATACTACTTGTCATATATCAAATGAAAGCTCATGGTGAGCTATTCACGAATACGGCAACATCACAACAATCTTATGATTGGCTGTTTGAGCTCACCGGGACTTATATTATATAGATTTATTTGAGTAACTTAAACTGTAATGTGCATAGCACATGCTACAGTTGGACCTTGATAATCTGTCCCTCAATAATCTGACATCCTCCTACTCCGGCCAGTTCTGGCTGGTGCAGTTCCAATAAAGCATTTAAATATGCTTCAATAATCCGTCAGAGAATTCCCCTGCCTTGGGACTAAACAGAATATCGAAACCCCACTGTATGCTAGCCATATAATTATTACTTTAGCTATGTTTTTCCTTGTTCAAGACTTGACACAATATCAAAACCTAACTGTATGCTAACCATATAATTATTACTTTAGCAGTGTTTTTCCCTGGTACAAGACTTGACATAACATCAAAACCCGCTGTATGCTAGATATATTATTATCATTACTTTAGCAATGTTATCCCTGCTACAGGACTTGACAGAACATCAGGATCTCACTGAAAGTTAGTAATGCATTAATGCATTATTCCCTTTGCTGTGATGATCCATAAATGTAGCCCTAGGAAGGAACTCACTACGGCTGCATTTAAGGATGCCCGGTCTACAGGGTTATCTCATAGGGTCGGCATGATGCACCAATGCAGCACTGGGGCAGCATTGGTGCATACTGATGACCAATTTTAGCAACATCCTGGCTTGAAGGGTTAAATAATCAATGCAAACTTAATGTTCATTACACATAGTACTATTGACATGAAAAATGCTGAAATATTGATCAGGCTACATTTTTTCGATGGGTGAGTATCCTTTAATCATAAAGGCTGTGTCTCATGAGATCGGGCCAATGTTTTTGTCTTTGACCAGGTGCCAGACTTGACCGGGTGGCAGTTTTGACTGACTTAATAAAAAATGACTTATATAGGACAGATGAATTAACCTTTTTGGACAATACATATCTCCTTCTGCCCTAAATAAGCCATTTTCTGTCAAGCCGGTTGAAGCTGGCACCTGTTAAAGCTGGCACCCGGTCAAAGCTGGCACCCAGTCAAAGCTGGCACCCGGTCAAAGCTGGAACCCCGGTCAAAGATGTTCACAATGGCCCGATCTCATGACACACGGCCTAAAGCTCAGTTGCGGATTAAGCCCGTTGGGAGTGTCGTGCCATCAGTCGGTATTTCTTCGTCAGATCAGTAGACGTAGCTGCGGCTGTGCAGTACAGGACGTCTCAGGGCTGGGTATTGCGGAGTGCCGGGATGGTACATGTTTGTAGGAGGGCGCATGTACGGGCCACCTCCAAACCCGACAGCTCGGAGAGGTTGTTGAAATCGTTTGATTGGCAGTTGTCCATATACCATTGGGCTGAAAGTATTTAACAAAGACACAACTTGTAGATAAAAAAACATTGAAATAGCTTTCTGTTGCCTGCATCAATAGATCTTCAACGAGTAGCGAGGTCTTGTACATCTCCAAACAGGCCCTAAATTTGCAGCTGTACCCTTCACATAATTAGACATACATATATATATCAATGCTGGCCCAGGGGGTTGATCAGGCCATAATTCTTAGTATGGGCCTATGTTGTTGTCAATACCTCTTAGGTCCTAGGGTCTACAGTAGCTGAAGAAGATACTCCTGCATAGTGCTCAATTAGGTTTAAGTAGTTTACCATAAAACCTCGCGTAGTATCCGCGGCTAGTAAGCAAGCCAGATCACAGGTGCGTCTTATAGGATCGGCCTAGAGTTAGGGTGCAGCTTATATAGGCGAGGTTTTACTACTATGGTTCAGTATTAAAGTCACCATAATCAGATCGTCAGTGTGGCTTATAGTATTGGCCCAAGGTCGGGGTGCAGCTTATATGTGGGTTAGGCTTATATGCAAGGTTTCAGGGTATGCATGTTATAATTCTAAGCAGAAGTCCACTGAGCTTTGACAAACTACACGATGTGACATTACAAACAGATCTAGATCAAACATGCCATCTCACCAAGAGTCTACCAGTCACATATCTAGTATTGTTCTAGTTAAATGATGTGTTAATCGTTTGAGCAAAGCTTTAACATCACAAGTACCTTCTAATCAAACCCCTTCTTACCTCCCAAAATCGCGGGTTAGTACAAGTAAAATGAAATAATTTACTTGTCCTAAATTTATTCAATTGGTATCTATGCTCAAGAATTGAATACTCACCTCCTGATGACTTTACGCAACACAACTCGTTTTGTTCCTCTACACCACAGCAGCACGACAAAGACCACTACGATCAGGACAAGGATTCCCAAACCTCCTACAATGGCGCCAATTGTCTCTGCGGTTGATGTTGACCTCGCTCCAGTAGGAGGGCTAACCGTTTTACCATCTGCTCCTTCAGTCACAACTCCTGTTACCTCGGCCACACAGCAGTCACTGACCAGTCTGTTGGTGCAGCAGTTATCAAGGGCCCGGGCTGTAGCATCCAAGTTTGCCGTTAGAACAGAAGTTACCACGTCCGCAGCTACTGGAATACTGACCGTCACACCTGCGTGGAAATATTTTTGAAAAATTATATATACATGTACATATATTGGCTCTACACTGTCAGATGTTAGTGTAGCTGCACAGTGAGATATACTGTAGCTGCACAGTATAAAAGGAGGTATTATTGGTTTCCAGTTTGACATACTGTACAGGTACACTGTAAGAAGTAAGTACTGTACACCTACAGCAAAAGTTGTTGGCAACTTTTGTTCCAGTAGATTTTGCTGTAGGTGTACAGCAACTGATTTGCTATACATGTACAGCAACTTCTACTGTAAATTTACAGCAACATTTACAGTAAATTTACAGCAACATCTACTGTACATCTACAGCAAAAGTTGCTGGCAACTTTTGTTCCAGTAGATTTTGCTGTACATGTACAGCGGCTGGGTTTCATAGTTTTGTTATCATCAATTTACATCAATTAATGAACATGCATGGAGAATACTTTTCCTGCATTAGTTCAATTTGAGCTAGGATAATACACACTACACAATGTAATGGCTTAATCCTGCTGTAGTACAGTTGAACTGTTTGTGATACCAGCTTTTTTCCCAGTCCATGCACTTAAGGATTTAACTTTTCCCACCAATGTGGTGTCTAGTCTATACTTTTGCTGTTTTTTTGTATTATTCAACACAATTATGCAAATATCAATACATTTTATGATCACTGCATTCAGTCTCTTTCATCCATTCTTATTCTACAATGTCTTGAGAGTTTGTGAGGCTTTATTTAACTCGGGAGAGGGTTGGATGGAATAATAACTACGAAAATGGTATACTGCTGCCACCTAGTGGCAGAAATCTACAGCAGAATGTGCTGTAAATGTACAGCAACATTGCTGTACACCCAATTTACGGTACATAATGCTGTAATCATACGGCAAATAGTGCTGTTATACCAACTACAGCAAAAAGTGCTGTAAATGTACAGCACATTGTGCTGTTTAAATACAGTAACTTTTTACAGTGTACACTCACCCACTGTAGAACACCACCCATAGGAGATCATGGGTTCGAGTCTAACCTTGGCACAAAGAAAAATGTTTTTTTCATTTCATATTTCCTTAACCCATTTGGCATGCATTTCCGCCTATATTGACATAGAAATATTAGCTGTTGAATATTTGAATATTCATATTTGTAAAAATAGATGTTCTATAGATAAACATCAGTTCTGCCCACTGTGCCAAGGTGGGATTCAAACCCACACTCTCCTGTGTGCGTTGTTCAACAGTAGATGAGTGTAGCTGTACAGTATGTGATACTGGAAACCAAAAATGCCTCTATACATGTATACTGTGCAGCTACAGTACTTTTTTCTTACAGTGTACTCTCCAATTGATCCAAAGAGTAAGCACCATTATGTTTGCTAATATTAGAAAACAATTATTTGCCTTGTTTCAAGAATTCTCTGTATAATATGCTAATGTGATCTAGAGAGTAGAAATTTACTCTCAGATGTAGCAAAGTGTCCTTGTCTCTCGGTTATTGATCTATAATGTTAAATGCCTGAAGTGCAGTGTAGGGGTTTACAGTATACTATTTCATGTATCTCTAGCCTTATCAGAGGCTGAGCAATTAAATAGACCCAGAGGGTCATCTCTGTGGCACTGCTAAAGGCAGCGTGTGTGAGCTGTTGCTATGCTTTAATGTGCAGGGGTAACTTTGTAAAATCTATCGAAAATAAATGTAATTTAAGGGAAAAAAGAATTGTCATTGTTTACCGTTTGTTTCACAGGTTGCAAAAACCACGGTCTCAAAGACTACACGGTCCTCATCACGGAACTCTTCAACCGCTAATTTAGCAGACGACCCGCCGTACACACTACCACTGGAAATCAGATTGCAAATAATGGAGGGTTACTATCAATCAAATTATTGAGAGAACTAACAATATTGTACTCATTTTAAAAGTTTACATATTGAATCTCTACCAAATTGAAAATTGCTATTTCAGCTTTTATAGGTGTCATCTTATAGGACACAATTAAAGTTAAATATCTATAGTATACAAGTGAGGGCGCAAACAGATTCCATCTGTTTGCTAGCCCTCACTTGTTTGAGAAGATACTGGATTTACTATTTTGGAAGGGGTTGAGTTTGGAAACGCATTAGGCATTTGGAGGTGCGTTTGGGATTTATTTCAAAGCTGGTGAGGAAATTTGTTTACTTGATGACATAGAGGTTATAAATGACAACAAAGGAATTCCTTGTTATAATGGAAACTGATTTTATTAATAATTAAGTTTTGGTCACATTGGTCTGTGAGTCCATACCGGTACTGTGTAGTTTAAGTTGTGCTCAGATTTCAAAATTCCCCAACCCCCCCCACTGAAGTAAAAAATTGACCCATTTTCCTGGAAATTTTTTTTTCTATAATTTCAAGGTCTATTTTAGATTGTGTGCAAGTGTCATATTTGAGAAATAGGCCTAACCCCCCGAAATGGGCACTTTAGTTTTGGTCACATTGATCTGTGAGTCCATACCGGTACTGTGTAGTTTAAGTTGTGCTCAGATTTCAAAATTCCCCAACCCCCCCCCTGAAGTAAAAAATTGACCCATTTTCCTGGAAATATTTTTTTCTATAATTTCAAGGTCTATATTAGATTGTGTGCAGGTGTCATATTGGAGATATAGGCCTAATCCCCCGAAATGGGCAATTTAGTTTTGGTATGGATCTCCTAGGCGTAGTATGGAGCCCCTACACGTTTTGTGGAGCCCCTACACGTGTTGTGGAGCCCCTACACATGTTGTGGAGCCCCAAGTCATGTTGTGGATCCCCTAGGCGTGGTATGGATCTCCTAGGCGTAGTATGGAGCCCCTACACGTGTTGTGGAGCCCCTAGGCGTGTTGTAGAGCCCCTAGTCATGTTGTGGAGCCCCTAAGCGTGGTATGGAGCCCCTAGTCATGGTGTGGAGCCCCTAGGCGTGGTATGGAGCCCCTACACGTGTTGTGGAGCTCCTACACATGTTGTGGAGCCCCTAGTCATGTTGTGGAGCTCCTAGGTGTGGTATGGAGCCCCTACATGTGTTGTAGAGCCCCTACACGTGTTGTAGAGCCCCTTGTCATGTTGTGGAGCCCCTAGGCGTAGTATGGAGCCCCTAGTCATGGTGTGGAGCCCCTATGCGTGGTATGGAGCCCCTACACGTGTTGTGGAGCCCCTACTCATGTTGTGGAGCGCCTAGGCGTGTTGTGGAGCCCCTACACGTGTTGTGGGGCCCCTGATCAAGGTTCTGAGTGCTGTGTCCACATGGCCAAGGCTCCCGCTCCTGCGACTCCGGCGACTCCCGCTCCCGTGGCTCCCGTCTGTACGACTCCCGCTTGCACCGCTCACGTTCACTGGAAAATATAAAAATTTACATACAAAATGGCAGAAAAAGAACTTTAACTTCTGAAGAACCATGGCCTCTTATTTAAAGTCACTACTGGGTATTTACATGTATTGAACCACAGACAGCTCTATTAACCTTTCTGAGTGTTAATACCGGTTACATGTATTAATAAGCAGGCAACTCTAATAACCTTTCTGAGTGTTAAATACCGGGTATTTACATGTATTAAACCACAGACAGCTCCAGGGGGGGGGGATAAAAGGTTACTAATATTCACCTAGCTCTGGAACTAAACATAATAGAGAGATAAATTGAACATTTCTGAACTCGTCTCGCATGCGCTGGTCTCTTAGTCAATAGTAGATGGGGTGGGGGGGGGGGGGGTCCCTTAGCTAACATGCACATAGCTCCGGAACTAAACATGATAGAGGGATAAATTGAACATTTCTGAACTCCTCTCGTTGAGGCGCTTCATTTGGCGCTATGCCAAAGACTCGAAGTGGAAGTGTTCTACTCGCGGTCGAAACAGAAACTTACACGTGTTGTGGGGCCCTTAGTCATGTTGTGGAGCCCCTAGGCGTGTTGTGGAGCCCCTACACGTGTTGTGAGGCCCCTAATCAGGGTTCTGAGTGCTGTGTCCACATGGCCAAGGCTCCTGCTCCTGCGACTCCGGCGACTCCTGCACCCGTGGCTCCCATCTGTGCGACTCCCGCTCCGCTTGTACCGCTCGAGTTCACTGGAAAATATAAGAATTTACATATAAAATGGCAGAAAAAGAACTTTAACTTCTGAAGAACCATGGCCTCTTATTTAAAGTCACTACCGGGTATTTACATGTATTAAACCACAGATAGCTCTATTAACCTTTCTGAGTGTTAACTACCGGGTATTTACATGTATAAATAAGCAGGCAACTCTAATAACCTTTCTGAGTGTTAAATACCTGGTATTTACATGTATTAATAAGCAGACAGCTCCAGGGGGGGGGGGACAAAAGGTTACAAATATTCACCTAGCTCTGGAACTAAACATGATAGAGAGATAAATTGAACATTTCTGAACTCGTCTCGCATGCGCTGGTCTCTTAGTCAATAGTAGATGGGATGGGGGGGAGGATCCCTTAGCTAACATGCACATAGCTCCGGAACTAAACATGATAGAGGGATAAATTGAACATTTCTGAACTCCTCTCGTTGAGGCGCTTCATTTGGCGCTATGCCAAAGACTCTAAGTGGAAGTGTTCTACTCGCGGTCGAAACAGAAACTTACACGTGTTGTGGGGCCCCTAGTCATGTTGTGGAGCCCCTAGGCGTGTTGTGGAGCCCCTACACGTGTTGTGAGGCCCCTAATCAGGGTTCTGAGTGCTGTGTCCACATGGCCAAGGCTCCTGCTCTTGCGACTCCGGCGACTCCTGCACCCGTGGCTCCCATCTGTGCGACTCCCGCTCCGCTTGTACCGCTCGAGTTCACTGGAAAATATAAGAATTTACATATAAAATGGCAGAAAAAGAACTTTAACTTCTGAAGAACCATGGCCTCTTATTTAAAGTCACTACCGGGTATTTACATGTATTAAACCACAGACAGCTCTATTAACCTTTCTGAGTGTTAAATACCGGGTATTTACATGTATTAATAAGCAGGCAACTCTAATAACCTTTCTGAGTGTTAAATACCGGGTATTTACATGTATTAAACCACAGACAGCTCCAGGGGGGGGACAAAAGGTTACTAATATTCACCTAGCTCTGGAACTAAACATGATAGAGAGATAAATCGAACATTTCTGAACTCCTCTCGCTGAGAAGCATCATTTGGAGCCATATTTTAGTTTCGATTTTCACAATATTCTTGATTCTGCTCTTTTAAGTTTTGAGGTACCTAGACATGATATTTGAGAATTTCCTTTTGCTGGGACTACCACAGATGTCCAAAGAATGAGAATTTCTGGGAGATATTGCATAATATGCAGTAGTTACTTAGTAAACATGAACTGAACACGTTGGTGTTAGCAGGGGCGCGCACAAATTTTTTCGCCCCCCCCCCCCCCATGGGCCTTTTGGAAATGTTCAATTTTGAGGTACTTAGAGACAATATTTGAGAAATTCTTTTTGCGGGGACCACCACAGATGTGTATAGTATAGAATGCAAACATGCACATAGCTCTGGAACTAAAGATGATAGAGAGATAAATCAAACATTTCTGAACTCCTCTCGCTGAGAAGCATCATTTGGAGCCATATTTTAGTTTCGATTTTCACAATATTCTTCATTCTGCTCTTTTAAATTTTGAGGTACCTAGACATGATATTTGAGAATTTCCTTTTGCTGGGACTACCACAGATGTCCAAAGAATGAGAATTTCTGGGAGATATTGCATAATATGCAGTAGTTATTTAGTAAACATGAACTGAACTTGTTTGGTGTTAACAGGGGTGCGCGCACATTTTTTCGCCCTTTGGAAAAATTCAATTTTGAGGTTCTTAGACATGATATTTGAGAAAATCCTTTTGCTGGGACTAGTGTAGCACATTGTTAACCCGGGGGGTGGGCACGGGGTCCCTTAGATAAAAGTTCATAGAGTCTATCCTGGTTCTGACAGGTTGGTCTCACAAATGTAAAAAGTAGACCAGACATCAAAATGCTTTTATTTTTTATGAGATACTTAGGAACCAAATTAAATTCTATCCTTCGCACACAGTATAGTAAACATGTTTATCTACTTTCTCATGTCCATCCCATATAAAATGCTTTAACATTTAGGCCATACCCCCCCCCCCCCCTCACACAGTTAATTTTGAAAAATTGTGGATTTCGTCAGATTTCAGTAACAGTTCCAAGAATGTCAAATTATATAGTTTAGGCTCCGAATTCTTAGTTGGGACTAAAGCAGCTTATTCACAAGGAAGGGGGGGGGGGGGGGGGGCAAAAGGTTACTTATATGCACCTAGCTCTGGAACTAAACATGATAGAGAGATAAATTAAACATGTCTGAACTCCTCTCGCCAAGACGCTTCTTTTGGAGCCATATTTTAGTCTCGATTTTCACAATATTCTTCATTCTGCTCTTTTCAGTTTTGAGGTACCTAGACATGATATTTGAGAATTTCCTTTTGTTGGGACTACCACAGATGTCCAAAGAATGAGAATTTCTGGGAGATATTGCATAATATGTAGTAGTTTTTTTGTAAACATGAACTGAACTTGTTTGGTGTTAACAGGGGCGCGCGCACATTTTTTCGCCCCCCCCCCCATGGGCCCTTTGGAAAAATTCAATTTTGAGGTTCTTAGACATGATATTTGAGAAAATCCTTTTGCTGGGACTAGTGTAGTACATTGTTAACCCGGGGGGGGCACGGGGTCCCTTAGATAAAAGTTCATAGAGTCTATCCTGGTTCTGACAGGTCGGTCTCACAACTGTAAAATTATAGTAGACCAGACATCAAAATGCTTTTATTTTTTGTGAGATACTTAGGAACCAAATTAAAATCTATCCTTCGCACACAGTATAGTAAACATGTTTATCTACTTTCTCATGTCCATCCCATATAAAATGCTCGAACATTTAGGCCATACCCCCCCCCCCCCTCACACAGTTAATTTTGAAAAATTGTGGATTTCGTCAGATTTCAGTAACAGTTCCAAGAATGTCAAATTATATAGTTTAGGCTCCGAATTCTTAGTTGGGACTAAAGCAGCTTATTCACAAGGAAGGGGGGGGGGCAAAAGGTTACTTATATGCACCTAGCTCTGGAACTAAACATGATAGAGAGATAAATTAAACATTTCTGAACTCCTCTCGCCAAGACGCTTCTTTTGGAGCCATATTTTAGTCTTGATTTTCACAATATTCTTCATTCTGCTCTTTTCAGTTTTGAGGTACCTAGACATGATATTTGAGAATTTCCTTTTGTTGGGACTACCACAGATGTCCAAAGAATGAGAATTTCTGGGAGATATTGCATAATATGTAGTAGTTTTTTTGTAAACATGAACTGAACTTGTTTGGTGTTAACAGGGGCGCGCGCACATTTTTTCGCCCCCCCCCCCATGGGCCCTTTGGAAAAATTCAATTTTGAGGTTCTTAGACATGATATTTGAGAAAATCCTTTTGCTGGGACTAGTGTAGTACATTGTTAACCCGGGGGGGGGCACGGGGTCCCTTAGATAAAAGTTCATAGAGTCTATCCTGGTTCTGACAGGACGGTCTCACAACTGTAAAATTATAGTAGACCAGACATCAAAATGCTTTTATTTTTTGTGAGATACTTAGGAACCAAATTAAAATCTATCCTTCGCACACAGTATAGTAAACATGTTTATCTACTTTCTCATGTCCATCCCATATAAAATGCTCGAACATTTAGGCCATACCCCCCCCCCCCCCCTCACACAGTTAATTTTGAAAAATTGTGGATTTCGTCAGATTTCAGTAACAGTTCCAAGAATGTCAAATTATATAGTTTAGGCTCCGAATTCTTAGTTGGGACTAAAGCAGCTTATTCACAAGGAAGGGGGGGGGGGCAAAAGGTTACTTATATGCACCTAGCTCTGGAACTAAACATGATAGAGAGATAAATTAAACATTTCTGAACTCCTCTCGCCAAGACGCTTCTTTTGGAGCCATATTTTAGTCTTGGTTTTCACAATATTCTTCATTCTGCTCTTTTCAGTTTTGAGGTACCTAGACATGATATTTGAGAATTTCCTTTTGTTGGGACTACCACAGATGTCCAAAGAATGAGAATTTCTGGGAGATATTGCATAATATGTAGTAGTTTTTTTGTAAACATGAACTGAACTTGTTTGGTGTTAACAGGGGCGCGCGCACATTTTTTCGCCCCCCCCCCCCATGGGCCCTTTGGAAAAATTCAATTTTGAGGTTCTTAGACATGATATTTGAGAAAATCCTTTTGCTGGGACTAGTGTAGTACATTGTTAACCCGGGGGGGGGGGCACGGGGTCCCTTAGATAAAAGTTCATAGAGTCTATCCTGGTTCTGACAGGTCGGTCTCACAACTGTAAAATTATAGTAGACCAGACATCAAAATGCTTTTATTTTTTGTGAGATACTTAGGAACCAAATTAAAATCTATCCTTCGCACACAGTATAGTAAACATGTTTATCTACTTTCTCATGTCCATCCCATATAAAATGCTCGAACATTTAGGCCATACCCCCCCCCCTCACACAGTTAATTTTGAAAAATTGTGGATTTCGTCAGATTTCAGTAACAATTCCAAGAATGTCAAATTATATAGTTTAGGCTCCGAATTCTTAGTTGGGACTAAAGCAGCTTATTCACAAGGAAGGGGGGGGGGGGGCAAAAGGTTACTTATATGCACCTAGCTCTGGAACTAAACATGATAGAGAGATAAATTAAACATTTCTGAACTCCTCTCGTCGAGACGCTTCGTTTGGCGCTATGCCAAGGACTCTAAGTCTACTCGTTCTACTCGCCAAAATTCCCAAACAATGTCAAATTTTACAAAAAGTAGGGGGGGTGGAGGGCTGACACACTAGGGCCTAATAAAGATGACATTTCTGCATCTAACGAGCCTAATAAGGTGAATATTGGTTGAGAATTACCTTTGATATGAGCCATTTTCAAGAAATTTGATTCAAGTTGAGAAATGACAGTCCGGTCTGCGTCGGTTTCAAGTCACCCCCAACCAGATAAGGCTTATTTAAAGGGATATTGGGCCTGGGGGTATCACGAAACTGCTTGGCACTTGACCTATATGACGGTCTGTGTTAAATCTCCAGGCAGAGGTTTAGTATTGTAGGTATGGGTAGAATCAGCTTGGAGATTTAACACAGACCGTCATATAGGTCAAGTTTAAGTTCTATCATTTTATCATTGGCTCAGTTTTTTGGTCTACTCGCCAAAATTCCTAAACAAAGTCAAATTTCACAAAAAGTAGGGGGGATGGAGGGCTGACACACTAGGGCCTAATAAAGATGACATTTCTGCATCTAACGAGCCTAATAAGGTGAATATTGGTTGAGAATTACCTTTGATATGAGCCATTTTCAAGAAATTTGATTCAAGTTGAGAAATGACAGTCCGGTCTGCGCCGATCAGCTGATCGTTGGCCTATTTTCAGATTGAGACGATAATAACCCGGCTACTGAGCTGTCCGCAATTTCAACCCCCATAAGAGAGGAGCCTAATCTATCAATGACAACAAAAATTGCGGACTTACCCTTCATAGTTTAGCTGCAATCGATGAAATTAACCAATTTGGTACCGATTCATCGTCCCTCGGCGTTCCACTGTCCGCCATGTTGGATTTTGATACCGGAGATTGCCGAAGGGCTCGATAAACAAATTATTTTTTTATCAAGACGGTTATACTGTCCAAAATGTCCGCAACTGCCTAGATATTACCTGTAGGAGTAATAATATTACCTTGAAAGTCCGCAATATGCTCTATTTCGGAAGATAAAGATGTTCGTGCCGACCCCCGAGTAAACCGGATGTCATTTTTTATGTCGTAAAACGGGAAACCTTTTCTCAAGAATCCGACGAGTCAAGTTTCGGCGACTTAACTTTGCCGAAAATCAATCAATCCTCCTTAATTTGACTATGTAAGTAGTAAATTATTGCGGATTAACAAAGAATAATATGTTTTCTTCAAGTTGTCACCTTTTTAGGCATTAGAAACAATTATAAGTCGTGGAAAATGGACTTCAAGCGAGACGAGTCAGTGAACTCGCTGACTCGCCTGTAAAAAAGTCAACTTCGAGGAAGGTTATTATTGTAATCTGTTAAATTACAATGTCTTCTGTAGAGTTGTTGTAAAAATGTGTTCCCGCTGAGAAAAGTACATTTATTGACAAGCTGTTATTGATGGCAATTGATCCCAACCAGGCGTTTGCTTTTTGGTATAATTAAGAGGTATGGTCAGACAAGTTAAAAATGTTATTCTAGTCAGTTCTGAGTTAAATAAATAGTCAGTTGCAGGACTAGCTAATTCATATTTTATGAACTTTAAAAGTCAACTTTCAAATTATTCATGCCACTTTTCTGCATGTATAAATGATAGTGAGATAAACCAAATATATATAAAGGCTGATATACTGTATTAACAATTCCACATACTAGCTCAAATTACTTAATCTGTTACAAGAGCCTGGATTAATGCCAGGTCACAATTAACCCTTTAAGTATAGCATAATTCTTAAAAGCATCATACACTTGGTTGTCACGAAGCATGAATACAGGCCTGGCAAGCAATTGGCCAGTGCTGCATTCCACCAGCATGCTGGCAGTATGGGTTAGTTCAATCTGAGAGTGACCTATTATGACACTGGTTCTAGATGCCCTGGGTGAGCACATATTTCCTGTTACTTGGCTTTCTCTGCCTAGAGTTAGTGCCCCCGGTATCCGGGACAGAACCCGCTTTACCGGGTGCCACTCTGAGGTGGGAAAACTGATCGCTACTTATACCACGTGACCTTTTGGTGCGGGCCAGGTGAGGGTATATAACCCCGTGTTACCTGGGCTCCACAGTCAGTGCAGGCTCAGCTGACTCTACTTCACCTGTCCAGTTGTGTGAACTAAGCATTTACATATCTTCTATGTGGAAGCACCTCAGTGCAGACGATTCCTGATTCAGGAAGAGATACCGCTTTATCTTGTGAATGAACAGATAAGTTACTCTCACACTTGGAAACTGCTGTTTGTCTTGTTCTTTAATCTAAAAAACATACAAACCTCTACACATTTAGCGACATGCCATCATTAAAGGGTCAACCCTTACCCGGGGCAACAGTTTGATGTCTGAGCCGCACAGAAGTCATCAGTGTCCTCCTCAATTTGTCCCTTCTGAAAAGGAAGGATAAAGGTATATAGTTTTTTGTGATAAATGTAGCCTTGAAAACTGTCAATTAAGTCGGTATCTGAAGCAAAAGTCTGGGGTGACTTATATGTAAGTATTAGTATGTAAACTACAATACTAGATTTGCATTTTTCATAGAGTTGTCCCAAGGTCTCGGTGTATCAGGGCTGCAGGACCCAGTAGGAGGCCCTTGATGAGGGGGGGGTCCCCATGTCCCATGTTGATCTTAATTAATGCTCATGTTGCCATGTTAATCTTAAGAAATTGTCATGTCATCTTGTAGATTTTAAGAAATGTTCCGTGTCCCATGTCACTATCTATTTATTCATCATGTCCCATGTCACTAAGCCCCAAAAAGGGCCATGTCGCCATGTTGAATTTGGGGGTCTAGGGCCATCAGTAGGGATCACAGTACAAGGCGGGAGGACTTCACTGTAGGTGTGGCTGGTACGTAAGTTAAGCTCATACGCTATAATTTCCGGTACATTAAATATCACACAACAAACTCTTACCACAAAGTTTGTGAAGCCTGTTGACGATGTTCCACCGCTCACAGAGAAGGAATACTGAGTACTTGCTACAGGGACTGGTGTGGTGGTAGGTGGTGGGGTCGTAGTCGTTGTTGGTGTAGTTGTTGTTGGTGTAGTTGTTGTTGTTGGCATTGTTGTTGTTGTTGTTGTTGGAATAAGCTCTGGCGGGATAACAACAGTACCATCCACAGTGCTGGTTACAACCTCACCATAGACTTCCACCACTGCACAGCAAGCCTCCAACTGGTCAGGGTCACAACATTGGGTCACAGCTGCCATGAAGACAGGTAGGTTTGCCGCGAGGTACTCTGCTGTTTGTTCAGCCGTTAGTGTCACGAGGATGTCCCCGTTAGCAACGTTTACCTGGAAGTTAACCGCAGCAGCAGCCGGGGGATCTGATGGTGACAGAACAGTTGGTGAGTTGCAAGTAAAAGATGTGTAAGGAGCTAATTTAGGGTGTTTTTTATGTTTGTTTTTTACAACACTTTTGTATTCACAATGTTTGCGCGTAGCTTTTAAACTCATTCTGATACTTGTATAAAAAATAGACCCAAGATAAGCTCTACCCATCTTTAAAATATATGACAGTAGACACATGAGAATTGTGACTTATCTAAGAGAGAACCAAGAATATTAAACGACAAATTTTCTATCATAGGAAACAAAAGGTCTGCTTAATTCAATGTATATATAGGTTTATCCTAAATCATACTCGGCTTCCGGTAGCCATATACAGTACTATGCATATATATGGCCAATATATATATTTCATAAGTTATCAAGTAGACACTAGTACAATGGCATATGTGGGAGCTATGCTACTAAATTACATTTGACACCTATTATTTTGCACAATGGCTACCATTACAACCTTGGCGTCAAGAGTTATTTTTCTCTATCATAAATCATTTTATGACACCCGCCTAATATAATGATTTTTGTCAGGGGTACATTTGTGCAGATAAAAGACCTATAGTCAATCTCCTGAAAGTCTTATTAAGGCAGTGTTACTTGTTTTAATCAACATGAGGCAAGGGCTGCGAATTGTGGAAGGTGGTAAATGATTCTCATCCTTTTTTAGGTGGGGGGAATAGAAATTCATCCCTCAGCAGGCAAACAAAAGGTGCGCGGGCAAATAATTTGATCCCCTTTGAGGAGGGTGTTAGCAATGCCGACCCCTTGTGGGGTGGAACCAAAACATAAGGTGCTAATGCAAAATGTTACCCTATTCACTACTTAGAAAGTGCATAGTATAGTGCTTACCTGGTGAGCATGTTACAGTGACAACAGTACCGTAAAAGATGATCTCAACATCATCTTGGCTTAGCTGTGAGATGGGGGCGTCAAATTCTACATCTACATTGCTACAAAAGTAACCCCTGAAAATAAAATAACAGCAGTATTTTAATTACATCACTGTCAATTCTGAGAGCTATCAAATCAAAAATCAAATGCTGGGACTCAAACCAGAAATGACATAACTGTCGACCTTTAACCACAACCAAGGGTATAGATTGTTGAAATATTGTGTTAGCCCTAACACTTCAAGGATCACATGATGCCTTGGTATTGATGATGTATAAATGCAGCCCTGACGAGTAACTCGCCAGTGCTGCATACAAGCATCCTGACGACCCTGTGGGGCTTAGACACTCTGGAAGGGTTGGCATGATGCAACAATGCAGCACTGGCAATCTACTTGCTGGGCCTGCATTGATGCATCATGACTTTAAATAACTTCAAATCTTTCAGTGACATGCCGTCATTGAGGATCTTCATGTGTGTCCCAAAATGGTATATGAACCCTAACCCTAACAGAATATCGAAGTTAGGCCAAATCAAAAATAAGGTTTGTTTTAGGTAACATGGGATGAAAATCTAGGGTCGGTAGGTCGGATTTTTGAAAAAAAATTAACACTTGTTTTTACAGCCCCTCTACGATACCAAAAAAGTGTAAAAATGGGGAAAAAAATTCAAAATTTTTGAAAACCTAAAATTGACCCCAAGAAAAATATTAATATATTTAATTTTCTTCACAATGGGAAAAATATGTAGGGTCGGCCCTGTCTTGATAGGGTTGGTCGGTTGACCTGAAGCAAACCTTTTTTTTTGGCCTTATTAACCAAGCCATAATGAAACTAAAGCTTCCGACTAGATGGGCATTTTTACACTGAAAATGACAGTGTTCTGTCTCAATTACATGACATTTGTTAGGAATGGTGTGTGGACCAGACCTAGTCAAAAGTTTGGAGACATATCCATACTGTAGACTTGTAGTATATCACAATATCAGAGTTGGTTACCATTGTATTTCTATGATAACTTAATAAATAAATATCCATCATTGGGAACCAGTAAGTTTCTAAAGATTCAGAACTGGTTCACCAAGTGGGGTTAGTGAGTTTCTAAATATTCTGAATGTCTCTACAGGGTCCCGCCACTAGATCCTTTAAGGTTGAAGCGGCTATACCAGTTGGCACACTCAAACCTACATTATCTTCATTTGCATCTCATATGATTGTGTAATCCCTTCCCTCTTATAATCTAGCATTTATTTTGGCAAGAGATTCTTAATGGGTGTAATACGAGACTCCAATTCCAACTACCATTTATATCCTGGTGAGGTTTGGAAAATTAGTTTTGACAAGAGCCATTAGGTGGCAGTACTGAGTGGAGAGGAGCCTGGAAGTTTGCCATTGCTCAACTCACAAACCCAGTCTACTAGTACGCCTCTCACATACCAGGAGGCAGCATTCAGCCAGCAATTTGCAGATTGTTATGTTTTCCGGTTTACAGTAGGTTGACTTTTATTCTCATAGGAGGTATTCCACCTATTTTCATGTAGAAAGAAGAACCTATTGTATTTATGAATTGACCTGTTCACCTATAAGGATTGCTGACATGTTAAAATCTAAAACTCGTCCCTTTGAGCAAAAGCTGCTGCTTTAAAGGCCCATAGCATCATCCTACTCACGCAGAACACACGTCAAAGGTTGGGCAGTCGTAGTCATCTTTATCCGACTGAAATACGAATAAAAACATACTAATATTTGACATTCTAATATTCTTTTTATAATTGCTTATATCACATACATTATTTCTATTTCCAAAGAATAGATGCCTTTTTGCTGTTCTAGAAGTGATTAATGTCAAATTCTGAATTGTTAATGCACAAACCAAAGAAAATTTAGTTACAAACCAAAAGATTCATAAACACTTACCAAGATCTGAGAAAGCGCATTAGCGTCTTGTGAAGTCGAATCACCAGTCATGACGACTAAGATTCCAGGTACACCTGGGAAAGTATTCATAAAAATACAGATATTAATGTCTTTTACAAGTTCCTATCCATACATGAGAAAGAATCACATCCTCCGAAGAGCCAAAATACAGCTTATTCTTTAAGAATAATATGTATACCCAGCAAGCACCACTTGCCTGAATTCCATTATTAAGTAAGACTGATGGGCTTTTTCATTTTCACTTAGGCCACTCAAAAATGTTGTTTCTTATATCCCCACGTCATAAAGATCGTGATTTTGGAAAACATTTTCTTTAGAAAAAAAGAAGTATTTTTATGCAAGTCTGTTAAAAAGTGGGCTAGTTATAACATGCATTTTGGTAAAAATATTAAAATTGAATAAAATTGCTTGGTTTGATGCAAATATTACAAAAGTTTGACATCTAAGGAAGGTGAGCTAATAAAACACGGTTTAGCGATAATGACAGCTATACCATTAGTGCTTATTAATATAAATGATCAACTTCATGCACAGATTTCTTCTTTTACCACCGCTACATTTAAAATGAATGATGTATTTCACATGCAAACATTTCTTAAAATGTTTAATTTAACAAATAGGGTCAAAATCTTTGACCCAATTTGCCATCTTTAGGCAGTATTCCATTGACTGAATCGGCCGTCATTCTGTCCGTCGGACGAAATTCTCCCATGAGTTTAACATTAGACTTTTATCGGATGACCGAATTTTGGAAGACCGACGTTGGTGGAATACACCCTTTTGGTAAACAAAGTAGGATAGCTGCCGTGTTAACAGAAACACAATAAAAAAAAAGATAGTTACCTGCTTCACATTGAACCCCATTTCCTGTATATGCATATCCCATATCGCATGTGCAGGTAAAGGAACCAACTGTATTGGTGCAAGATGCATGAGTGACTGCATTCTGGCCACAGGGAAAAATACTGCATTCGTCCACATCTGAAAAGAGCCATTTTAAAACTTTCACCTCATCATTTCTGCTGGGGTGACAACTATACTTACTTGACGTCTAACTTAAGGAAAATGAAACTTTGGATGGTTAATGAAACATGGGAAAACTTCCAGCAAATTCCGTCTTATCCCTTATTTCTGCTCAGTAAAGATTTTTGAGTCTGAAGATAAAGATCATATATCATAAAGGTGCAATATTGAGCTTTGTCAAATTTCTTTGTTCATGTCCTATAAGATCTGGCCATTGTGGTCATGTTTGACCGAGTGCCATCTTAAACCGGGTGCTATCTTTGACCGGGTGCCATCTTTGACAGGGTATCAGCAAACCGATTTTTTTAAATTATAATTACTCGCTTATATATAAGTGGTTGAGAAAATATAATGGCGGTAGTTATAAAATTATTATTACTGTTTTTAAAGATCATGCAACTGTTCAAGTGACGTCTTTGACCAATAAAATGTAGGGTTTGGGGTAATTGTTTAAAGCAAATGTTTGGCTTATAATATAGTTTTGCAATTAAAACATAAGAATTGAATTATTTTGTTAGTACTATTTGTTATCCATATACCAGTTCTACATGAATAAATATAATTTCCTGACATATTTTACAACATATCATTCAATTTATTTTATACGATGCTACAGAAATTTTTGTAAAACATTTGGGAACATATTACCATATTTCATTTTGATTTGATTTGGTTTGTTAAACTGGTAAAGACAGCAACTTGGGTAAAGAAACGCTGGTTTCCGTTGTTCACCAGATGGGCTGAACAGGTACATAATGCCCAGTGGTTAACATTGCAACATCAAATGTGTAAAATATGCTACAATTGACCTGCGAGGATGTTACCTATACAAGGCTTCTTGGATTAACAACTAATACTACACAGAGAACATACAACTAATACTACACAGATAAGAGGGCTTAACATGAAATGAGATGAGATGGGATGGTTCAGAACAAATTAAGAAGACATACATATCTTAAAATATAGGTATCAATATCTGAAATATGAAATTGTCTACTCTACAGTACAGATACATGGCCTTTTATGACTAACCTTTGTCGTCAGCTTATCTACTATCTATCCTACGTTTAAGCAGCTTGCTATAACAAAAGTTTGTCTACAGTCTATCCTATGTGTACATCTATAAGAAACTGATATGCGGTGGCTTATGACTATAATAAACAATAGCAGGTGTATGAAACA
Organism: Harmothoe impar; assembly: GCA_947462335.1. Classification (NCBI taxonomy): domain Eukaryota; kingdom Metazoa; phylum Annelida; class Polychaeta; order Phyllodocida; family Polynoidae; genus Harmothoe; species Harmothoe impar. Next base: position 17,713,658 of record OX381717.1, read on the forward strand.
TCAAAAAAGGATAAAGTGTAAAGTTCGGTAGACTGAGCTGCTCCTTAGTAAGCACCAAGTGAGCACTTCAGTCCTGTAAGATGAGAGGAAATTGACCATTCAGATAACCTTTTAACCTGGCTTTAAAACAATTCTTTTCTTCTGTGTTCCTCAGGAGAGGGGGGAGTGTGTTCCATCTGTCAATGGATTTGTAGGAAGGATTTTGGAATGTCTAGTCAGTCTAGGATTTAGCTGTTTTATCAGTGGGCCATCAACAGCTCTGGTGTTCCTATTTAGAATTAGGTCAATTCCATCTCGTTTGACAAATCTATAACATAATTTGCTTTGCAAGTATTTTAGCCTAACATCAACCTTGGTGATTTTAGCTCTTGAGTGAATCACATCAACATGGACCTCTCTAGGTACATAAATTTTCAGACAAATTTGAATTGCAATATTCTGAAGTACTTGTAGTGAGTTGAAATCAAGTTGGGTTAGCCCTGACAGTTCATCACTTTATTGGTCTCCACCAGTTGCTCTTGGAATGTAAGTATCTTGTCCAGAATTATGCCAAGATATTTGTGTGATTGAACATTTTCCAGGACAGCATGTTCTAACATTATTTCAGGAAAGTGACAGTTAGTCCTTTCAGAAAAGTACAGTGTTTTGGTTTTGCCTACATTTATGGTGAGACAGTTGAAATCACACCATGCTTTTATCAGCGACATATCAGATTGAAGTGTGGCCAACAATGCTCGGGTCTTGGTGACTAAATGTTATGACTGTATCGTCAGCATGCAGTGTGACTTTCGACTGGGTTTGAACATAGTGTATGTCATTTACAAACAGTATGAAGAGCAGAGGGCCCAGTATAGATCCCTGTGGTACACCAAACTTAGTGTCTTGCCATTCAGAGACTTTATCATTAACAAAAGCACTTTGTTGCCTGTTCCCTAAGTAGTTCTCAGACCAGTGTATTACAGAGTCATAGAGGCCAACGTTTGCTAACTTGCCTACTTATTTATGATGGTTGATGGTATCAAATGCTTTCTTGAAATCTATAAATATAGCACCGAGTGTGTTTTCTGAGTTTAAGGCTAAGTTTATGTCATGAATGATTTTGAACACAGTCTCATGAGTACATCTCCCCTTACTGAACCCATTCTGTGAATCTGCCAAAAGGTTGTTTTCCTCAATGTGGCTTACAATTTGGTAGTGTACTAGACGCTCCATTATCTTGCCTGGTATGGGCAGGAGGGAAATAGGTCTCAAGTCGCCAATTGTTTTAGGTTTTACTGTTTTAGGGATAGGTACTACTAGAGCTTTTTTTCCCGGCAGCAGGGAAGAACCTGGTAGCCAATGAGAGGTTCAAAAGGTAGCAGAGATGTAGGTTAAAGGCCAGCAACCCATCCGTTAGTAGCCAGGAGGAGAGTGCAAGCCCTGATGATTTGTATATGTCTATTTTGTGAATTTCCTTGTCTAGTTTGTCTTGTCTGATGTTAGAGAATCTCATTTGGTCCCCCTGGTAAATGGGAGAATGGGAGGGTATGTAGTTTGGATCTACCATGATTTTATGAGCTCGGTTGGGTCCCACATTGGCGAAGTAGGAATTTATCTTGTCAGGCAGTTCATTATCTAGTATGGTGACACCGTTGTCAATTTGCAACTTCAATTTTATATTTCTTGCCTTCTTAGGGGCTAGACTGTTAAATAATTTCCATAATTTGGCAGGATTATCCTTCCTTTGTTTTCCTGGCAAATTTGAGGGCTTCATCCCTTTCGTGGAAGAGTTCTAAAAATTCTCGGTTGATCCGAGAATCTTTTTCTTTGGTGAATTTGAATATACGTTCAGGACAGTGACCATTACCAATAGTTTCTAATTTATCGCAAATTATATCCCATGCCTTTGAAGGGTCTGGGATCCTATAAAACTCATCCCAATTTTCTCTAATGAGTTCTTGCTGGTATGCAACTTTAGAAATGTTTTCATAGACTCTCCGAGTGAATTTTACACTAAACTTTTCAGGTTTGGGCCTTTTCCTCTCTACATAGATTGGAACATAGTCAGATATGTTAATGTCAAGAACCCTAGAAGCCATGATGGTATTTAATTAGTGAAAATTAGATCAATAACTCTGTCCGTGTACAATGGTCTAGTAGGATCTTTTACCAGTTGGGTCAGATTTAGGGTCTTTTTAATTCTGCCTAGTCTGGTTAAGTCCAGTTCATCTAGGTCATCTTCCTCTAAAAATAACAATGAGCATTTGTGAATGGAAGTTTGTCATGCTCAAGGTAGTCAAAGTCAAGGGTGTTTTTAACATAGATGGCAACGCCACCTCACTTTTTAGTGGTACCATCTTGGTTCAGCGTATTTCTGTTTAGTTTAAAAGAGTGCATAGCCATCCAGCGCAAATAATGAATCGAGACTGTTTTCAGTCATCCAAGTCTCAGATATACAGATTACACTGGGTGAGAGTTTATCAATATCAACTTTAAGGTTTTCACAAGACTCTTTGCATTCCAGAATAGGAATGATAAACCTTTGTGGGTGCTGAAATCAATCATCTGGTGATTCCCTCATGATATATTATATATGAGTATTAGGGTATCAGATTAATTTATCTTAATGCCATAATGAGCGGATTTAGGATCAAAGAAGATGTATCCAACTCAGACACTCCACGTATATAGGCCTACCCAGTACAGTGCCTGCTGTGTGACAGGTTATACTCAGAGCGAAGGTAGATAATGCTCATAAAGGTTCCAATATTTAGGTAGCCCCGTACATGGGCTGATAGCCCAAAGCACTGGCTTTCATTAGGTGTCAGTATATTCCACAAATTCTTATACAAATTAAAGAAATACGTGAGTGAAGAAGAGCTCTCAGTGGTGCAGGTAAACACCCTACAAGTGGGGATAAGATAAGCTTGTTAATCATCAAGACTTATCTTATTTATCGTTGCCAATTTATATATGTGTGAGGCCTTGTTTATCAGCAAGAACCTCACCATATAGGTGGGTTACAGTATTTTAGTATAGTATACCTAGTCACTGATATGCACATTTTTGTGAGCAGTGAGTCTCGTCTAGCTTCGCGACTAGTCTAATGATATCAGTTTAAATAATTGTAGATCTGCCGCCTAGACCCTTTACCACGTTTTTGGCCTTGGACAGGATTGACCCCTTTGATCCTTTACATCACTTTACATCCTTTACATTACTCTTTTTCCTATATTAACGATTTCATGCCAAACTGGTCAAAGATGGCACCTGGTCAAAGATGGCACCCGGTCAAAGATGGCACCTGGTCAAAGACGAAAACATTAGCCCGATCTTGTGAGACACAGCCTCACGCTCATCACAAAGTATTGAACAACAAGTTAACCCTAAAGTGCGGTGTTAACCCTTCAAGGATGGCATACTGTATCAGTGAATCCTGCCCTTGGTCATCATGATGCATGGATACAGCCCGGGTGAGTTACTTGTCAGCGCTCAATTAAAGAATCATACTGACCCTACAGCATTGATACCATGCCAAAGGTTTTGCATGAGGTACCAATGCAACACAGCCCATGCAGCTAATGTAGTTTTTTTGACATGCAAGCATTAAATGAATAATAATGAACAACAATAAATACATAGACAAAACTCCAGGCCATTGACATACATGCACATCATACTTCAAGAGTTGGAGCTGGGTCATATCACACGATGCCAAAGACTGAGTGTGATATGACCCAGCTTCAACGAGTGATGTATGATGTGCATTTATGTTAATAAGTGGGGTTTTGTGTTTATTACATGGCCCTACTGTCCTAAAATGAAGAAAATAAACTAATTTGGAGGCCATGGAGTATGGCTACACTATACTCCATGGAGGCATGGAGTCCAAAGGTCCCATAGGCTTAGCATAAAGAAGGCTGTACCACCATGTAATTAAAGAAAGTGTTCATCCTTACCTGTACATTGGCTTGTATGATAGCCTGTTTTACATGTGCATGTGAAGTCCCCATCTGTATTTCCACAAGTTGACTCAGTGGGACAGTTGTCCGTCCCAAGTGTGCATTCATCAACATCTGAAAATGTTCAATTCAAGATTTCATTTCCTATGCGAGAATAAATAAAATTTGACTTCATCCATATTAACCTGAAGGGTCTGAAAATGATACCCAGGTAGTGCCAGTCAGCATTGGTTCCTGGGGCCCATGTGTGATTTACTTGGGCCCGCTGGGCATGCCCATATCTGGGTTATGGTCCTTTTTGTCCAGGGCTACCAGTGGGAATACATTGTAAATATTTCGAAACATACTGACATCTTATTTCCCTCCAGAAATCACCATTTATTGTACATTTTTATAGTGTGTGCTAAATCTGGGCTAGGGCTGGGCACTGGGAACCTGGGATGACCCATCTTGGTTCCCACTTTTTCTTTTAAACAACATAATCTTCAAGAGACACACCGGCTGATAGAATGATCTGAGAATACTGGATTCTCAAAATTTATCTATAGTGCATACAGAGTGACAGATGGAATTGGCTGGAATTTTCCTTACTTGTTCATATACTAAAGAATTTGCCTCATGTGCTCCCCAAGGAGTACACGGCAAACACAAATGAGGTGTTTTGCGTCAAAATAACCTTTTTAATCTTATATAACGTTCTATAACGTTTTTTTTACTGGGTACTCAAGGTTGAAGCAGTCAAAAATTAAGAATCGAACCAAGCGAAAGACTACCGTATTCAACGTAATAAGCGCCCTGGGCACTTAAAAAATTATTTTGAGTTGAAAAATCAGCCCCAAATATCCATTCTAATAAGCGCCCCCCATTGCTGTATTATACAGACTACTTGACCACCTCAGTAGGCTCTACAGTGCTTCTACTCACCCCTATGCCTTCACTCCTGGACAGGTGTGAAGTGTTTCATGTCACACAAGGTGTGAAAAACAGTAACAAAATGGGACAAACATCTTGAAAAAATCTGAAAAGGGGGGGGGGCGCTTATTAGGTCGAATACGGTAATCCATTTTTTAATAAGGGTAAATAAGGATCATAGTTACCATCACAAGTCACCCCATCCCCACTGTAGCCATTAGTACAAGTACAGATAAAGGAGCCGTCAGTGTCTGTGCAAAATGCCTCCGGGTCACAGTTGTCTGTATTAATCGTGCATTCGTCTATGTCTGAAACCAAACATTGCAAACTTTCATCTGACTCTTAAAAAGTCGAAGCTGTTATCTATCTATTTATGGGGTGGCTACAATTGGATGATTGTCTCAGGCTAACTGAGTAATATATGTCGCCTAGACCAAGATACCAGAATTGACCAATGAATGATTATAAGGGGTACTATAATTAAGTACATGATAAGCTACAGATCCAGCTCAATTTTATGTATCCTTACCTTATATACTTATGTGAACACCTTAGGAAAACTTAAGTGTCAACATTCTTCAGGATTGACTTTAGATGATGGATGGATATATCCCCAACAGAACTAAGTGTTACTGCACTCTCAAAAAAGTACTCTACATTGTCCTGTGGCATTTGTGTCTAGTGTATATGTTAAGCGCAACATCGGAACTCCCACATGATCATAAAATATATTATAAAATATATCACTGTACCCCTCAAACAGAAAGGTAGGGCAAGAAATGTATTTGCAACGGGGTAATTTTATATCATTTGGAGCTGAGGCAGCCAAAACCCCAAAGTTTTATCACAGCATAGGCATTTCTGCCACACCTTATTCACAGTTTCATACAGGTGTGACATGCATATGGGTTCTCCCTGACTGTTTTCACACCTCAAAAATGCAGTACAGCATCCTCAAACACCATTGAAATATTATATATATTCTATATGTATAGGTACAGTAAAAACAGGTAGGAATTCTGAAACTGTGCAATCTAACTATGGTGCGATTCCGGAATTGCCCTGCGCAGTTCCGGAATTGTACAAGGGCAATTCCGGACCTGTACAGATTCTGATTCTGCGCCTGACATATATACTATGCGCATAGTATATACAATAGACACAAATCATCGTCATCAACAGCACAAAAAGTAAATGGAAAATGGCCCATAGTTACTGTCACATGTCACTCCATTGCCACTGTAGCCGTCATTACAAGCACAGATGAAGGAACCGTCAGTATCAGTGCAAGTTGCATTGTCGTGACAGTTGTCCACCATTGTGCTACATTCGTCAATATCTGAAACGGATCATTTCAAACTTTCATCTTGTGCTTGAAGCTGTAATCTATCCATGGGCTGACTACGCATTATGCATATATGTATAGACAGAGTTGCACGCTAAAGTGACTGAGTCAGTGGTTAATGCACGAGTGGTGCTTGGGCTTTATTTTTAAACGGTCTGATGAAATATCAAGCCAGGTAGGCTTAAGCACTGAGCCTCGTATTTCCTCACACCTCCGTATTTCGCGAAAACTTCACTTCCGGTCTGGCGCAAGGATACCTGAGGTTAAGGGGTCAAAGTCATCAACTGAAGACCCTACAGCATCTGTTGCCGAAATGGCCGAGCGGTTAGCGCGTTCGCCTCCAACGCGCCGGGCCCGGGTTTTTTTTTATTTGCATGTCCGATCTTTTTTCACTTGATTATTGTTTAATCGTCTTTCTTTTTGAGAAATTGCCGAAATGGCCGAGCGGTTAGCGCTTTCGCCTCCCACACGCCGGGCCCGGTTTCGAATCCCCGACGAATCTGACATTTGTGACGTAATGAAGATTTTTTTTTTTTTTTGCGTGTCCGATCTTTTTTCACTGGATTATTGTTTAATCGTCTTCCTTTTTGAGAAATTAACGTATTTGAATCATAAATCAGGCCTAATTTGTACAATTAAAGATGATAGAGACGATAGGGGGGGGACTTTTTTTTGTGAAAACAAGTCACATATTCGCCGATACCGGAAGTGAGGGCGAGCAAGGTGTCATGGCATGGGACGATGCAGGTTAATAAATTGTCTTTTTCTCCTTTAATATGTGACAAATACATTCAAAAAATATATACAGGATTTGTTTAAGTTCTGTATTTCCCCAACAGATTGAAATCGAAAGGGCCAGTATTTCGTTGAAACCCTTTATGTATATGTATTGCACTCTGGCCGTAGCCCAAGCACCATGAGTGCAATTACCACTGACAAGGTCACTTTTAAGTGACGCTCTGTATTCATTTCATGGTTTTCGTGGCTATTTCATGGTTTTACAGAAGAAACTATGTACAGCTAGTGTTTGTTTACCCATGGCGACCCCATAGCGAACCCCCCCTCCCTTTGGAGCGTGCAATACGACAACAGCTTGCAATACGGCCTAGGGTTATTGCATGCCCCTCTGTTGAACGGCCCTACCATTGCTTTAACATTGACAGTCCGTATTCACCATTAAATATATATATATATATATATATATATATATATATATAGGTTGGCATGTATATATACATACATATATCTCTCTCTATATATATAAGCCTTTGGAGGGTCAGGGCTTTAAATGTTTACAATCATCATCATCATCATCATTAGCAGCAGCAGCAGCAGCACAACAAGTAAATGAGAAAAGGTCCATATTTACTGTCACAAGTGACTCCATCTCCACTGTAGCCAATGTTACAAGCACAGGTGAAGTTACCAACGGTATCTGTACAAGTTGCATTGTCATGACAGTTGTCCATATTCGTGCCACATTCGTCTATGTCTGAAACCAAACATTTAAACTTTCATCCACACTGAAAAAACAAACTTGTCTCCAGACTTGTCGAAGTGACTGTCATAAAATAAACGAGTCAAAAGTTGTCTAACCTATCAGGTTACCATCCCATGAATAGAATCTGGAGCTGGAAAATGTCGGGTTTTGGGCTGGCACATGCCAAGTGGGTCTTTTATCTCCAGCTAGAAGACCCGCTTCCTTGTCACTTAGACAAGTTTCTGACTCATTTATGTTATGAGCGTCACTTTGAAGAGTCTGGAGACAAGTTTACTTTTTGAGTGCAATCATATTGAATTGGGGATATTGAAGTTTATCTAGATACTTAGTTAAATATGTGAGCCAAGCAGTGTGGAAAGAATTGGCTCAATATTAGCAGTATTTTTAGTTCAGTCTCAATTCTGACTATGACGTTAGTAATACTTAAGTGTCAACCATCTCAAGGATCGGTTTCAAATGATGGATGGACATCGCCAACAGTACTTTTATATGTGCTACTGCACTACCAGAAAGTACTTCATAGTGCCCTATGACATTTGTGCCTATTGTATGTACATGTATATATAGCTAGCCACACTAACATACTCCATTTCATGCTCCATTTTTTCCTCTTTCATGATCATCAGAAAAAGTATTAGAAATGCTGATAGTTACTATCACAAGTCCACACTCCATCGCCACTGTAGCCCTCGTTACAAACACAAGTAAAGGAGCCTTCTGTATCTGTACAAGTTGCATTGTCGTGACAGTCGTCCATCATTGTGCTACATTCGTCAATATCTGAAAACAGATCATTTCAAACTTTCATCTCATGCTTAAAGCTGTTATCTATCCATGGGCTGACTACAATTGAATTATGTATAAATATATGTATATACATATTTATATATACATATATATAGGTTGGCATGTATATATACATACATATATTTATATATATATAAGCCTTTGGTGGGTCAGGGCTTTAAATGTTTACAATTATCATCATCATCATCATCACCATCATCATCATAAGCAGCAGCAGCAGCACAAAAAGTAAATGGAAAAAGGTCTATATTTACTGTCACAAGTGACTCCATCTCCACTGTAGCCGGCATTACAAGCACAGGTGAAGTTACCGACGGTATCTGTACAAGTGGCATTGTCGTGACAGTTGTCCATATTCGTGCCACATTCATCTATGTCTGAAACCAATCATTTTAACGTTCATCCAATAATATTGAAAGGGGGATATTGAAGTTTATCTAGATACTTACTTAGATATGTGAGCCAAGCAGTGTGGAAAGAATTGGCTCAATATTAGCAGTATTTTTGGTTCAGTCTCATTTCTGACCGTGACGTTAGGAATACTTAAGTGTCAACCATCTCAAGGATTGGTTTCAAATGATGTATGGACATCTCCTACAGATCTTTTATATGAGCTACTGCACTACCAGAAAGTAGTTTATAGTGCCTTAGTGTATATATAGCTAGCCACACTAACATACTCCATTTCATGCTCCATTTTTTCCTCTTTCATGATCATCAGAAAATGTATTAGAAAGGCTGATAGTTACTATCACAAGTCGACACTCCATCGCCACTGAAGCCATCGTTACAAACGCAGGTAAAGGAGCCATCCGTATCTGTACAAGTTGCATTGTCGTGACAGTCGTCCGTCATTGTGCTACATTCGTCAATATCTGAAATGGATCATTTTAACCGTTCATCTAATCTTTAGGGTTGGCATCTCCCCTGGGGTGACTAGAATTGAGTTATATCAACATTCATCGAAGGCATATGCTTGAGACTGGCTTTTTTTTCGAGTGCTTATATATACTTGCTACTATACCACTCGAGTCAGGCTTTGACATTAATATCAGATCAATCAAATGTCAGATCGAAATTGGATGTTGTCAAGTGATGTTAGATACATGTATGTAGTCATGTATATTACTATATTGTCATGGTTGAAAAAGCAAGGTATCCTGATTGGTTTAAAGCATGAATGAAAGTTGCATCAGGAATAATGTTGTAAACCTACAGCTGGACACTACTTTTCCGAGGTAATCTGACCCATTCTCTTAGATAAACGCTGTGACCTACTTCACATAAAGTGACCTACTTCAAAGTGTGATGGACGTGGGAAGTTATTACCCACTTGCCCATTCTAGTACCTAACCAATGTACCGACTCGGCAAACATGGAATAACATGATATTCTTCATTATTTCTGACCATCCACTTGAATACCAGCCTTATGCAAGGGGTGCATAAAGCTGGTTTTCCCTTGGACGGTTTTATTATTTAAATAAAACTAAAGTGTTCATCGCACATGCATGACTTACTTGAACACGTCTCTCCATCTCCACTCCAGCCTTCAATACATTCACAGGTAAAGTTACCGACAGTATTTGTGCAGTTTGCATTCCCGTCACAGTTGTCTGTATTTATATCACATTCGTCTATGTCTGAAACCAAGCATTCCAACCTTTCATCAAATCATTTCGAACTGTGGAGATTGAATAGGGTAACTTGTCCAATTCTCGGACAGTTTGCTTTTCCCCTCACTGCTCAGGTCCTGTACCTCAGTTTCTAATGTAAAAACTCTACAGAATACATTGCCAGGGCCCCTTAGCACAATCTTAAAAATGGGCATTAGCCAAAACCTATTATTTATATATGTTATAGGGGGTCCTTTGTGGAAATCTAATGTGCCCAATTCTTGGACACCTTGCCCAGTTCCCGGACAGTCTCCCATTTTTAAAGATAACTTGGTATGTGGAGACAGCATTACCACAATTATTGTAATTTTGAGGACTATATGTGTTAAAATAGTTTGCAGGTTGTTTTCTTGGGTTTTATCTGTACTTAATTATTGGCTAGACCTTGTTTGAAATAGCCATGGTACTTTGCCCAATTCTCGGACAGTGCTTTTTAGTATGGTCCTATTCCCGGACAAAATTCAGTGGTTTTGCTACCTTATTTCAGGGCATTGCTCACAGAGGGCAGCACATATGCCAATATCCCTCAATGACTCACTGGGACCAATGTGACAATATAATATCTGTAACAGACACCAAAATAGAATGAAATAGTTGCTGGAGAGAGGAGAAAACTTCTTTGGGCTGTAAAATCGTCCGGGAATTGGACCTGTCCGGGAATTGGGCAGTTTACCTACTATATAATAGAACAATGAGATGTGCTGTGACTTTAAGGGGACACAATAGGGTAGAGCAGCAGAACAGCTGATCATGTATATTTCAGTAGAATGGTGTTACAACTAGACATATTATACATGGTTATGACCATATGTAAGGCCTTCATCAAATTACTTCCATTATTTGGTCTTGCTATATCTGTGAAATGTTTATGGAACAAAAACGTTTATTTTTAGCTCCTTATATGGTGTCATTTTAATATTCAAAATTTTCAATGGGATTTTGGTGTCCTTACTGAGGGTGATTTTTCTCTTTTCTCTATATCTTAAATATTCAGGTCTACAGAGCCTATCAAAGTTGCATGATCACCAAAAAATGGTGATTTTTCAGGGAAATTTGAAAAAATCATAATTTTGTTAGTGTTAAACCAGTGAGAGTGCAGCATGTATTGACCCTACAATTTGGAGGAGGATTACTGCACACTCCCTTAGTGAAGGGCCCTCTCATGGGTTTAACATTGACATATCATATTAACAATGAAATACTGGTACCATGAAAGTCTCACCATTGTTCTGAATTGACTTCAGATCAAAATAGACATCCGTAAAGGACTATGAGCTACTGCACTACTAGAAATTAATCCACAATGCCAAATGGCGTTGTGTTGTCAATGGTATATAAATAGCCACATTAGGCTACTTGATTTCATGCTCCATTTTATCTATTTCATGATCATCATCATTATAATCATCACGATCATGATCATGATAATCACAAAAAATAAATGAGAACAGGCTGATAGTTACCATCACAAGTTTCTCCATCTCCACTGTAGCCTTCATTACACATGCAGGTAAAGGAACCGTCCGTATCGGTGCAAGTGGCATTCTCATGACAGTTGTCCATCATTGTGCTACATTCGTCAATATCTGAAGAGCCATTCGACCAAGTTGGAGATTCAGTTTTGCAGTTTTATTCAGAAAGATTATAAAACGTTGGTAAAAAAACTGACTTAAAAGAAAAGACCGGCATAATAGTATGTGACCCTCTATCAGTAGTAATTGCTTTGATGAGCAATAATTTGACATAACTACTATCAATATATGCGGCATGTAGCATCTTAGCCTGAAATAAAGAAGACCAGAGTGACGTCACAAAGGACCAACTTTTTATCCAGCCATACAAATCCTACAGAAACAGAGTACATACAACTATGTTTTATAGTTAACCAGATAGCTAATGTACCATTAAAGAGCCATTCATTGTAGCCGTGAAGTATTTACTGACTCCTTTACTATTTCATTTCATGAAGATGGTTATCAAAAGAGCACTAGAACCAATGTAAATAAAACAGATGAAAAATAAAATATCATCTGCACCTATATTGCCTTATGATTGGCCCTTGAGTGACCCTTAATTGGCCATCATTGCATACCAAGATTGGTGTAGATTACCGAGCAACCAATCAAGAGGTCGTTATAGTTGTGTCTAGACCAATCAATGGTGATGGGCTGAGTGTGTCAGGCACATTTTTGGTCCTATGTGATGTCATTAATGGCCTGGCCTGCCATTATATATTTCAGGGTCACTGCTTCATGGCGTATATTCTAATGTCATCTTTCTAAGAATATTGCTAATCAAAGCAAATACTACTAATATAATGCCAAATTTATTACGCTGATCTCTTCTTTTAAGGATCAATGCTAAAGTTTGCAGAGCAGTTTTCTGGTAATGTGCAGCAGTGAAAAGGTAACATAATGAACCTGACGAGGTGAGTGTCCCCCTGAGGGCTGTTACAAAAGAAAGCGATTAATTTCCATTGCATAACTAGGTGTCACAAAATAATCGTTTTAGGTTATTTTTCCGGGGGGCTGCGCCAAAAGACAATTTATGGTATATATCTTTTAATGCTATGAACGTTATTTAAAGTGAGCCTAGCCTGAAGCCACGCTTCAGGCTAGGCTTTGCCAAGCACTTTATGCAGTGGTCGAAATTCATGGGGGATTTGCAGCACTGGAATGGAGATCTTCTAGGGTTGATTCCATAAAGAATCATAACGTTAACTTGATAAAATCGATCAGTTTGAATGAGATAATAAATATCTCTCATTGACCATTATATTGGAGGGAAAGAAAATTACGTTCATTATAAAGTTGATGCCAGATTTCTACATATGCTGTAAAAACTTTACATGATGAGACAAAATGGCCGCCATGATGCTCATTTCCACATTCTCCAAACAGATACAAAACACCAATGCATTGCGTATCATACAAACTAGATCTCTGGTGGAGAGTTGACGTCACAGTGCTAGTGACGTCACAGTCTTGGTGACGCCGCTATGGTGCCTAGCAACATCACGACGTCACCTAGCAACACCAGTTGCTTGATTTTGTCACATCAGTTAGCCATGACAAGGGCCCAGTTTGCCGTGAGAAGAGCCGAGAGAAAGGCCCATAGTTTGCCGAGAGAAACGCCCATAGTCTGCCGAGAGAAAGACCTATAGTTTGCCGAGAGAAAGGCCCATAATTTGCCGAGAGACAGGCCCATAGTTTGAAGAGAGAAATACCCATAGTTTGCCGAGAGAAAGGCCCATAGTTTGTAGGTCGAGAAACCCACCTCTTCCCTCTGTGTCCCCAAAGACAGTTCGAGCCTCTACGATCAAATAGTTTGCCGTGTAAAAGGCACATAGTTTGCCGTGAGAAAGGCCCATAGTTTGCCATAAGAAAGGTCCATTGTTTGTCACGGACATGGGGCAGAGTTAGTCACAGACATGGTTTAATAGGTTAGGGGGGGGGGCTCACTTTTTTTCAGGGACACTTCCAATTTTAATTTACGCTAAATCACTCATTTTTTCAGCACCCCTTTTAAAGGTTGTGTTGAAAAATAAAGCAAATTAGCCTAAGTCAGCGTAAAAGACCACAGCATATATTTGAAAAATTCGCTAGTATTAGAGTAAATTTTTAACATTTTTGTAATTTATTTAAAAAGCATAAAGCATATAGTGTAAATACACTATTAGCGTAAATTCTTTTAAAGTTTTTTAAATTCGAAGTTTGGCTCAAACATTAGAATGAAGAAATCTTCCAAAAACATGCCGTCTCCCTATTCATAATCCTGAATATGAATATAGCAATATCACAACTTTGTTTATGTGGAACTTTTGACCCATTTCATTTAAACAGGTCACGCATGTTGACAGGAAGGTGATAAAAAAGGTACATAGCTACCTGTACATTCATCCCCGTCTTCCTCGTAACCCTCGTCACACGTGCAGTTAAAGGAGCCTTCTGTATTTTCGCACGTTGAATTACTGGTACAGTTGTGAGTATCCATTTCGCATTCGTTTATATCTGAAAGCAAACTTTTCAATGTTTTATCTGATTCTCGAAGGTGGTATCTCTGATGGGGTCACTAAATTGGATTGTATCTTGTGTATGTGCGCCAAAGAGCTAATTTTGATCAAAATACTAAGCTTGAAATTAGTTTATTCCAAAAAATAGGGCCATTTTGGTTTATTTGTTTTCTTTTGGAAAACCCAGTTAGATTTTTTTTAAATGCACATTTCTTCATTCAAATAGAAACATCAATGATATTCACTCACTGCATGAACCATCCAATTTAAGCAACTTTAAGCAAAATCTTAAGTTGATTACTGGCCTTCTTCAAACGGTTTTAAACGACTTTAGGCAACTTTCTTTTTTTAAATCAAAGTTGCCTAGAGTTACCTCATGCTACTCAAAGAAGGCCGTTAATTAATTATGCACTTCAATGGAGTGTATCAATGGAATGCAAAAAAAAACTAAATCAAATTTTACCTGAATTTTACCTGATTCTTTAAGACTGCAATAACTGTGTCAGGTTTCAGGTTAGGTTAGATGGTTTAGGTCATAAATCATTAAAATACTGCACCCAGTATGGTTGTTGCCGTATCTGACTTAAGCATCCCCCTTCAAATTGTTTTCCAGATTTTTGTTGTGTGTTCACAGATTTAAATTTGTTACTGTTTTTCACCCCTCTGTTTGACATGCAGCACTTCACACCTGTGTACGTCTTAAAGCCGTGCCAAGGCCAAAAAAAAGGTTTGTTTCAGGTCACCCGACCGACCGTATCAAATCAGGGCCTACCCTACGTTTATTTTTATGCAATTTTGAAGAAATATACATATTTTTACACTTTTTCAAGGTCAATTTTCGAGCCAACACTTTTTGAATCTACCCCCCTCCCCCCATTTTTACACTTTTCTGGTATCGTAGAAGGGCTGTTAAAAAAAGTTTTAAAAAATCCGACCTACCGACCCTAGATTTTCCTTCAATGCTACCTGAAACAAACCTTTTTTTCATTTGGCCCAACTATGGAGGTCTAGGGGTGATCTTGAGTAAAGGTCCTGTAGAAGGCACTGAGGTGGGCCAATAATCTATATAAGACAGTCATGGGTGTCACCTAACAAAATGGATAGTTGGTTCTGATTTTTCTACCTTAAAAATATTGGGGCTCTTATGAGGTCAAATATGCAGCCAACTTTTTCTGCTGATGATTTTACTATTTTATTTCATTCTGTCTATGAAATATGAGAAAACTGTGGTTTTAAAGATACAATATCAGGTAAAATGCCCCAAAATTAAGTTATAAAATAACATGGCAATTGTTTCCATTAACCATTTTCTTTGTGTTTGAAATATGTATGCTATCAATGTTCTCCTTATTATAATTTGCAGGTAGGAATTAGGGATGTCATTGATATTCGCTATATTACCATTATGCTATTATGTCAATATGTCAATATACCATAATGACAATTTTGATTTGTCAATATAATTATGTCAATATTCTTTCATGAGAAATTCTTCTCTGCCAGTGGAGAAAACAAGGTATGCTCTCGTATCATGGTACCTGAATGTGCTTGCATCCATGCAGTGCACCCTCAGAAAGGTTGTTCTCCACCAGGCTTAGTAAGGAAGAGTGGGGGGGGGGGGGGAGGTAATAGACATATTGTTCTAAGTCTAATAGTTCTGCTTATATTCTGATTATCCTTTTGACCGGCCTTAGGTCAGATTTCAGTTTTGAGGGTGTGGATTTTTGTGTTACATTTCGGTTATTATGTAAACTTTTTTCAGTGAAAATAATGAGACTGGTGTTTGTTACCCTTTGTTTTTGTTATTTTTCTCAGCCTATTGAGGCAATAAGCAGTAATCCAGATGTACTTAATAGGTTGAATATTATATTGCAATACATTGATATATTGACAACTATATGTCAATAATCGTCATCGACATAAATTGGATGTCAATGACATCCCTAGTAGGAATAGACTGAATGCAGTTGTTGTGTTGTGGTTGCAGGCTAAATCCAATGGTGTTATGATGCACCAAAAACAGGTCTTGATTTATGTTGGCTGACAATTATTTATTTGTGACAATATACTGTAGTTTCATTATGAATGAGAGCCTTCCATCTTTTCATACATGCACACAAATATATGGATCATGAAAATCACCTAATATTAGCTGACATAGTAGCTTTAACAAACAAGTGAGAATTGCACAGATACCTGTACAGTTGGTTCCATCTCCTACATAGCCGTCCTCACAGACGCAGGCCGGCGAGGTACAATCACAGTTGGGCTCTCCAGTTTCACACTCCTGCAAATGAAAAAACACTGAGGATTCAAGAACACAATTTTTTCAATTCACCGACGGCAAAAACTAAATGAACCAAAAAAAGGAATAGTTATTAAATAAGAAGAATGAACCTCCTTTCCGACATTGAAACTTTTTATATTGCCAGTCTGAACAAATTTAAAACATGGATCTAAATATATTATTTTTTAACGATAAAAAGTATTGATCGTTCCACCATTATGTTAGAGTGATGATATGTGATATCAATTAGTTTGTTTCAATGTGAAAGTTAGTACATCCGATGTGTGGGACAAAATCGATAGATTTCCCAAAATATTAGTCAGAATGTTCACAAATAAAATATTTGAGTTTCTATCTATTCCATTTCCAAAAATTCCCTCTGATTTTTCTCAGAATAGATTTTATTGCTCAAAATGACGCTTTTATTCCCCCTATTGAAGACACACTAGGAAAGCCCATGTTTGGGGGATATTGGATCCCATTGTGACCTATAAACCCCCCATGATGACATTTAATTGACCTCTATTCGCTAAATACTATCCTATTAGAGTTTTTGGAATACATTTAAGCAATATTTAGACTATCGGATATACCGTATTCGACGTAATAAGCGCCCTCCCCCTAATAAGCGCCCCCCCCATTTTGAGGCATTTTACACTAGAAAAAAGGGTCAAATTTCGCGATTTCGGGTACACTTAAACTCTTAAGTACTAAAAACGTCATGAAAATAATTTACTATCTTTTTGTGTGGATAAAGTGTGCTTTGTGGACAAATTGTTGCTTGTGGACACATTGTCATGCTAGGCTGTGACATGACTATATTATGTAGGAACTTTTTGCTTTTTAAAAAATTATTTTGTAATGCGTATCTTTCCTCCCAGCGGAAGTCAAAACAAAGCACCAAGGCAGCGTTTTGATATACTCATACTGATACTTATGTTATGGTTAGCTGTGGACAAATTATGTTTTGAGATCATTTTGTGATGATTTTGACAAACTGTATTGTTTTGGACTCTTTGCAATTGAAGGCTGTAGACAAATTGTTGTGTGGACTCTTTGAAGTCACGGAACTAATAGGTAAGGGGAAATCTCACCCTCCAACAGACAATGAAAAAAATGATGATTTGTGTCATTTTAAGCAGAAATCCGCCAAAACGAATTTTAGATATTATGCTCCCTCTGCCGCTTTAAAGATTGCATGTCAGCTAAGATTTGGTGACTTTTTAATCATGACATATTACTATTGCATATCCCATCCTATACATACTCCCTAAATTTTAAAGAATCGAGTCTAAATCCATAGGAATAACACATGTAGTGCAATCATTTATGCTGTAGGTCGACACTAAAACTCCCTATGTGTTAATACTACATGGCTCAGTGCATTCTCTATCAGATTATTTCCCCCTATACTCTCCTGGGGGAGTGCCTGAGTCAGTGAGGTAAATCAGGTACATTGTTATCAATCTCAAATTTGTATTAATATACAAATATTTTGCACTGTTTATCAGCTAAAATGATAATGGAACCTATGGCATTGAAGTGAAGAAAATGTTTGGGAAGTGTTTTAGTTCAAATACCATCTTTAATGATCTACTACAGCATCATCACCCCTCAGGCCAAAAAAAAGGTGTGTTTCATTCAACATGATCAGAATTTCTAGGGTAGGTAGGTCGGATTTAAAAAAAAAAAAAAAAAATTAACATAAAAAGAGTTATACGAATGAGTCGCGAATCGACAAAGCGACTCGCGACTCACCAGAATGATTCAATAATTCTTCTATTGACTAGGAATATCAAGAAGTTATTGCATATTCCTATTTAGAAGCCATTTCCTGAAGTTAATCAATTATCCAGACCTCTGAGGCCACTGGGAGCTTATTATTCTTGTAAGAATTTGTGAAAATTGAGAAAAAATTGAAAAAAAAAAATCTCCAAAATTTGGGGAAAAATGGTAGGGTCGGCAATTTTTTAATCTAGGGTCGGGTTGCCTGAAACATACCTTTTTTTTGCCTCACTAACAACACTACAGACTAATTAAACCTACTGGAGAACTTCCCCCAGACAGATAATCTAAAATCTCCGGCCCTCAGTCTGTACTGGCTATCCGAGGTTAGTCATAGGGACATTGATCAGGCATAACCAAGTGCTTTATAAAGACTAAGGTGAGTTGGTCAGTGCTGACCACCCTGATAGAACTGTTAGCCAATACTGACTAAGATTAACAATGCAGTTAACAACAGCAGCAAATATGAGACTAACCACACACACAGTATATGTCTTTAGAGTGTACTTACTTCTTCGCCATGAACCCCTGGACTCATCAACATCAGCAAGCACACGGCCGTACAGATGAGAAACATGCTGATGTATTCACTGCAACCAGTTCCCTGGAAGTTAAAGGGAATTTATGTATTTATATTACTGTACGGTCAGACATGCGAGATTTGAACCTTCAACCCTTTAAGTAGGACATTTTTTGTTGTGATGCGGAGATGCGAAGTAGTTCCCCTAACTACTATAGGTGTCACTACCGGACCACAATGAAATATCTAGTTGGCCCCCAACCTGAGCAATGTTGTTCATGTATTTTTCCCCAGGGGGAGCTTCAGTGTCACTCTCCATGGTTGTACCCTTGGCCAAGTGACAAAGCTGTTTTCTAACTGGACTGCATGCATTCCCTCAAAGCAGTATAAGCGCATACATGTATAGGATTCGAAATGTTAGGTTTCCATTGGTTCTGTGTACTTAATTGTTGTACTTCTTTGCCACTCTGGTGAGAAAAAATAGGAAAGGTCTGCAAAAAACCTGATAAATCAAAAGAGGCTAGATAAAATCATACATTTTTTTCAAAGTTATCTCAACTTTTATTTATAATTTCATTTCAATTAATATTTGCATTCCTTCACATGCCTACACATTCTCCCTAGGAGACTAATACTTTGAATACGATTGTATGTAAAAGAAAAAAAACATATAACATAAATACTGTTGGCCTAGCAACAAGTCCAGCAAATCCAACAAAATTTCATTTTGCCGTATCAAAAGGGCACAAAATAATGTATCCATTGAGTAATGGTGATCAGATACACCAGAATTCGACTGTAAATACTCATTCAATCTTCCCCCACAAATATAATATCATAAATCATTAAAATCGGCCAAATAATCAAGCTTAAACTTCTCACTCTGCGAGAGAATATGCTCGGAAAGTGAGGTGCGGGGACGCACGTTACCATGGTAATACTATGTGATGCAGTGGGATGTCTTGCTCTGACGTTCCTGCCCTGTCTGCGCATAGATTCAGTAGGATGCATGAGTGTAGTCCTATTAAGCCCAAAGTCCAAGGTATCGCCCCTCTGCCGCTGCTATTTCGCCGCTATTTCGCCCGTGTCCACAGCGAAACAGAGTCTAAATGAGGGCGACAGTGGCGCGATACAGCGAAATAGTGACGAAATAGCGGTGGCAGAGGGGCGATGCCGTTTTAACGCAGGTTCCTGTTGCCGTGGATTTAGGGCTTAACTCATTATTAATGCAGCATGCTGACAAAGGCCATACTGCGTTAAGGTGCGTCAATCCCTTGGTGTAAAAGTAGCTAGATTTTCATCAGGTTTTGGCCATAAGACCATAAGAGCATATACTTTCCAACAAAGCTTAGTTTTTCCGAGATATTCAAGCCGTAAGTCAATGTTTCATATAATAATAGTACATAGTGTTTTGCCACATATATGTACATAAAATAGTATTGAAAAGTAGCTAAATTTCTATATGACTCTCTCAAGATATAGGTTTTAGTGTTCTCTCTCTAGAGAATACTTTTTGAACATATGGTCCCGGACATATTTCTAAAGTTTTTGTCCATTGAAAAAAAAAGTTGAAAGGAAATAGAAATAAACTAAGGGCTAATTATGTATGACTTCGGAATAATAGCCACCACTACAGACTCCATAGCACAATGGCAGAATGCATGCCTTCATATCCAAAGGTTGATGGTTCTTGCCCCGGTCGGGCAACACCATTGTCCATTTTAGGACAATTTGATCAAACTTGTTCCAATATGAAACAAAGGTCCCCTGGTGGTCTATGGTCAAACTAGAGAATGCATGTGCACAGAAAACTGCGCAGTAGACCAAAATGACATCATATTGACCCACCTTGATATTCTTTGTAGCCCTTAAAGGGTTAAAAGGGCGCTCGATGCCGCTTTATTACTGGTTAACCCTTTAAGGATGATATGTTACTAAAAAATGGCATATTTTCCAGTGTGATATAGCAATGAAGCCCCTGCCAGTAACTCACCAGTGCTGCATTGGCGCATCATACGATTTCTTCGGGAGTCTTTCAACCCCATGATGGTCAGCATGATGCTTTAATAACAGATCTGGTGAGTAACTTGCTAGGGCGGTATTCATGCATCATGCCAACCAAAGGCATGTTCCATCATGCCATCCGAAAAGGGTTAAATCGTGCACCTGTAGACCAATTACCGCAGATACCTTACGTGGTGCCAGGACCCCCTGGTCTATGTCCATTTAAAGAGGGGGAGCTCAGACTAGTCTGTCCCCTACTTCATATATACATCATGGTGACCATGTAGAGATAGTACACTCCGACCGAGTCGGCATGATGCAAGAATGCAGCCCGGCGATCCTTTAGGTATCATGCAAACACCATGTGGTGAGTACACCCCGAAAGGATCAGTGTACTGCATAAATGATAGGCGTGATGATAAAGTAAAAATGTGGTCCTTAAAGGTATAAATGTTGGGTCCTTATCTATTCATAACTATATCTATCTATCCATCTATCCATCTATCTATCTATCTATCTATCTATCTATCTATCTATCTATCTATCTATCTATCTATCTATCTATCTATATTATATATACATATATATATACATATATATATATATGTATATATATATATATATATATATATATATATATATATATGTGTGTGTGTGTGTGTGTGTGTGCATGCCTTACATTGAAAATTACCTTTGCTCTTGCGGGGAATATAACAAGCATTTGACATGCGACGTTTTTTTCTGTTCATAATGGGTAATATAAAACAACATCAGTGAAGAACGGCCAGCTTTTCCTCATTTCTAAAGATAGATGAAAATACTTTTATTTCTCAAAATTCAATGTCTTAAAAGTAGTTGGGAGCTTTCCTCATATCTACAATTTTAGAGAGGCGTAGCGACCAATGATGACTTGGTGCATGACCCAAGACAGCCAGGAAGTGTGGGTGGGCGATAATAGCCTGTCATGATGCGACACGAGACTGTCCTCCCAGGGGGGGGGGCACTTGCATTTTTTTTGACAGGGGTGTGCCGCTAGACCTCTGACAACCCTTACCCTTGTTAGGGCGATTTTGATGCCAAAAAGTTACGCTTGTTAGGGCATTTTCGGCCAAAAGTGCTTAGGTTTCGGTAAAAAAGCAATAGAATATACCATGTTTGTGTAAATCTGCTGAAAAAATTACCCTCCCGCGAAGAATTTTGTTGAAAACTGCGACATTTTTTGTGAAAACGGGCAAATCTTGGCGAAAACCCGGACATTTTTGTGAAAAGTAGACCCTTGTTAGGGCGATTTTCATGAAAGTGGACCCTTGTTAGGGCAATTTGTCTTTGAAAAGTGGACCCTTGTTAGGGCGATTTTGTAGAAAAAGTACCCTCCCCAGCCGCACACATGTGTATACAAAATATACTAAGTGCCCCCCCCCCCCCCGGGACTGTCCTCCATTGTGGACAGTGGCCATTCTCTGAGTCCCCCAAGGCTGGACCTCTCTGTACAATTGATGTCCGACAAAAACGCATTTAATAAAATGATCAAGCCAGTCCCCATGGCAATACTGACATCTCTGGCTAAGTCAATGAGGCAGCCATATTCCGTAAAGAATAAAGATACATTATAAACTCAAAATATATTATGCCATCATGGATTTAGGTAGGTCTACAAATTATGAAGGTCTATTAATCATACCAACAATTCTCACGCATATTGTACCACAGGGGACGCAAAGCTGTGTCAAAGTTGCAAAAAACTTGACAGTTAGCCAAAACTAAAGGTGAATCCTTTAAGGGAAGGATCATGCCTTAATACATCATGCTCTTGGTTGTCATGATGTATGAATGCAGCCCCGGCGAGTAACTCACCAGGCTGCATTCCTGCATCATACCAACCCACGGGGTTTTGCTACTCCTGTAGCGTAGGCATGAGGCACCAATGCAGCTCGGCGAGTGCATCATAGCGACAAATTTCATCTTTTAGTGACATTTCATCCTTAAAGGGTTTAACTTGCATGACCAGGAAGAGAAAGCCGGACACTCTATGGTCGTTATCCTCGTTATATCTCCAGGAGCGCAGATTCCCACCACCACCGTATATACACTATTTGGACAAACTATGACACACTCTGCGACCCGCGACTGTCAGGAAATGGGGGCAGCGGGAGATAATAGCTTGTCACGATGCAAAACAAGATTGTGCTTGGTTGCGGACAGTAGCCATTCTCTCCATTTAAGGGACCCTCTTGATTGTCTCTTTTTGGCCAAATAATGATATTTCATAGTTACTCACCAGGGCTACATTCAAGCATCATTCGCACCCAACTATGTTGATTGACCGACAAGTTACTCACCGGGGCTATGTTGGTGCATTATCACAACAATCTTTATATTTTACTGGCATGTTGTGCTTAAACTGTTAAAATGTGACCAGGAAGAGAAAGCCGTTCTACGATCATTATCCTCATTATCTTTTCTGGGGGGCTGTTACATAACGAAATTCACAATATGATTCCCGTTTTAAATTAACATTAGTGTTTAAAAACTTACATTGATATTAGCATAAATGTCAAATGTACGCTGTGGTCTTCAAATTTAGGCTTATTCAGGCTAATTTAAACATTTTTGGCACAGTTCCTGAAAAGGGGGTGGGGAAAAAGGAGTCCATAACACTAAAAAAAACGTCTACAACGTAAACAAATCTGTGACATAAATTTCGTTTTGTTACAGCCCCTTGAAAAAAAACTAAAAAAAATCTTTTTGTAACACTCTTTTTGCGCTCTGGTTTTACCTCAGGTTTTGTAATAGCCCCCGGGAAGGGAAAGCCGTACGTTTTACAGTCATAGCTCCATTCTATCTAAAGGAGCGGATATTCCCATTACCACCGTATGCATACTAAAGCCACTCAAAACATAACAAGAATTTTCATTATTACGTGTGTCTTTAAGAGTGTAAGTCTTGACAGACAATGGGAAAATGTAGGCATATTTGGTAAAATAATAAAATGTAGGCGACTCCAAACAATGTCCGTGTTTCTCATCACCGCGCGCATTCCCAAAATCGTGTTTTAACGAGTTTTATTTTATTTTGCAAATTTGGCAAACTTTAACGGAAAAAAACATGGTAATGTTGGCAAAATATCGGCATATTTGATATTCAATTGAAGCTTAAGGTGCTGCAAATCCAATGAGATAGAGAAAACATACAGATTCAGAACTTGCATAGATTATTTACATTTTTATAACTTAAATGTGAATTAAATTAGGCAACAGCCTAGATTTCCCTACCTTCTGAGGCTTCAGCTAAAAAGACAAACAAACAAAAATAAATTAAAAAAAACACGTCCTCGTCAGATTTTTCATGGCTTGGTGGTGAGAAACAAAGATATAATTTGGAATGGTCTTACGCTGTTGGCGGTACAATGAATTAAAATAACAACTTTTGCAGATGGATATACAAGTCACACACAATGCATACCAAACTGTCATTACCCAGGCATACAGTGTAGATAATGATCAATATAAAATACATGATATGAGATATAATAAGACAGTGATTTTGAAATCAAACTGTGACTAACGCCAGAGCGTCCTTAGCAACAACCCCCCTTCCCCTAGTGAGAGAATCATGAACCATACCATGACCCCATGCCACAGCGTCCTATATAAGGGGGCGTGGTCATCTATACTATCTATCTATACTATCTATACTATACACAAATATTACATCCGCTAAGGCTCTTTTATAGACAACAAATTCGTTTATTAGTGATGTCTTATTAGCAGGTCACACAGGAGGAAAGTGTAATTGGTGGTCATGACACATGAATGCAACTTGGTGAGTGCATCATAGCGACAAATTAAATTTTTTAGCAACATTTCCTCATTATCCTCATTGTGGCTCCAGGAGCGCAGATTCCCACCACCACCGTATACACACTATAGAACCAAAAAAAAGGTTTGTTTCAGGTAACGTGGTCAGAAAATGTAGGGTCGGTAGGTCGGACTTTTTTTTCTAAATATTTTTATAACATAAAAGTACTAGCCAGCCTCTCCGAAGACCTTTCAAAATTTGACCAAAAAAAGGTAAAAAATATGGAAGTTTCTTGAAAATTGCATAAAAAAACGTAGGGTTGGCCCTGTTCTAGGAGGGTCGGTGGGGTGACATGAAACTAACCTTTTCTTTTTTTTGGGCCTAGGGACCGATTATGACACACGATGTGACCTGGGACAGTCAGGAAGGATCGGTGTGTGGGAGATAATAGCTTGTCACCATGCAACACAAGATTGTGCTCGATTGTGGACAGCAGCCATTCTCTGAGTCCTCCAAGACTGTAGGGGGCGCTGTGCACAGAATGAGGGGGTCTTTTCTTTTTTGGGGGGGGAGGGGGGTGTGTAAAGCATTGATTTTGGTCCACCCATTGAAAGATACCCTGTTAAGGGCTATACTAGCATTCATGGGACTCTCTTAATTATCTCTTTAGAACTGCCTCTTTAGAATTAAAAGTATGGAAAAAATCGGACCTTACCACCTCATTCCATAGCATTCGGCTCAGAATTCAACTTATTTTCTGATTTAGGCTCAATATAGTACTTTTAGAGTACACGCTTTAATGACATAACGCACGGTAGAGTAATTACCTTTGACCCCACCGCCCCTATATATAGGGCTAACTGTCTGTGCCAACTCCCTCTGACTGTTGCTGGAGGGGTGCCGAATGTCTGTAAGGCTGGCTAAAAATATTATAGACTAGCTGTGGTGGCAAGACATTATTTACAAGAACTTTTCCAGGGCTGAGCCTTTGCTAAATCCCATAGAGTTATTCTGACTATGGCCAACGCTTCGCCGACCATGGTATCAACTGTAGTGCTTGGGCGGATTAGTTATATAAGCTGCTTCCGAGAAGCCGTAAAGGTACTCAACACAATCTACGCATACGGCACCTGGTGGCAAAAACTGGAACTACTTAAAACCATGATATTTGCATATTTCTCCCATTTATATGTCATGTTCTTCCTTTATCTGCCATCCAAGTGTCACACCTTGGTATTTTACACATCCTGATCATTATATTTCTTATCTGTCCTGCCCATAGGCTAATGCAGTGAATAGATGAGAAATTATTTTGAATAATTCAGCATAATTTCATTTTGCCTGTGACCCCCTATTTTCCTGTTTTCAACATGTTCCTAATGATCATCTAAATGCATGCCTGCATTTTTATTGAGATATTGTTGGGAGATTGTTTTCTGTGTCAAATAATGTAGAAAAATAAGATTTTCTCATGAGGGCCTATATGATGCACCAAAATTAGAATACCCTCCAAAAGGCAAATAAATCCCGTGACATGGGATTTTTTACTTTTCTTTGCGTTCTATATGCATCAGGCTAACATCCCTAAAAGTCGTTAAGAAATATTGTTGGTCGATCTACAATCAGTTAGATTGTGTTGAGTACCTTTAATAGCCTCTTACTCACTCATGAAGATAAAGGCATTGCACTATATGATCTTTTAAGGACGGCATAATGCTTCAATGTATCATGCCTAAATTGCTTGTCATGATTATTGAATGTAACTCACCAGGGCTGCATTCAAGCATCATGCCGACCCTGTGGTGTTGATACACACTCCTGAAGGTTTGGCATGATGCACCAATGCAGTGGTGAGTTACTCATCGGGGCTATATTCCTGTATAATGACGACAAATTTAATCTTTTAGCGACATTTCATCCTTAAAGGGTTTAACTTACCAGGAAGAGAAAGCCGGAGATCTATGGTCATTACCCCCATTATATCTCCAGGAGATTCCCACCACCACCGTATTCACACTAAGGCATAACATGACATGGATTTTCATTATTACATGCGTCTTTTTTTAAGTGAAAGTATTGACAGACTATAAGAAGAAAGTAGGCATATTTGGTAGTTAAAAAAAGCTTACACTGTTGGCTGTACTATGATTTGAAATAATTTGTATTTTTTCAAATTTTCAGATCAATAAACTTTACTGCACTGCTCAGATATAAACTTCGTTTAAAAAACATTTAATTTGCCTACCCATTAAATCCTCAGCAAAAAAAAAGTTTAAAATAATCCCTGCTCAGATTTTTGAATGCACTGTGATGAGAAAAACGATTTTTCAGTGGCCTTTATACAAAGGCGAGTGGCCAGGAACGTGGGGAGGGTGCGGTAGATTCGGGGAAATTGGGAGAAACGTGCGGACCCCTTTAATTGACTGGGAGGGCAACTAAAGCCTCCCATGTTTTCAGCGTAAAATACGACTTTACCCCCCTCCCCCCATCCCACCCCAACCCCCAGGACAGGGTCGGCTCGGCTAAGTTTCACCACCCGCTACTGCTGCTGTTCACTCCCTCAAGGCATTTGGACAATGGAAATAATTGACCTAATGAAAAATTGCCGATTTAAAAACATGATATAGGATATAGAAAGACGTCTATTGATTGTGTAACAAATACTGCATTATATGCAGGAGTCACACACAATACATACCAAACTGAGTATAATATGTTTTCAGCGCAAAAATACCGCTGTGATTCAAAGGGCCAGCCCCCCCCCCCCCCCCCCCCCCCGACCAAGCCGATTGTTCACACGGATGGGGCAGGGTATTGGAATTACATAATATGGAAGGTAGGCTGGAAAGATGTCTTTTGATTGTATAATACATATTGTACTATATGCTAGTCATACGCAATACACACCAAAATCATGATAGTTTTATCGTAGGAGTTGGTTCACCCCTCGAGGACGTCATAATGCCTTAGGACATCAGGCCATTGAAAGCGGTGGTGGTTTGAGGGAAGGGAGTAAAATAATGTCGCACCCAACATAGAATCCACATGTCTTTGGTGATAAAGACCGCTATACTTTAAAGGTAGACACCCCCACCCCCACAGACACAAGGGTATGTCTACTCCGATTTCAACATCTATAGAGAGGAGGGTGATAAAAATAAAATGCAAGATTTCACCACCCCCTACTTTGTTCAAAAGTGATCATTCCCTAAGGGCTGCATGGGGGCGATGCAAACAAAGTTCTCACCGAATTAACGTGGAAACTCGCCGATCATACAAGTATAAGATCTGGTAAGATGTCTTTTAATTGTGCAATATTACCCGGGCTTATATAATATAGGTAATGTACAATATGAATATATCCATATGAGATATAATAAGACAGTGATTTTGAAATCAAACTGTGACTCACACCACAGCGTCCTTAGCAACAACCCACCTTCCCCTTTTGAGAGAATCATAAACTATCGTAAAACCCAGCCTATAAGCCGAATTTATTTTGGCATTTTTTTACTTCCTATAAGCCAAATTTTCCCCTTCAAACTCACATTCGGCTTATAGGCGGGGTTTTGGCAAAGAATATTTGAAAATACCATGAAAACTTAGTCATTAATTTTACTGTATCTGAAAGTTTTATTAATCATTTTCATATGAAGTATACATATCAAACAAACGACACATGGCATTTCAATGAAATCTATTTATTAGAATCTGTTTTAAAAACGTTTTTTGGTAGGGCCAAAGTGGGGGCTAGGGCGACCCTAAGACCCCAAAACTCACTTTCGGCGTATAGAAAGGGTCGCCTTATAGGCGGGGTTTTACGGTATACCATGACCCTGCGCCACAGCGTCCTATATAAGGGGGTGTGGTCATCTAGACTATGCAATATACACACACACATATATATGTGACATCCCAGTAAACATAAAACGTTATACAACAGTTTATAACGTAAAATAACGTTATTCAACGTTTCTTAAAGGCTCCTTATTATGGCATAACGTTATACAAAGTTTGACAACGCTATTTTGACGTAAAATAACGTTTTTCTGTTAGCTGGGATGGGATGCACTAAGGTCCGTTTTTGCAGAACGTGCCACCTCATGACCACAAATGTTACAATATTTTATAGACATGCAATTCCTAATGATTTCATGATGTATTATCATTTGGAGCCCAGAAGAAAAGACTGATAGTTCCCCATCCATAAACGAGTATAAAAGTATTGAGTGGGGCTACATAGGGTAAGAAGCAAACTAGCTTTAAGCCTCGGCTTTAATAAATGATGGCATGTTCAAACACCCATATAGGAATTATATAAAAAAAGTAATGGTTGAGCTCTGATTTGGTCCCTCGGGTCCCCACTTTTCCTATGCGGGAGAGGTAAGGTTTGGGAATCGTTTATGTTATATCATAGGGTCTCGGTAAATTTGGGAGGAGGCCAATCATATTCACCCCTCCCCCCTTCTCTTTGATAGGTGGAGGGAGGCGCCACCCTTTCCTATGTTACTGAGTTATCGCGGTTTGGCTGTAGTACGATGTATTTTAGCCCTTGAAGTACGGCATGATGCCTCACTGCATTATGCCTTGGTCCCTGTCACAGGCATCATGCCCACCCTGCTGGGATGAGACACCCCTGAAGGGTCGGTGTGATGCACCAATGCAGCCCAGGCGAGTTACTTGCCGGGGCTGCATTGGCGCATCATGACGACAAATGTCATCTTTTAGCGACATGTGTCCTTAAAGGGTTAGGTAGGTGGACAGATAGCATGTGACGTTTATTACCACATGGTACTTGTTTCCCTTTTTTTCACAAATCAAGCTTGCCAAGAAATCATAATACAGCTCTATCAGAGGAACAATGAATGTTAGACCTTACATAACAGCACGTGTATCAATGCATCGTGTCATGGACTACTGTAGTTTTTATACAGGTAGTGCCTGTCAATCAGAACTCACCAAATTACAACGACTACAGAACAGGTCACTTAGAATCTGCACTAATAGCAGGGTGAGGGGAGTCAGCATAGATGCCCTACATACAACTACAGGAGTCCTAACTCACACTCACTAATGATTATTTGCTAATGATGCTGATAAGGTCCGATAATTGAACGACATATTCTACTAGTTAATTATGAATACAGGCTTGATTGGGAGAACGTCGACTGCACACACATTCTTAAATAATGCAGTGGCGTAGGAAAAGGGGGGGCCAGGGGGGCTCGGGCCCCCCCCCCCCCAATCACTGAGGAGGGGGGCCTGAATATGTTTGGGCCCCCCCAAAATTTGTCAAGACCTCCAATGTATTCCACACAATTTCTAATCCTTGCCTCTCTCGCATAGGGAAAGGTGAGGGGAGAGGGGCCTGGGCCCCCAAGCAAAACTAAATGGGGACCCAAATACTATTTTTTCTATACAATTCCAAAATAAGTGTGCATATGATACATCATGCATAAAAGCCGATGCTGAGACTGAGTTGGAGTGGGCCCCCCTGGGCCCCCCCTGCCCCCCCCCCCCCAATGAAGATTTGCTTCCTACGCCTCTGTTATGGTGTCCTAAAATGCATCAAAATGCATTATTTCACGTCCTGACCATTAACATTTTCTTGGGGGAGGGTGGGGAGCTTGCCCACAGCCTCCCTAATATGGCCGCTGCATGTCACTCGTGGCAAACATATACTAGTCCCTCCAGGTTGGCCAGGTTTGCCCCCCCCCCCTAGCTAATCCTGGATCCGCCTTTGGAGTAGACAGTTAGATAAGGTAGGAGAGAGGAGAGCTAGATAAGGTAGGAGAGTGGACATCTAGCATGTAACTTTTATTACCACAGTGTTCTTGTTTCTCACATGTCAAGCTTGCCAAGAAACTTATACTACAACTGTCAGAGGGACAATAACCGTTAGGTGACATAGTATGTGTGTGTGTGGGGGGGGGGGGCTAAAGTAGCATGACTAGCATACTCTACTGTTAACCCTTAGGGGTCGGCCTGTCACCGAAAGGTGACATTAGTAGTTATGATGCCTGAATGCAGCCCTGGCTAGTAACTGACCAGTGCTGCACCGATACATATGCCGACTCTACGGGGTTGAGACACTCATGTAATCATTAACCTTTAAGAGTTGGCATGCTGCACCGATGCAGCACCAGCAAGTTAATCGCCAGGGCTGCATTGATGCGTCATCTCTTAGCTACTTCCAGCCTTAAAGGGTTATGTAATGCATTGGGGAGGAGGAGGTAACAGCATTACTATAGTGTAGTTCATTGTTAACCCTTTGGGGCCGGTCTGTCACAGAAAGGTGACATAAATAATCGCGATGCATGAATGCAGCCCTGGCTGGTAACTCGCCGATGCTGTGTATGCATTGGGAATGTAATAGTAGCCTTTTATAGGGTTGGCACAATGCTTGAATGGAACCCTGGGGAGTTACTCATGACGACTATGGCATGATGCCTTTGTGCATTATGTCACACACAGGAAGTAGTTAACCCTTTAAGGACGGCAAAGTAAATTAATACCTTGGTCGTCATTATACATGAATGCAGCCCTGGCGAGTAACCGGGGCTGCATTCAAGCATCATGCTGCCCCTACGGGATCGAGACACTCCCAAAGTGTCAGCATGATGCACCAATGTAGCCCTGGCGAGTTACTCGCCAGGGCTGCATTGGTGCATCATGACGACAAATGTAATCTTTTAGGGCCATGCATCCTTAAAGGGTTAAAGGAAGGAAGTAACATTTCTATATCCACATTATACACACACTAAAGCTATACACCTTATGTTATGAGTTTTGTACTATACCGTTGCATTTAAGTGCTGAGTTATGAATAAGCGCTGGGTTTTAAATAAAAGCCAGGTTTGAATAAGCAATGGGTTTTGAATAAGCACGAGTCTTTATAAGCACCAAGCTTACCCATTCTTGAAAGGCACATTTTTGCAACTTCAATTTATTTTCATTTAAACCTTGTGTCGACTTGTTTTTAATTTCAGCAGTTGATCTACCGGTATCCATAGTCATGTCGTCGTCAAGTTTTGCACCAGCATCAATTAATCCTTTAAAGACGGATGTCACTAAAAGGTGACATTTGTCGTCATGATGCACCGATGCAGCCCCAGCAAGAAACTCACCAGCATTATACAAACCCTACGGCAGTGTCTCCATCCCGTAGGGCCGGCATGAGGCTTGAATGCAGTCCTGGTAGGTCATACATCATGACGACCAGGGAAATGATGCATTACTACAACTAGTAGTACTATACTTACGCTTAAATGTTATCGCGATGTGATATCGCCCATAACAGACTTATACTTGTAGATATGTATGATTGAGGTTGTCGTGATGAAGTTTTAGCTGCAGACATGGCAGGCTATCAAAGAATGAATAATACATGAGAAAATAAAGCGTTCTCGTTTTAGGATAGTGCACGCACCATGGTCGAAACACGACGTTATGGTATTACTAATTAGAAGAAGGATTGGGCGTCAGTTCTCAAGAGAGACTTAGGATGGTCCGTCGGGGAAACACCTGGTATAGGGCCAAAAAGAGTGCATTTCAGGTTATGTTGTCTAGAAATCTAGGGTACGTAGGTAGGTTTAATTATTTTACTTTCAAAATTGGGTAAAGATTTCCAGGGTCAGCCCTATTTTACTAGGTAGGGTCTGGTAACCTGAAACATTTTTTTTAAGCTTAGGGACAAGGGGCGATCCCCTTGACATTATAGTGGCAATCTCACCACTCGCACTTAACCACATAGTATACTAGAAGAGTACTAGACTTGTGAGTGGGATACGTTGGGTGATTATGACACTTAAAGTACTGGTCGGGTTGTGGAGGGCGGGGGGTCAATAGAAATCTCTTAGAGTTTTGGTTGCAGTAGCAGTGGCATCCGTTTATCCCTATGAGAATAGATGAGTGACCATTATTTTATAAATCTCTGAGAAGGGTCGAACATTTCATTTCATTTTAAACTATACGGATGCATCGTTTCGTTTCAAATCGGAGGTCCATCTCAGGAGAAGCATATATTCTGTTAATGGATCTGCAAATTATGGTTGTATTACCGTTCTCGATTGATAAAATCCTTGTATATACCTTTATAGGCATGTTTTTTTATGAAATGAAAGCTGAGTCTGGCTAAGTTACCAAGTGGGTAGTCCGCTGGAATTATTTTATGACAACATGGCCAAAGAAAATAAGCTTAGACTACATTACAATAGCATTGCTCCTAGTGTGTTAACTATTAACTGCATCATGCCATTGGTCGTCATGATGCATGAATGCAGGCTGGCCAGTAACTCACCGGTGCTGCCCTTAAGCATCATGCCGACCCTATGGGTAAGCCTAAGGGTAGGCCTGATGCACCAATGCAGCAGCAGCGAGTTACTGACTGGAGCTGCATTGGTGCATCATAATAGCAAATGTAATCTCTTAGCGACATGCTGTCCATGAAGGGTTTAACAGGGTGACTGAATTGGTGCATGCAGGGTTGGATGTCATATCCTCTGTGAACTGGGTGAACCTAGAGATACTGAAAAGGGAAGTAAAAGTGATATAAAGGGAGTTTTATTATCTGTGCCAGCGGCCGAATATGGCTAGAAATCTGTATATCTATATATCTATATATATATATATATATATATATATATATGTGTATATATATATATATGTATATATACATATATATATACATATATATATATATATATATATTTTGAGAGAGAGAGAGAGATACATATGCGTGTGTATGTATGTGTGTATGTATATATGCGCGTATGTATATATACATACATTTATATGTATATATTTGTAAATATAAATGTAGATAAATGTGTGTATGGATTATGTGTGAATTATATATTAATAAAGACCAAACTTTTAACCCTTTAAGTGCCATATCTTAGCCTTTATCATCACGTCTACAATTCATACTACAGTAAACTGACTCTTTGTTACTGTAGTGGATGAATAGGACTGGCATGATACCTAAATGCCCACTGGGATGCATTCATGCATCATGTAGACTCTACAGGAGTGTACCACTCTATATGGTTGGCATGATGTACGAATGAAGTAGGGGATAGACTGGCCAGAGCTCCCCTCTTTAAACCCCCAGTGCCCCTATATATAGGGCTGGGTACCTGTCTCCACTACACTCTGACTGTAACTGGACATGCAGTAAGATCTGCGGGTTTAAGTGGACATAGCCGAGTGAGTCTTGGCACCACGTAGGGACTCTGTGGTAATTGGTCTATGGGTGCAAGATTCTAACTGTCAAGAAACCAGCACATTCAGCTCAATTACGGCTTCATAGTGCATTAACGCTGTATGCTCTTTGTAGCATACTATATTAATTACGAGTAGTATACTCTCCAGGGTTACACTCATGCATTATGCCAAACTTATGGGGATTAGGACAGTATGTTAGTTTTTTTGCATTGTAATTATTGCAAATCAAAAATGGATAAACGTTAATTCAACATTGGTTAGACTACAAAACAAAGAGTTAAGCAAAATGCATGATAAGCCTTATTGCTCTCTTTAAGTGACGTTAAAATAACATTTTGATAATTTCAACAAGTTACCTGGGACTAAAGTAGCCTCGAATAGTTTAGGCAGCGCATGTATTCTCACGGTTAGTGGGCCCACATACAGCCACCATTTCTCGTGTACAAGCCTTGCGTACCAGCCACATCCATAGCTTTTAAAAATACCAAAAGCCTGATAGGAATAATGGAAGTTACCCTTTCAGTACTGTTATATACTTATAAAACCTTTAGTACAGATCCCATCCTGTATAGGCATGTTTAATATCAAGGTGTTGGAACAGGCGGTGTTAAAACATGTGGATGTTTATGGATAAAGATGAGTTGAACTTTGAACAGGCGGTGTCTCATGAGATCGATAAAAGTTGACGCATTTGACCGGGTGATGTCTTTGACCGGCAAGCTTCAAAATATTTTTAGATTTGATTTTTTTAAATCGTGATATATGGTGTTAAACAATACTGTGACCCCCGCCCCCTCCCATTTCTTTCTATATAGGCCCAAATTCAGTGGTTTTGTTTCAACGCTTGCCAGTTGAAGATGTTACCATATCAAAGACGTCACTCAGTCAAAAACCATCAACTTGTATCCATTTCATCAGTGTGGCAGATCAAGAAATAAATAGGCTGAAAAGGTTAATGGACATTATAACACTTTGAATTAGCAATTAGTAGCCCACTTATATCTGCTTCTCCCCTAAATAAACCTAACAAGCCGGTCAAAGATGGCGCCCAGTCAAAGATGATACTAGTCAAAGACGTTTACATCAGCCAGATCTCGTGAGACACAGCCATAACTATCTCGGACAATGGGAAGTTTCCAGGAAGTATAAAATGGGTCTCCTCATGCTGTATATATATGTATGTACATGTACATAGTTTGTGCCTAAGGCGTACCTGTATTGTATACATAGGCACCCCAGATCAGCCTTGGACTGGCCATTGCGAGTAACTCGCCGGTGTGCATTGGTGCATTACGCCGACGCTTTGGGAGTGTCTCAGCCCCGAATGGTCGGCATGATGCATGAATGCAGCCCTGGTGAGTTACGTACTAGGGCAGCGTTCATGCATCATGACGACCCAGGGCATGATGCATTAAGGTGACAACATGTGTACGTCATACCCAAAATCAGAGAAATAATTGTTAATTATGGCACTGCCTGACTCTCAGGTGAGGGTAGTTTTAGCGACAATGACTCTCACTTTTCTGAGGGTGAGGTAACGCAATGTGCACATGCTAGGTTGATACGTTTACCTTTGTAACTGTTATCTTTTACCCAAATAAAACACTTTAAGATAAAAAAGGTATGATGCCATCCTTCAAGGGTTAACGATGCCTGTTACCACTAGCACATATCATGAGTGGAGTCGAGTCGGGGGTCCTAATGCACATTTAAGAATTAATGTGCATAGAACTGATAAAGAGGACCCATCATGATCCAATGTAGACAAACAGAATGATAAAGCATCCAGGAGTTAATGTCTGAGAGCCATGGGAAAACTGAAAACTCCCTGTAATTTAACCCAACTATAGACCAATGCAGCTAGAAAGGGTGGCTTTACACAAAAGTGATTGATAAAGTTTTTAAATATTTATAAAGTGTGACCAGTAAATAAATGAATATAACCTCAAAATCCAGCATCTTACTACAAACTATTTGATAGATAATTGTCCTGGGAATCTTCTCATGTTTGCAAATATAGCTATTATAGACAATGTTGCGTGCATTCAGCTTAATCCAACGTTAAAGGAACTTCATTTTGAAAAAGTGACCCTTTTTTAGTGCATTGGTCTCTAGCTGTGTTCTGGACCATTACCAGGTCGGTGACACCCGTGTATTACTGGGGCATGCCGCACTTAGAGCCCCAGCGCCCCTATATATAGGGCTGAGTACCTGTCGCGGCTCCACTCCGACTGTCGCTGGAGGGGTACCGAGATCGGCGCCTTTAAGGTATCCACCCTGCGTGCAGCCTATATAGTCAGGGCTGTTATGCATTGGCCAGGGCCATTTCAAGACAGATGTGACCAAAGCACCAAATTTTTTTTATGGATAGAAAAATATGTAATCAATGATTTCAGAAGGGGTGCCAACAAAAACTATGGCCAGGGGGCCGAGGGGCCCCTTGTAAACTCAGATTTTTCATGAAAAAACTTAAAAGTCTGGAACTGGTATGACTAAAGTTATCACCATAAATATATAGTATCTAGGTCTATAAACTCTCAGAGATACTAACAACATACATATGTAGTTACTTATTCATGGGTATGTTCATTACTCAAGGTCAAGCTCATTTTTCAAGGTCATACTTTCCAAAAATGCCTCTTTTTCCAACAATGTCTTTAGAACATTAACTCCTGTGTCAAACAAATGACACATAGATCTTCAAAATAACATGGAGATGATAGCCCCGGGCATCAGCTTCGCAACGATATGCTAATCGTAGTAAAGTGTTAAGAAATGACATACTTGTTGTCACTTTAGTGAACTCTGTTAAAATTGCAAACTGCTCACAATGAACAGATCAATTCTTTATTCTGATCACCACAATCATATTTTTATGCACAATGAGTGATTCTTATTCAGTTTTTGCAAGAGAATCAGAATCTGTTTGGGGCCATTCTGGCATTTGCATACCTAGGCCTCTAATTAGTATATCTAATTAGATCAGGTAAATTACCCTATTTAGCATGGCAATGATGGCAAAACACCCATTTGTATCTTCAAAAAGGGTCAGTTCTTGTGCATAGAACTACACCAGAATTCAAAATTTTATTTCACCCAATTAGCATAATTTATGCAAAACAATGATTAACTAGTTCTTTCCCCTTGTATTCTTGTAAATTGGGAAAACATAGGAACAAATAAAACTAGATCAGTGAGACTCAGTAGACTTATGCTTACTAACATGAAAGAGGATTTGAAACTTGGGGCCAGTCAATTTCAAATTCCTATCAAATATGGCCGCCATATTCCTAAATGGCTTTTAAAGAAAACTTGAAAGAGGTCTTTGTTTCTAACTTACTTAGGAAAACAAATAACAATTTGAAGAGTGCAAGATAGAGGTCAGGGAATTCAATCAAACCATTTTGTAGAGCCTATGTGGCAGCCATCTTGGATTTTGAGATACTTTTCCATCCAAAACCTTAAGAAAATTAAGATTCCTGCCATGTATACTATATAATCTATATGTCTTTCTGCTTCATACTAATGCTTATACTACTCAGCAATGTGTTTGACATAAGTATTACATTAAAGAGGGTATACGCCTACTGGCATAGATATGATTTATTTATGCTGTTGCTCCAGAATTGTCTTGAAAGGGCCTCAACCGCTCTGGCTGGCAATCTAGCATAAAGTCCAACCCTCCCCTCCTCTGATACTGAGAGAATGAAAATATGCTGCCCTCCACAACAGCAAGCCCACACTGAACAACTATTGACTAGAAAATACCAAGTGCTGCTAATTAATGCACCCAAGGTTGAATCATACTCTTCCTATCCAGTTATGGACAAGCATGAAGTATGATCATCAGTTTTGAGCCATGCAGATGAGACAAGTCACACTCATCCGATCTAGGGACATATTGGCCTTGAAGCCTATATAGTTCCTACAAGCATGAAGCATGTGCCCCTACTTAAGGTAATTTGAAAGTGACAGGTATGGGGTCTATGATTTATTGCTACTTGGGGAACCTTATTTTGCATATTCAAACCGGAACCTTCATATATATTTCAAAACCTTTAGGAAATCTGTTCATTATTACCTATAATTTGTTTCATTGTACTACTGAAAATAGATCCTGGTTTGGATAAAATGTCTACATATTGTATAGTGAGGACCATCTAGTGTCATGTTCCAGAACTATCACATAAGTTTGACCTGTCCACACTCCACCTCAGCTCACACCAGGTAGCCGACTTCAAAACTGATCTGCGCCCACATCAGGCAGCCCTCATGGGGGCCGCACCAAAACCCAATGACCCAAACCTATGGGCTCAAAACAGGCTATAATTGGTTTTCTTAATTTGGGCAACCTGTTTGGGCTGTGCCTGAATCCAAGCCACTGGCCCAGGTAAAACCCAGGTACTGAGATCTGCCCCAGAAAGGAACAATTTGGCCCTATGTGGGCTTGCTACTAGGGATATTCCAATGGCCTACTGCCTCCAACAGCAGCCTTTCTAGAGATCCAATTCATATATATCTGTGAACAAAGAGATCATTCTCTCCCAGTCAGTTGTTACATAGCCCTCTATAATTATTGTTTTAGTTATTGTAAGGCATCACAATAATAGGCAACATTGAAACAATGCTAGTGTTTATCATGTGCAATGATGTCCATAGCTCTACCTATTGCCCTGATTAAGGAAGATTTATTCATGTTTTTATACCAGAGGGAGATGATTTGCATGCAAACATTGTCAAAGATTACTGGACTTATGAATTAAAGGCAGGCTTTGAGCCTATATGGAGACCTTTAATCATTTTGAACATATATGAATAATTATCTCATAATCTGCTCTGAATCTATGTGTGGGCTAGTGCTAAGTACAAAAGCACATACCTGAGTACCTACCCTTTACTTTAACCAAAATACCCCACTTGTATGTACCATATCATAACTTAAAAGCAATCAATTATCACATCGAAAGTCTCCAAATGGTGAAGATAGCTTTTGTGTTATTCAATCTATAACAAGTAGGTCAAGGTCAAATGGCCAAAGAAATCTCAATAATATCATGTAATGTAAGATATTTGTTGCTACTATGTGTCATAGGGTGGCAATCACCAAGCATATTTGAGTATAACTAATTTTTAAAGGTTTCATATTTCTTCACATGTACCAATAATTTCCTATGTTTATGTCGAAATAAAAGTTACCAATACATTAGTACATTAAATAAGAAGTTCATCTTGTGAGGCAAAGCACCTAAAAGCATTGACTCACTTTTGACTTATAAGAAATAGTGTATATTAGAAATGGTTGAACTATTCCCTGAAATCATAAAGCATCATGCATCAAGTGACCTTGATCTTGACCTTGGGACCTCAATAGCACTCAAACATTTTGAAGTACATACTGTTGGGTGTAATCTTTTGATTTTTATGCATAACCATTGATAAAGTTGTTATATTTGCATCAATTATGAGAAATTCAACTAATTTTATGGACCAGGACCCCAAAAAGGGGTCATATGCCCCTCAAAGCCACCCCTCACTTTGGCACCCCTTATGATATCAAAATATATGTTATTTATGACAACTGGGCAAAATTTGGGCCCTTGGTCATCGATGTCTTGAAATTTACCATAACAGCCCTGACTAATAGGGTCTGGTGCAGGAAAATACATGCTGGTGTCGATGTCACTACACGAGTAAATATATGGTATATATTTAATCATTTTACCATCACGATATTTGATTGAATGTCTTACAGAGGATATATATATGCCTTCAGCTATTTTCCAATAGTGCAGTTAATGCTCTAAAATATCCGGGAGATATGGTAATAATTTAGTCAAATCTTTCATTTCTAGGATATCTAGACTACTCCTACTAGAACACTTAATCATATAGCAACATTTATTACTATGTTAAACAATAGTCTATGAACCAAAAATGGTGCAAAAAGAGCTGTCCTTCGAATAACACCTTGTATATGTAAAATTGTGACTTTTGACGTCAGCCCTTTAAAGACGCAGGTCGCTAAAAGATGACATTTCTTGGCATGATGCAGAAATGCAGCCCTGGTTGCTCGCCAGTGCTGCATTCAAGCATCATGACGACCATGATGCTTTTTTTTTGTTTACTGGGGCAACTAAAAATTTTCAACTTTGGAACTTGGTGGATCTTAATGAATAAAATATGCAAATAAGGAATCGATTTGGGCACAAAACTGTAATTCTGGTGGGGGCCATATAAAATAATGGATTGTGCTTTTATAGTAAACCATTGTTAACTTTTCTGGATACCTTAATAATGGTCTGATTTATAAGACGTAAAACAGGCATAGAGTTCATTATCTCCATTTTCAGACTAGATAGAACTTTTACACTTTTACACTCAGAAGAAGAATATTTACAAGCACGTTATCAGACAAGATATATGTATTAAGTCACACCTGATTTAACAGGAATTCTTGCTGATATCAGCTTTTTAATCCTATTTTTGAAAACCTGTTTACATTTTAAACCTCTGGTATCTGAAATTTAGCTGTGGACCATTTTCCTTGAAAAACAGAATCATACATATTCCTAATTTATCTACATTAGGTTGAGACCATATGTGACAAAACGTGGGAAAATGTGACATTAGGGGAAAACACCTTTATTTAAGTTCATTTCTTCAGCTACAATCTGATGCTTCAAGCATCAAAATGTTTGAAATAGTTGCTGAGAAATGACATCTCAAACATGGGATGTTAGGGACATGTAGGAATTCAGAATAGATAGCAATGCAATCAGATATCAATCTATTTTCAAATAATCCATATAAATCATAATTATTAGAAATTAAACCAATAAAAGCATATTATTGTACATATATTTGGATCTGGTGGGAATATTGGCATTCTGTTTTCAGTTCTGAAATCCTCATGGATGGGGCAATTGGATAGGGATAATTTTTATTCCAAAAGAATAAATTGATGGTTACCATGGCAACCAAATGTCAACAAATGGGCTTAAAATAGCGAAAAACGTTCTTTTTACATTCCAAATAAGACCAATTTAGAATGAAAATAGAATTTTGATGATAGCTTTAAAAGATTCCTTGGGAAAAGTTAGTCTAGGGTAATTTTCTCTTAAGTATTCACATTTTCAGGTATATCTCCTGAAATATCATGTTTAGAGCATTTATGGCTATTCCCCCTAATGTAACGATTTCCCAGGTTTCGTCACATATTGCCTCATTTGCTAATATTTTTTCTTTCCAACGACATATTATATGACTATACTCATTAGGTTTATTCAAATATCTTCACAGAATTTCAAGTGTACCGCCCAGAACCATGCAAAGGTAATTTTAGAGAATACTATGGGACTGGACCCAAAAATGCGGGCTAAATGGCTCCTGGGTCAGCATTAGTGTCTGCCCCGCTTGTGGGGAGGCATGTCAGCTGAGTCAGTGGTTTGACATGCACCCCCCCTCCTACCCCCATCCCCCAAACTACTCTAGGTGTTCCCAGTTACACCCAAAGGCATAAACCCTTTAAGGACGGCATGTCGCTAAAATTACATGATGATCGTCATGATTCACCAATGCATGTATTTTTTATGCCTATTGGGCCTAGTTTTAGAGTTGCATTTAGCAAATTGAAAAGTTGCAAAGTTTCGACTTACCTATGCTATATTCATGAAATATCCCCCCCCCTATCCCCCAAGCTACTCTAGGGTGTTCCCTGTTACACCCAAAGGCATAAACCCTTTAAGGACGACATGCCGCTAAAAAAATGCATGAAGATCATCATGATGCAGCCCCAGCCAGTAACTCGCCAATGGTGCATTGGTGCATCATGCTGATCCTACGAGAGTGTCTCAAACCCGTAGGGTCAGCATGATGCTTGAATGCAGCACTGATATGTTCCTCGCTAAGGCTGCATTCATGCATCGTGACGACAAAGGGTATGGCGCATTAAAGTGCCATACCCTCCTTAAAGGGTCAAGGCCAAAAGAATATTTGTTTCAGGTTACAAGGTAACACCTAGCAATCCAGGGGCGGACACTGGAATTTTTAAACCAATTTTGAAAGAATGTATTTTTTATGACTATTTGGCCTATTTTTAGAGTCAATTTCAGGTTGCATTTAGTGAAGTTGTTTGAAAGTCAAATCTTGGGTACTTTCCGAAAAATGCACTTTTTTTGGCGAAAGGCTGAGACGTTTATATAACTTGCATAGTTAACGCTTTAAGGACGACACATCACTAAAAGATGACATTTTGTCATCATAATGCACCATTGTAGCACATGCAAGTATCTTGCCAGGTCTGCATTGATGCATCATGCCGACTATTTGAGCATGCATCAACCACAAAGGACCCTCATAATGCGTGAATGAAGCCCTTGTAAGTTACTCGCCAAGGCAGCCATCCTTAAAGTGTAAACCAGGAAGAGGGTCAGCAAAGGCTGGCAGAGGCTACGGCCAACTGGTTGTAAAACGGTCGTAAAACCCTTTAAGGACGGCATGATACCTTAATGCATCATGCGACTCACAATTGTGGCCAGTAATATGCCAGTACTGCATTCAAGCATCTTGCCGACCCTACAGGTTACTGACACTCCCGAAGGGTCGGCATGATTTACCAACGCAGCCCCGGCGAGTTACTCGCCAGGGTTGCATTGGTGCATCATGGCGACAAATGTCGCCTCTTAGTGACATCTGTTCTTTAAGGGTTAAGAGGCACATTATCTCTAGGTACTGCTGTATCGTGTCATAAGACTATTATATACACACACATATACACATTTACTACGAGGGCAAGAGGTAGGCCGTCTCTACCATTTGGTCTGGTTCACAACCACATAAAAGTATATATACATATTTATACATGCAATGGCGGAGGATGTGGGGTAATACCTAAATTGGTATTGTCCTCTTCGGTGCGCCAATATCAAGGGGGAAATATCTGGGATGGATTTTTCCTGACACACAACCTAATGCTTAATGCTGACTCATGAGTGGGCTATTGAAATAGTGTTCCAGTAAAACCCCGCTTTTGGATTTATTTTGGGTATTTTCCTACACAACAGCTTTTTATCTCAAAAAAGGGAGCCCTCTAAAAGGTGGAGTTTCATTATACAGTATCAAAGAGAGAACGATCTTAAAGCATTTTTCCAACAAGATGGATTTTAATCTCAATGAAGGGGATCGTTTGAAAAGAGGGGGTCGTCTTAAAGGGGCATTCTCACCACTTGTACTTAACCACATAGTAGACTAGAACAGTGCTAGAATTGTGAGTGGGATACGCTCCGTGATTATGCCACTTTAAAGGAGGTGTCGTCTTAAAACAGGAGGTTTGTGGTAACTGCTGTAGGGGGTGTGGGAGAGTGAGGAAAGGTGTCCGTCCGGAGCCAGCAGTTGGCATGCAGCTAAATACAAAAATGGTGTAAGTATGGGATACTACCATAATGAACGGTTTCAGCGCAGGAGTCTCAAATCAGCCAAGGTCAGGTTTAATTCTTTAAAGCATGGCTAGCACGGCTAAGACTACCCGCCTTAGCAAGTCAAATGACCACCATAGCTGAGCCCTGATTGGTCAATTGGAGTAGTATTGTTTGTATTGGAACGGGATTATAGACAGTACTAGGTTTTACTCACTGGACATGCAGCCAATCAGAGAGCTCCCTTTTGGAGGGAAATTCAAAATCAGCCAATCAGAGGCCACCATTTTGGCGGGAAATCCAAATGGGTCACTTCCGGTCTACCAGCCAATCAGAGGCCTCCATTTGTTTTTAATTCTAAGGAGTTACTTTTTCTTTCCATGTTACCTGAAACATAACCTTTTCTTGCCTAGGCCTCTATTCATGAATCTGCCTCCAGTTCATAAAACAAGGCTAATCTTTCGAGGCTTCCTGGATAACAGTTTCACAAGCATATCTTATGGATTGAATGGCATAATTATAAAAGCTGGGGAAATTTACATCTCACTCCAAGCTTTCCTATGCAAAACAAATATACTAAAAATACCCCGCCCTCCCCTCGGGCCACCTTGTTTGGAACTCCTTGATTTAATTTTTGTTTCAAAAACGATTTAAGGAATTTAAAATGGGGGGTTCAGCAAATGTCAAAGCACCAAACAGCAGCACACAGTGACTTGCGGTGTATGAAAACATCCCTCTTTTTTTTAAGTTATTTTGATTAGGGGCTGATATTCCTTACAATCATATATTATTTTAAATAAGAGGCGGAGTCAGGAAATTGAAAGGGGGGTCTACCAAACATCAAAACAACAAAATGCGTCACACCGTGACTTGCAGCAATTCAAAATATCAATGGAAAAAGCACAAAAAGGGGAGGGGTCTGGGGTCAGGAAGGTTTTTCTATTTTTCTCAAGAACTCTTATGTAAATGATAACCACAAGCTAAGAGAAGTCGTTTAGAATCTTTGTAATTTGCTTTTCTGATCAAATTCTCGTAGGGTTTTCGTTTCTTAAATCTCAAAAAAAAAAAATCTTGAGGATTATAAGCTATTTCGTTTAGGGAATTCTTTTAAACTGCTATTTACAGGCATTTTGTTTGTCACCTGTCCTAACTACAAAGATATACAAAAACCAGTCTACATTCCGGGAAACACCCAGGGAATTCCCTTAGTGATGTCATACCTTTTCGTTGTAGGTTGAGGGAGAAATATATTTACTATACAATAGTGTAAGGGCAGGAAGGACATGTTGGTTACTCGATAGTTTTAATATAAACATGAGATATGCGAATACTCTTCAATGGACTACGACATGACGGATGTGTTCTCTGACAACATGACAGATAAAGTATTATGGCAGGACGGACAAT
Organism: Harmothoe impar; assembly: GCA_947462335.1. Classification (NCBI taxonomy): domain Eukaryota; kingdom Metazoa; phylum Annelida; class Polychaeta; order Phyllodocida; family Polynoidae; genus Harmothoe; species Harmothoe impar. Next base: position 17,758,290 of record OX381717.1, read on the forward strand.
ATTTTTATACAATGTACACTGTATTTGAGTATTCCACAGCCTTGTTATACTATCAGGGCTAGAAGAGGGGCGGGGTGGCCCCTCTCAATTTGGATGAGGGAATGGTACATGTATCTTCTCAATGTCAGTCTAAAAAACGCAGACATATATAGATATGTACATGACTGCGTTTTATAATACATGTTCATAAGTGGGTGTGGCAGATACTGCCATGTATAGTTCTTGTGGCAGATACTGCCGTGTATAGAAGTGGGTGTGGCAGATACTGCCATGACATTTTAGGTTTACAAATGCAAATATATATAGACTACATCAGGGGAGGTACATCAATTATAGGCCTACAAATGTAAACGTATACCACAGCGGGCATGGGGAACAAAGCATTTCACACATCTTGTATACAACAAACAGCTACTGGTAGGAATAATTTATAGGCCTTTTACCAAGCTGTAGGGGTATTCAGTGAAGGGAGCCTTGGCTCCCAGTTCGCATACAGCTTGGTACTCGTCCTATAACTACTGCTACAGGAGTAGAGGAGGTGTACATTGACACAACAGATAAGCCGCGCCCCTAACTTTGACAAATTATATAAGCCGCAGAGGGGGTCTGAATATTGCGATTTTGGTACTGTAGTATACTAATAAAAACTCTCGTATAAGCCGCACCCTATATAGGCATGTTTGGTATCAAAAGAAAGCTGAGTCTGACTCGCGTACAAGCCGCGGCTTCTACGCGAGAATTTACGGTACTGTATGACCAGAAGTGGGCGTGGCACTTCCCAACAAATTTGGTACCTCACTACATTAATGTACTACAAGAGTATTCATATACTACAGGAGGAAATAATGTTATCATGCATGTATAGCTATGTCATGGTGTCATGCATATGCTTGTATCAAATCCACTCACAAATGTATGGGAATAGCCCCTAGCTGAGACCTCAATCGTTTTTACTAACAAAATCGTTGTGAATCATCACATTGGACGATCACACAAAGAACTAATATCATTTAAACATTTTTGGAAATATACTAAAAATAGGAGAAAAAAATTGAATTTTCTACAATGTGTTCTTTCAAACATAAATCATTTAATTTTGCAAAAGAAATAATTCTTTTATTTTTTATAAAGCAGCAGAAGCTCTCTATTCTAGTTAGTAGGACCTTCTCACCTCCTACTAAGTACCCCTTAAGTGAATTCGTTTAACCCAACGAAAATATCATAGTTTCTATAACGATTTCCCATAACCAATGTAGAAACAGTGTTTTTATTTCAACTTTAGAGAAATAAATTGGTTTTCTCTGAACGAGTTCTTTAGCTATAAACGAGTTCCCTCAAAGCATATAGAAATACAATTAGACAAACGTACTTCCTAGAGGAGATCAATGCAAAAATAGGAAAACCCTCCTGAAGCCTCATCCTGGATCTCCTCCTCCCGATAAGAAACTAGGAATTGGACATTTGGAGTAGGCCACCCATGAGATGACCAGCTGGTGTGTCGGTCCCGTGAGGACACTATCATTTCTCAATCAGGGTGCCATAATATCATGGGGCCGACCTTCCACAGGACTATCATAGACATTGGGCCAATCATCCTCAGGGCCGATCGAAGTAGGGCCTATGGTCCACAGGGCTCCTGATCTGTGCACTGGTCTACTCATGGTACCAACAGACTAGCTAGTTATCTCATGGGCAGTCTGCCTTGTACATGCATAGTAGTAGTGCTGGGGACATGTTCTACTGCTTGACCTGGGTGGGACTACTAGTCCATCATCACCTTGATGCACGTTAGTGTCTGTCCCGCCTATGGGGAGGCATGTCAGCTGAGTAAGTGGTTCGACATGTACCCCACCCCCCCCCCCCACCCCAATCCCCCAAGCTACTCTAGGGTGTTCCCTGTTACACCCAAAGGCATGAACCCTATAAGGACGACATGTCGCTAAACAAGAATTGCGGTTGTTGCCTAAAAAATACATGATGCTCGTGATGATTCACCAATGCATGTATTTATTATGCCTATTGGGCCTAGTTTTAGAGTTGCATTTAGCAAATTGCAAAGTTGCTAAGTTCCGACTTTCCTATGCTGTATTTGTGAAATATGAAAAACACACCCTTTTTTGGTGACAGGCTGAGATGTATATATAACTTGTATAAATAAACCCTTCAAGGGCGAGATGTCACTAAAATGTGACATTTTCTGTAAAACCTTGCTATAAACTTAACTTGCGTGTAAGCCGCACCCGACTTTGGGGTGATCCTATTAGCCGCAGAGGCCGTCTGAATGGTCTGTGTGAAAAACTTGCGTATGAGCCACACCCACAACTTTAGTTTAAGTCTATGAGACAAACTTGGGGTCCTCCTGGTGGCCCTGTGCGGCCTCCTGCCGGCGGCCCATACTACCTTCTTGTGGCCCGTGATGCCTCTATGAGACAGCTTTCTACCCCCCCCCCACCCCCATAGACTGCAGGCAGCTTTATATTCAATGCTGTGGTGTGTGTGTCGGGGGGGGGGGGGAGGGGTTTAAAGCACTGTTCCGCTACTCTGAGGTGGGGAAGTTATGTCAACTTTTTTCTTATGGTGATACTACTATATACATGCGTGTTGTAGGGGGGTGCCGCGGTGGATGGGGCTTTGCGCAGGTATCCTCCACTACGCTGCATAGAAAGGAGAGGGGGGGTAGCATACCTTTAGCATACCATAAGAATAGGTCACTTTTGGAATACAATTTAGGGAAGACTCGCGTATTAGCCGCACCCCAACTTGGGGCCAATCCTATAAGCCGCACTAGCGATCTGACTCGCGTGCTAGCCGCGGGTAGTACGCAAGGTTTTACGGTTGTCATAACCATGCACCAATGCCGACCCAGCTAGCATCTTGCCAGGACTGCATCAGTGCATCATGTAAACTATTACAGCATGCATCAGCCACAAAGGGCCCTCATGATGCGTGAATGAAGCCCTGGTAAGTTACTCGCCAGGGCAGCCATCCTTAAAGTGTCAACCAGGAACGGTTGGCATAGTCTACAGCCAACTGGTTGTAAAACGGTCATAAGCCCTTTAAAGAAGGCATGATACCTCAATGCATCATACCTTGGTCATCATGATGCATGAATGCAGCCCTGACTGGTAACTCGCCAGGGCTAAATTGGTGTATCATGGTGACAAATGTCGCCTCTTAGTGACATCCGTCCTTTAAGGGTTAAGAGGCACATTATCTCTAGGTACTGCTGTATTGTGTCATAAGACTCTATACACGGTTACTTGGAGGGCAATAGGTAGGCCGTCTCTACCATTTGGTCGTGGTCACAACCACATGAAAGTATATACATATGTATACATGCAATGGCGGAGGATGTGGGGTAATACCTAAACGGATATTGTCCTTTTGGGTGCGCCAATAGCAAGGGGGAAATATCTGGGGTGGATTTTTCTTTACATGCAACCTAATGCTTCCTACCTAATTTTCCTACAGGACGGATTTTTATCTCAAAATAGGGGGCCCTCTTAAAGGTGGAGTTTCATCGTATAGTATCAAAGAGAGAACGATCTTAAAGTATTTTTCCAACAAGACGGATTTTAATCTTGACGTAGAGGGTTGTCTTAAAGGAGGGGGTTGTCTTAAAGGGGCATTCTCACCACTCACACTTAACCACATAGTAGACTAGAACAGTGCTAGAATTGTGAGTGGGATACGCTCTGTGATTATGCCACTTTAAAGGAGGGGGTCGTCTTTAAGTAGGGGGTCGTCTTAAAAGAGGGGGTTTGTGGTAACTGCTGTAGGGGGTGTGGGAGAGTGAGGAAAGGTGTCCGTCCGGAGCCAGCAGTTGGCAGCATCTAAATACTTAGTTGGAGTGAGTATGGGATACAGCCATAATCAACGGTTTCACTTTCAGCCAAGCTCAAATCAGCCCAGGTCATATCGCCAGTGCTGCATTCAAGCATGATGCCGAACCTATTGTGTTGAGACACTCCCAAAGGGTCGGCATGATGCATCAATGCAGCAATGGCGAGTTAGTCGCCAATGTCATCATTCAGTGACATGTCATTCAGGCCAGGGGCTTGGCAAGCAGTTTCAAAGTAGGGGGGACTGAGGAGTATTTAGACCCTTTTTGCCTCCTTTTTACTTGACCTCTTTGGTTTGACCTTTTGAAAAGTTGGGGCGGGAGGATAAATTGAATTAATACATACATAATCTTGCATGGATGCCACACTGTAACTTTCCCTACTCCATGAAATGATGTCTCTTTTTAAGATTCTACCTCCAGTCCATACCACAAGGCTAATCTAAGGGAGTGGTCATTTCTTTAACAACGGGGGGGGGAGAGGGGTTTGTGGATTTGGGGGGGACCAAGAAAAATTGGACTCCTTCAATGAGGATGGACCAAGAAAATTTGGTCCCCTCTTTAGGGGGATCTAAATAGATTACACCCCTTTTAAGCAAAAAAGACAGCGCATACTGTGGCTGAAAGGGCTCACCTAAGCTCAATTTCAAGCTGCCTGGGGTGGGGGACCGAGAAAATTTCCCAGCCGCTCCTGCAAAAATCTACCTACTCCCCTGCTGTTAAAAAACGACCCCTCCCTAATACGTTTTTTAGGGGCTTCCTGGATGCCAGTTTCACAAGCAAATGACTTGCGTTTAGATGTTACAAGTTTAATGGCATACTTATAAAAGTTGGGGAAATTTACATCTCACTTTAAGCGTTCCTATGAAAACTGAATGTGCCGATAATCCATCAGAATTATCACAGAAAATGCAGTTTAAATAGACCCCGCCCTCCCCTGGCCACACCTTGTCTGAACTCCTTGATTTTATTTTGTTTCACAAACGATTTAGGAATGGAAAAAGAGGGGGTCCACTTAACGTCAAAGCACTAAAAAGCGTCACAATGACATGGTGACTTGAAGTGTATGAAAACATCCCTCTTTTCATTTTTTTTGGATAAGGGGCTGATATTCCTTTCAATTATATATTATCTTAAATAAGAGGCGGAGTCAGGAAATTAAAAGGGGGGTCTACCAAACATCAAAGCATCAAAATGTGTCACACCCTGAATTGCAGTGATTTAGAATATCAATAGAAAAAGCCCAAAAAGGGGGGGGGGGGGGCTGGGGGTCAGAAGCCCCCCCCCCCTGGATCCCTCCTCCTGGTAAGAAATTAGGAATGAATGAGGCATATCTGAGTTAGATGGACTGACCTAACCAAGGATCGTACAAATACATTAGCTGCATATAAGTAGTGTAAGTTCAACTGCCCTGCCCTCCCCCCAAACTTGCTGGGAAATACTTACCCACTCCCCGATTTTCCTTTTGATTCACAAGGTAAGGGGCCAAGTAGGGAATTTTATTCAGGGGGGGGGGGGTCTACCAAACATCACAGTCACACAGTGACTTGCAGTGTATGAAAACATCCCTATTTTTTCAAAGAATTTTGATAAGGAGCGGATATCTCTTATTATTTTAAATCTTTTAATAAGAGGCGTATTCAGGAAATTAAAAGGGGGGTCTACCAAACGTGAAAACATCAAAATGTTCCACACCCTGACTAGCAGCGATTCAAAATCTCAATAGAAAAAGCACCAAAAAAATATAAGGGGAGGGGCTGTTTGGGAACTACCAGTACTAGCCACTCCCTGATTTTCATTTTGTTTCACAAGGTAAGGGGCCAAGTGGGGAATTTTATTGGGGAAAGGGGGGGGGTCTACCAGACATCACAGTATAGAAAACTGTCACACAGTGACTTGCAGTGTATGAAAACATCCCTCTTTTTTAAGCGTATTTTGATAAGGGGAGGATATCTCTTTCAAAAAATATTTTTTTTAAATGGGGGCGGATTCAGCAAAGTGTGTCACACCGTGACTTGCAGCGGTTCAAAATATCAATAGAAAAAGCACAAAAAGGGGGGGGTCACCCAAGGGCGTGGCAACTGGGGGGACGGGGGGGGACGACATGTCCGCTCCACTTTTGACCCACCCCAAAAAGGTCAAACCAAAAAGGTCAAGTAAAAAGGGGTAAAAAAGGGTCAAAATACCCCTCAGTCTCCCCTATTTTGAAACTGCTTGCCACGCCCCTGCGCCGGGTCAGAAGCGCCCCCCCCCCTCAAATCCCTTCCTCTCGTTAAGAAATTAGGACTGATTAAGAGCTTACCTGTGTGATGACCCTAGCCGGCTGGTGCTTGGTGTCGGGGATGAAGCTTCCCACTAGCTGACCCTATATATACAGCAGGTAATACTCCTCTACAGCGGTACCTTCTGTCCTGTGTCTCCTGCCGTCTCCACACCAATGGCAATGCCCCAGACACCGGCATAATCACTGTCTTGAGTCATAAAAAAGTTAAGGTTGGTTGCCACTCTATGATATACTGATATGATATAGTTGTATAAGTCCGGAAAATAGTAGGCTAAATCATATGCAAAATGAATAATAAAATTGGAGGTCTAGTACAAAAATTGAATTTTGAGACGTAATGGTATTTTCATTTTTCTCCAAAAATGTTAGAAAAGTGTTCCTTGTTTTTAACTGACTAGGACATAAAACATTACATATTGAAAGATCATAATTATAATCTTTGAAGGTGCAAATAACGCTTTTTATGTTGGTTAAAAAGATCCAGAATTTCTCATAGGGACCAAGAATCTTTGTGGGTATATACATGGGTGTGTAACACGTACTGATCCTGATACATTTAACCCTTAACTCTTTAAGGATGGATGTTGCTAAAAGATGACATTTGTCATCATGATGCACCAATATAGCCCCGGCATTTAACTCACGAGTGCTAGATTGGTGCATCATGCCGATCCTACGAGAGTGTCTCAACCCCATAGAGTTGGCATAATGCAGCACTGGTCAGGACACTCGCCAGGGCTGCATTCATGCATCAGGAACAGAACATTGACATCATGATACACCATGCAGCACTGGCAAATAACTTGCCGAGGTGGCATTGATCCTTAGGGAGTATCTCAACTCTTTGGGGTGGGCATGATGCTTGGATGCAGCACTGATTAGTTACTCACAGGGGCTGCATTCATGCATCATGACGACCAAGGCCTAGGGGCTACCAAGCTTTAAAAGATACATCATTTTGCGTGCATTTTGCCATAATAAGGAGCCATAGAGAAATGTTATATAACGTTGCATATCCTTTTTCGCTTACTGGGTAAACTATATGCATGGGTACCCTTGAAGTGGATCATCTTTTAACATGAAGCGACCAACCTTTACTCTTTAACCATTTAAGGGTGGCATAATGCATTAATGGATCATGCCATTGGTCGTCATGAAGCATGAATGCAGCACTGGCAAGTAACCACTGCTGCATTCAAGCATCATGATGACCCAACAGGGTTCATGCAGACACTCCCGAAGGGTCATCATGATGCACCGATGCAGCATCGGCTAGTTACTCGCTGGGGCTGCATTGCTGCATCATGACGACAAAAAATAGCAACATTCATCCTTAACCCTTTAAGGACAGATGTCGCTGAAAGATGACATTTTTCGTCATGATTCTTCAATGCAGCCCTGGCAAGTAACTCGCTGATGCTGCATTGGTTCATCATGCTGACCCATCGGAAGTGTCTCAAACCTGTAGGATCCGCATGATGCTTGAATTCAGCGCTGGTGATTTACTTACCAGGGCTGCATTCAATCACTCGCTATATCATGCAGATTTAGGGGACCCTTCATTCATCATGCTGACCGTCTCACGGTGTAAAGGCCACACCGGGTTGGCATGATGCCTAAAAGAAGCACTGGCAAGTTACTCACCAGGGATGCATGCATGCATCATGCTGACTCTACAGGAGTGTATCAACTCGATAGCATCGGCATGATGCATGAATGCAGCCCTGGTGAGAAGACGTTGAGGGTGGCACCCTCGGTGGACATAGGCCAGTGCTTCCTGGCACAATAAAGAGTCTGCCTGGTAATTTGTCTTATCTAACCCCTAAACCCGGTACCCCTCCACCGACAGTCAGGGCGCAGTCGGGACAGGTACTCAGCCGTTTATGGTTGATATTAGAGATCGTCTGGTAATAAATAAAAAAGGAAAAAAAAGAATCTGACCTACCGACCCTACATTTTCTTCCCATGTTACCTGAAACTTACCTTTTCTTTTCTTTTTTGGGCCTGGTTGGCATGCTACATAGCAGGGAGGATACCATTTACAGCCATGGGTTGGAGGGTATAGGTGAAGGGAAGGGTACAATTTACTGCCAAGTGGGGGGGATAGGTCGGTCTATCTCATAGGCAGTCACTCAGTGCTGCCCCCTAGTAATTGCTGACAGAACTAATATCAGATATGTAAGAATCAGGCAGTGACCATCCATCTACTTATCCAAGCTTACCAGGAACAGGCTACATTGTGAGAGCAGAACCAATGTCTCATCACGAGATTGCTTGTTGTCAGTGTATAAAGACAGTCACAACAGACAGTGGTCATAGGAACAAGCCCCCCCCCCCTTCCCTCTCCCCAGCTAAAGCGCTATAAATCACAACCTGTTCCCCATAGCAACCAGTCTCCAGCCCCATACTGTATGGTTACAGGCTGGGAGAGTACAAGTGACTTGCTGTAAGTGTTATCAGCCAATTGTCAAGGCTCCAGCCACGGATGATTACCATTGTTCAAGGTTTATAACACTTATACAGCTAGTCATATCTGAATAGAAAAATGTGCTCAATGAACCACATCCAAATACTGTGAAGGTCTGTGAAATACAGTCAGGCCATTTCTTTTGTTCTAGCTTTTGTGTAGCTATAGGTCTATAAGTAAACCCCCAGACCGTGAGTGTACAGTCGGGCCGAGACTGAGCAACAGCAGGCATACTCTCGTAGCGGAACCAGCAAACAGGAACCAGAAATGGAAGCAGAAGGTTTGATGCAAGCTGGCCCCACCTCGACCTCTGTTCCTGAGCGTCATCGCTGGCACCAAAGGTTGCTGGTTAAAATAGTTCCAGTGTGCTTGGTGCTGTGGTATTGAAAGTGCAGATGGGTACCGCGTAGGAATCCCCCCCCCAATATACGGGGGAAGTGACGCGGTCATGGCCCCTAAAATACCAGCGATGTCGCTTGTATGCATCTGAGGACAAGTTGGGGCCAGCTTGATGTAAAGACAGTGGTCATGGGAACAAGTTCCCCCCCCTGTTAAAGCGCTATAAATCACAACCTGTTCCCCATAGCAACCAGTCTCGAGCCCCATACTGTATGGTTACAGGCTGGGAGATTACGCAGATATGGTACAAGTGACTTGCTATGCGTGTTATAAGCCAATTGTCCAAGGCTCCAGTCATGGATGATTACCATTGTTCAAGGTTTATAACACTTGTACAGCTAGTTATGCGTATCATATCTGAGTAGTAAAGTGTGCTCAATGGACCACATCCACATTCAGCCAGGTCTGTGAAATACAGTCAGGCCATTTCTTTTGTTTGTAGTTTTTGTGTAGCTATAGGTCTATAAGTAAACCCCCAGACTGTGAGTGTACAGTCGGGCCGAGACTGAGCAACAGCAGGCATACTCTCGTTCCCAGATCCTTCCAAAGGAAGGCTCTGGTGACTGCCATATGACCTTGAACTTGGGATTCTGCTGGGTTTGGGCAGTCCCTGTGGTTGGCTTGGAATCAGCGAACAGGAACCAAAATTGGAAGCAGAAGGTTTGATGGTAAAACTACCATCAAACCTTCCTCTTTCTGTTCACTGGTTCCAAGTAAACCACAGGCACTGCCCAAACCTAGCAAAATCCCAAGTTCAAGGTCATATGGCAGTTACCAGAGCCTTCCTTCGGAAGGATGTGGGAAAGAGAGTACAGCAGGCCGGTTATGCTGGTGTAGGTACTCACTCAGTGCTGCCCCCTGGTACCTGTAGCGGGAACTAAGGCTCACTATGCCGACATATAAGAAATACCTGGTAAAATCAATTTAAACACTTTTTTCACCGCATCTACTGTAACAGTATCCCTATGTATTATGTAGGGTAAAATTACAGTGAGTCTGACACAAACCCTGAGATGAAAACTGATATTTCTAATTCGTTGTGTTCAATAGGCGACTAGGCTTTGGTGAGGATTTATGGAAAGAAGTGACACTCTTATCCTACCGTTATTCACAAAAAAAAGGAAAACTCTGACGGATTATTGAAGCATATTTAAATGCTTTAATGGAACTGCACCAGCCAAAACTGGTCGGAGCAGGAGGATGTCAGATTACAGAGGGACAGATTATTAAGGTCTAGATGCCGCATGTGCTATGTACTTATATCGAAGACAGTGGTCGATCCAGGATTTGCCAGAGGGGGGGGGGCAAACCTGGCCAACTATGGAGTTACTCTCTATTTCCGCTCGCAGCGTAAGTGAAGCTCAGTGGCCACATTAGGGGGGGGGTTGGGGCATGCCCCCCCCTCCAAAGAAAATGCTGATGGTCTGTCTCTATATCGTATTGTCCCCTTTTCTCTCTTTTTTCCCTTTTCTCCTCTCTTTTTAATTTTTTTTTATAAATTTCTTTTTTTTGGGGGGGAGGGGGGGGCCAAGGCCGGTCGCCCCCCCTGGATCCGCCAATGGAAGATGTGCACGTGTATGCAGACATTTGTAAGTGGGCTGTAGACAGCTATTAAAGCATCTCACCTTACCATAATCTTCCCTAAAACCTCGCGTATAGGCTGCGGCTAGTACGCAAGTGAAATCGCTGCTGTGGCTTATAGGATTGGCACAGAGTCCAGGTGCGGCTTATGCATGAGTTTTTGCTCCTATAGTATAGTACATAAGTCACCATAATCAGATCGCTGGTGAGGCTTGTATAGAATTGGCCCAAAATCGGGGTGCAGCTTATATGCTAGTTACGCTTATTCACGAGGTTTTAGGGTATAGATTTTCCACTTACGACCTCTGTATACTGAGGTGACGATATAGTAAATTAAGAAGATCAACACAGTATCCATTGTATCCCAGATTGTGAGGTAACTCTTGTGTCTTCTGCTGGAAAAAAGAAATTTTGAAAAAAATCCAATAATCTTGCCTCCAGGGGCATATGTCTTTTGGGATACATATTTTCCATCACGGAGTCACCCGGGATATTGGTCACATTTTTATGCTCATTTATACAAGAATTTATTTCCATCACGGAGTCACCAGGGTGACTCCGTGACGTAAAATAGGTAAATAGGGGTTCTTTAGGCCTATACTGGTCAAACTAGGTCTAACCGGATATCATGATACTTCATATTTCTTAAAGTACACATGATCATGACATTGTACAGCGATTTTAACCAATAATGGGACCATTTTGAGTAAACTAGGGTAAAGTTGAGAGTATGTAGTTGAAATTTTCCTATACCATTTCTAAATACCCATACAAAATTATAGGTCATTAAGACCACAATTGAGGAAGTTATGACACATTTGATTTATGATATATTTATGCTTAACATCCACCCACCTTAATAAGAACACCTGCCATGGGCAAAGTATGAACCCCATAGGCTTAGGGATTATGCGATTCTAAAGGCTATATAAAAACTACAGGGTGATTAAAACACCTTAAGGTGGGTCGATACCAAGCATAAAAATATATCATAAATTAAACGTACCATAACTTCCTCAATTGTGGTCAAAATGATCTATAATTTTATATGGGTATTTAAAAACAATATGGGTATATGTACACCGTATATGACCCGATTCTGGTTATTCTAAGGTAGATGTGCATAAATCTACATAGCTGGTACATTTTTGATAGAGACGACCCGCTTTAAAAGGTGTACAAGGGGTTGAACTAATCCCATTGTTACCCAGCTTACTCCGTGGGGTGGAAAGGATCCAGGTGGAAATGATATTAGCTCAACATCTCAGGTGTATAAAAGACCGATCTGTTCTCTTGGAAGGGCAGATCACAGCTCAGTTCTCTCCTTGGACACCACAAGCAACACCATCACCAGCACCTCACCTGAGTGTCAGCAACCAACGCCGCCGTCACCAACACAGTCACAGCCGTCACCACAACTCCCACCACCACCACCATCACCACAACACTCTTAAACCCCCAGTTCTTACTGCAGGTGCAGTAACAGTCAGAGCGCTGCCGGGACATGTACTCAGCCGTATATATAGGGGCGCTGGGCCTTTAAAGGAGTTGCAAGTTGGACTTATTTTTTTCCTTATATGTTGGTTATGAAGAGGGTTACTGAGGTTTATCCACAAAAGGATGAGTGTGATTATGAAGCTGGATGAAACTAAATGAAATAAAAAGAGGAGGAGGAGGAGTACATGGTTGAAGTCTCAGCTGTCTACTTGTGTGAAGATTGTAACTTAACATACGACAACAAGCGTCACAACCATATGTACACCCAGTATTGTTTGGTTGGTAGCGAGCTTTTATAGGTATCCACAGATTTAAACCTACATAAAAGGTCTGTCAGATAAAACGTAAGAGTGACGTTGTGGTTGGGTGACGCCACCTGTAGGTAGCCCTGGAACTATACCTGGGAAATTATTTTGATGCTATTAAATCACTTCATTATTTATTTTAAGAGTTCCTTGGTTTTTTTCTATGGATAATTTAAGGGGTGGTTAAATCCCTATAGTGAACGGCGGATGACTCCAAACACCTATATGTGGTTCTAAAGTCTATGCACAAAACTACAGGGGTGGTTAAATCCCTTCAATGAACGGCGGTGACTCCAAATACCCCCACTGTGTGATACCACCCTTTATAAAACAGAATTCTGTTGTTATTAAGGTGGGTGGATCTTAAGCATAAAACATATCATAAATTAAACGTGTCATAACTTCCTCAATTGTGGTCATAATGACCTATAACTTTGAATGGGTACTTAGAAATGGTATAGAAATATGTATACCAAATACGATTTGATTGTTTTTCTAAAAAAACACGCATAAACCTACTCAGCTGGTACATTTTCAATAGGGACGACCCACCTTAAAGGGGTATCAAAGGGCGTAAGCTAATCCCATTTTCACCTTGCTCACTCCCAGTGTGCTGTGGCTCATTAGGGATTATCCGATTCTAAAGTCTATATACAAACTACAGGGTGATTAAAACACCTTAAGGTGGGTCGATCCCAAAAATAAAAATATATCATGAATTAAATGTACCATAATTCCTCAAACTTCATTATTTATTTTGGGATTTCCTTGATTTTGTTTATATGGTAGCGAGCTTTTATAGGCATCCACAGATTTAAACCTACATAAAAGGTGTGTAAGATAAAACGTCAGAGTGACGTTGTGGTTGGGTGACGCCACCTGTAGTTTGCCCTGGAATTATACCTGGGAAATCATTTTCACTCTATTAAATCACTTCATTGTTTGTTTTAGGATTTCCTTGATTCTTTTTATGGATGATTTAAGGGGTGGTTAAATCCCTATAGTGAACGACGGGTGACTCCAAACACCCATATGGGGTTCTAAAGTCTATGCAAAAACTACAGGGGTGGTTAAACCCCTATAGTGAACGGCGAGCGACTCCAAATACCCCACTGAGTGACACCACCCTTTATAAAATGGAATCCTGTTGTTATTAAGGTGGTTCTATCTTAAGCATAAAACACATCATAAATTAAATGTGTCAGAACTTCCTCAATTGTGGTCATAATGACCTTAATTTTGTATGAGTATTTAGAAATGGTATAGGAATATGTATACCAAATACGATTTAATTCTAGTTATTCTAAAAAAATCAAATAAAAACCAGAGGCCTTTTGGCCTCTGATTTTTTTCCCCCTTATGAAGAGACCCCCCACCCCCACCCCACCCTAGAGAGGGGAGGGGGCCTCCCACCGCAGGGCCCCCCTCCCCCAAATCCCCCCCCCCCCCGCCAGCAATATAATAAAAAAAATTTGGCAAGCTTTCAGCTTGCCTTTTTTTACCCGAATAAAGTCACTTCTGGTCACGTGACCTAAAGGGGGCTTGGCCTAATATGCAAATGAGGTCGCTTCTGGTTATGAAATAAGGTCAAGGTCACCCTTCAAGATGTCACTTCCGGTCCCCTTTTGAATTTCCCGCCTAAAGGGAGGCCTGTGATTGGTTGATTAAGTAGGTCACGTTACCGTGATAACCAAATGCTTGCCTCTGATTGGTTGAGAGCTCGATTAAGTAGATGACTTCTGGTCACATGACCAAATGGAGGCCTGTGATTGGTCTCTTGTCGTTTGGACCATTTCAGTAGCTGAGCTATAGTCCCATCTCGATACATACTATACTACTCGCTAGGGTTACAGACTTATCACAAAGTGTTCTGAGGAGCCAAAATATATACCTTTCAATATAATAAACTTGTTTAAACATATCAAGATCTTTCTGATTTGACCTTCCTCTATCCTAAAACAACATAAGTCAGGAGTTTGAGCCATAAACATGAGTTCTGCTATACTAAAATGTGTTCAGAATTTGGGATCAAGGCATAGATATTTTACAGCCAACGGTCTACATACACTATGTTATGCTATGTTATGCTGTTTACAACTACTGATAAAACAGGTCCCTGCCCAGCAATACACAGCGCCCCAAGCAGGTCCCATAACAATTCCTACCTTTGGAATCAGTGTTGGATATTGAACATGTTACAACAATCCAAGACATTTTCTGATATGCTCACCCAGGTAACAAAAAATGTTTTACAGACGTTCCCAAATGTTTTGTAGGAAAACATTTTTGACTATGCTAATGAAGGATTTACATGGGTATATTTGTTAAGTAAGTGTCCAGTGGCAGGCGGCAGATATATATGTGCTTGGTTTGATTATTGTGTTAGTCCCTTTCCAGGGGGGTCTGTGTCATTGCCTATTGCAGCGCCAACTGACACAGTTGTTTTTTTAACTCAGCTAGTTAGGACGCTTCCTCTCAGCTCTGCATGTGCAGGCGTGCTGTTCCAACTGTCGTTCATATTTGAACTAATTTTCTCAAAGTCTTGCAAGTACCATGGCCTCTGCTTGGCGCTATGGGTATAGAAGTGACGATCCTGTTCCCGGTGGCAAAAACTGCAAGCAGCCTCCAATAGATAACTGGAAGAGATTACCCTCGAGGAGGAAACTTTGTCTCATGATCTGAACGCTTCTAAGGAAGAGAGGGCCGCCGCCACTCAGAAGGAACTAGAGATCAGTCTGGCTGAATTACATACGGATGATAAGTTTCCCACCACTGTAGAATATGCTGACTATCTGGATGAGTTGGACACAGAACAATAACATCGAGAAAGGATTGAGGCGCTGGAGCGCAGGGTGCGTGGCCGCATACAAGGCCGGTTGGAAGCCGTAGGGAGTGACACCCTGGACAAGCCAGTCGTGGACAAGCCAATCATGGACAAGCCGATCGTGGACAAGCCAGACAAGCCCATCAGGTCAAGGGACAACTCTCCAGATTGTCGCCCCAGATCAAGTACCAGGGTATTTGATCAAAGAGAATTCAAAGGTAGAGACTTTTCTGCAGAGTCTCACTAAGGGTAGACATAGATTTGATTCGAAGAGGTTTATGAGGGACAGGGAGCCTAAGTCACTGTCTTCTGCAGAACTGATGTATGTTTCCTTGCAATAGGCCGTTGCAGGTATTGAAGAGGGAACTATCTCTGAGCTTGAAGAGATGAAGAGGTACCTGAAACATTTGGGATTTCATCCTTAAAAGCCTCCAGTGACTTATATAATACAAATGTATTCGCTGAGTATGATGTGGACCTTCGCCAAGAGTGTGTATACGGGCAGGGCCTGGAGGAGTTTGGCTTTGGAAATGAACAGCTCAATACTCTTAATTTTGGGACAGAGGGTCTTCAAAAAGTCAGAGAGGAATCAAAAAATTCCAAAAAAGGTAGGCCTAATGCTAACAGGTCACATGGCATCAGTACTAATAGTAATCACTCTTATTTCAATCAACAGGGTTTAAGGGTAAATGAGTCTGGGCATGTATTAGCTTGTGATTGTTATAACTGTTTAGGTTGTGATTCAAAGGTATGCAGCTTTTCTCATGTTTTCAAATGCAATGACCCTACACATAGGGCACCTGATTGTAAAAATGTTCTTATGTATAGTAGCTAGGATGTGGAATCACCTGTGGCCTCTCTGACTTATGTTAGGGAGGGGGTCCCACCTGTAGTGTTACTGTGTGACACTTCGGTGGCCACTGCTACTAAGCCAGACACGGGTGAGTGCTACAACACTAAGTATATTGACCCACTGTTTGCCTTCCCAGTTGACATTGGGGTCAACAATCAACTGATTTCTGTATTTAGTAATATAAAAATAGATGATATTACTATTATACATTCAAATATGCAGTGCCCAAGCAGGTCCCATCACAATTTTTACCTTTGGAATCAGTGTTGGAGATTGAAAATGTTACGACAATCCAACACTTTTTCCGATATGCTCACCCAGGTAACAAAAAAGGTTTGCAAACGTTTTGGAGGAAAACTTTTTTTCATACAAGCCTATAGATGATATAACATTTGGAAAAAAAAATTTGTTAGCTGGGCAGGCGTTCCCACAGTGCAGTGTATAGGTTGGATGAACGCTGTTCCCAATTTTCCAACGATCTTAGATAATAATGGATATGTTTTTTGAGGCCCAATTCCTCAATATTAGGGAAAGTCTTTGCCGACTTCTTTGCACCCTGAGCTAATCAACCAATACCTTTCCCCTTGTTGAAAAATATTAACCCATCCCATAGTTAATGCTTGTCATATTCCAGCTTATGTGAATGGTCCATGAAATCACTTAATGCCCAGGTCATGCCTGAATGCTTCATTTAATGGTCATCATACACAGAGACAAGAAAGGCATCAAAAGCTCCAGAATGACTCCCCTCTTTAGGGGAGCCCGGGCTGTCTAAGGGAGCCTAGGGGACTCCCTGGATGACCTAAGGAAGTCACCTAGGGGGAGTCAGATAGCTTCCTGACTCAACTAAGGGAGTCACATAAGCGCCTGGGCTCCCCTAGAGAGGGGAGTAATTCTGGAGGCAGCCATCATTTTTTAAACCTCCTATGTGCAGACTGGTAATTTGCATAGGGCTGTGTCTCACGAACATGGGCCAATGTTTTTAGCTATGAGCGGGTGCAATCTATGACCAGGTGCAATCAATAACCAGGTGCAATCTATGAACCGCTTCAAAGGAAATGGTTTATTTAGGACAGATGTAGATATAAATTGAAATAAAATGAGTGATATAAAGTCCAAAAACACCCATTAACATTTTCCACCATTTATGTCTTTTTAAAGCTTTTTTTTTTCAAGCTGGTCATAGATGGCACCCAGTCATTGATTGCACCCTGTCATAGACGACAACAATGGCCCAATCTCATGAGATACAGCCATAATTATCCACTCTAACGCTCAGAGGACACCATGGTGCCTCATGGCATCATTCGTAGCTCCAGTGAGCAACTTGCCAATTTATGCCTAAGAAATTTAAAAGTTGTGTTCAGGTAACATTGCCCCCAAAAAATAAGGTTGGTATGTTGATTTTTTTTGTTATTCTAAATTGGTAGTTGTACAACATATATTTTTGCCACAAGCACAGGGTCTTTAACGTTGTCCATAGGATTTTATTCTGCATCATAATCTGTCATGCTTATTAGTAATGATAAGTTCAATAGACCTCAACACAACAAAGTGTATCATGTTAT
Organism: Harmothoe impar; assembly: GCA_947462335.1. Taxonomy (NCBI): domain Eukaryota; kingdom Metazoa; phylum Annelida; class Polychaeta; order Phyllodocida; family Polynoidae; genus Harmothoe; species Harmothoe impar. The sequence continues at coordinate 17,775,909 of OX381717.1, forward strand.
AATAGTACAGTTATTTAAAATTCCCTAAAGCATGCAGGCCTGATGACCAAGACTTTTGCCCTCTAATTCCTGATTCCACCACAAGATGTTCATGCAATGGTGTATATCACCCCTGGGCTGAGACAATGGAATTCACACATTGATTATATCAAAAAGTGTCTGCTCTGAATTAAACATCTTATAATTCAATGACATGCTTGCAGTTATGTGACTGTGATCCTAACTTGATAGAGTGTGGCCTCCCCTCGGGATGACTAATTTAAATTATGGAGATAATCAAGGTATTGCAGTCTTTGTGAAAACCTGCAGGACAGTGGCAATGTCCTCCTAAAATGCCACCGGTCCAGCGGATTAACAAGTGTAGCAGGACTGAATGTCAAGTCACATGCTGGGCTTTTCTGAACTAAACAAATTTGGTTGGGTTTCTACACCTGAAATATGTTTGCCAATAATATACTGTGTAAAACTAGGTATTTATCCTAATTTGGCCATAAATGATTACAACTATGTACAATGCAATTTTTTAGTTAAAATGCATAAATTACCAGATATGTTGGTATCCGTTCCTTCAAAAAGGGAGCCGGTCCTGCAACATTGAAAATCTGCAGGACCAAATGTCCTGTGGGATGAAAAAGTTTTCGCAAAAGACTGGCATTGAATATGTCAAACACTTGATATTGGAGTAAAGTAACAACAAAGTTGGTTTGTCATGATCGACATTTATTTTCATCTGAAGGCGGTGATGAGTTTAGGCTGAAGCTACCTTGCTTGCACATTCAGTTATATACAAGCAATGTTTCACCTCCTGCGTCATCAGAGCAGTAGTTTCACTACCCATATATTGACTCTAAAAATACATGAAAAATCAAAGAAATGTGAGTAACAATTCATGAATAAACAGATATATGCCAACGCCCATTTATACCGTCTCTGTTGTATTTCACGAGTGGAGGCTGGGGTAGTATTCCACAAAGCCGTAGGGTGAGTAGAATGCGGCCCAGCTCCCATGAGTGAAATACATCAGAGTGGTATCAATGTAGTTGGCATTTGTGTTTATTTTTTAATTTGAAGTCATTAAGTGAAGGGAAAACTACTTTTTCTTAGCCCATTGAATACAGCCACATTGTATTCAATGGGGGCATTGAATACGGCCTTCCAGTGCTTAAGCATAGGAGGTCTTGTCCCCCCCCAACAGGTAGAGAATCTCATGCATTTCCACTGTTTGTAGCAGGTGAGCAGTAGGCCAATTTTAGGGTTTCTCTCATGACTGCAAATCAGCACACTGGCAAGATTGTAAGATTGTAAGATTTTTTGTAAGATTTTTTTATTAATGCAGGGTGTTAGATAGACTGGGTGTAGCAGATTATATAACAACTCTAACTATGAGGAATGAGAGAGGGGCATTGGTAACCCCTGTGTCAGAGCTGATTCAAATAAATTAGGTCTAGGAGGGCAGTGCTGGTGCACTTTTGGAGCTGTATTGGGACGTGCTGGTTTCATAACATAATGTGATATTGGACTTTAGCAATTATTATCACATTCCACCAAAAGAAGCCTAGTTAATATAGATTAAAAACCAGTTAGGCCAAAAAGAAAGGAAGGTATGTTTCAGGACACCGACCAACCCTATCAAAACGGGGCCTACCTTACGTTTTTTTATGCAATTTTAATGAATGGAATGATTTCTTCCATATTTTAGATTCTATTTAAAGTTGTTCAAAATGTCATTACAATATCATATTAGAGTATTGGGCACAATAAAATATCATTGATGGACAATAGGAGGCAATGAAGAGGGTCTCATGAACATAGGTATAGCCTTTTACAGTGTATTTTCAACGGGTGGAATTGTAGCCTGCACTTCAAAAGTGTGTAACCGTATTCAACTTAATAAGCACACACCCCCTGTTTTTGGCAGATTTTTATATTACATATATACTAAAAATATCTCAATTTTTGACCCCAAATAATTTTTTAAGCGCCCTGTGCGCTTGTTACGTTGAATACAGGATTTGAACATAAAACTGGTACTTATGTGAAATCTAAGTTGAATTCTAAGGAATATTGTTTAATAAAGTAAATAGGACATGAATTTCGCCATATTGAACATTCTCGTTCATTTTTAGTGAAATTAATTTTTGAGCGCTAATCATCGGACCATGGTACTTTAAATGTCAAATCATTCATATTAAAAAGCCATCCATTATAGTATCCCAATACCATATTGCCATATACCGTAAAACCTTGTGTATAAGCCTAACTCGCGTATAAGCTGCACCCCTACTTTGGGCCGATCCTATAAGCCGCACCAGCAATCTGAATAGGGTGGCTTTAGTGCTGTACCATAGGAGCAAAAACTCAAGTAGCTGCACCTGGACTCTGTGCCGATCCTATACACTACTTTCACGAGCTCGCCATTTTGTTTTTTTTAATAGGAAAATCGCGCATCTTTACCACTTGAAGCCACAACCAAAACGAGGTTACTGCTCTAGAAAATGAAAATGGTTATCCTTTAGCACTGCCTGCGAACTTTCTGAGCCCTAAACAAATTATCTATGGCTCCCGACCCTAATCTGACTATGGGCAGGTAGATTTACACTAGGTCTTGATATTTTAAGTAGTCTCTAGCCACTTTCTGCTGACTGACACAAGATATTGAGCTACGAAATCGCTATGGACGATAAAAGGGGGCGCTATCGCTCTGGTGGAAGTTTGTTTCTCTTGAAGTATGTTTTTTTTTCAAACCATTAATGTCAAGCTAAACCATTAAGATGCCTCGATATCAATCAAGATTCATGCCATAATTGATGGTTAATGGTAGATCCATTGAGTTGATGTGCACCTCGATTCAAAGGTCGCAACAGTAATCTCGGGAGAACAATGTCAAAATGGCAAAAGTTGCGTGCGCTCCTGCAGCTAGTTCCCGGCGTAGGGGCTTTGTTCTAACAGCACTACGGGTACAGATTCTTGACATGCAGCGCCGCCCTTGTGTGCAAGTAGTGTATAAGCCGCACCAGCGATCTGATTGGGGTACTAGCTGTGGCTTATACGCGAGGTTTTACGGTACTTATTTTATTATTTGCCATGCCATAATGATTGAGTAGACAATCAAGCTGGAGAAAGACGAAAGATAAACTCTTACTCCGTATAGAATAAAACTCATAAAACATGTACAAACCTTGACAGACCGGAGGTGAACCCCAGAGAGTGCCGTCCCCAGAGCACATCCGAAACCTGGTACCTGACACCGGCCTTCCTTTGTGATTATGGATGCATTTATATGCAACAAAGCCTCCTGCACCGACTGTTCCGGTTGTCGAATTTGTCAGCCGCCAAGCATACATAACACCGTTTGGTACATGCTCGGGAAATTGACAGTCTGGGGTACCTGCAAAATAAGCATTGTTAAAGCGGTAAATCATCAAGCATGTCCCATTCAAAATGTTAGCACTGTTCTAGTCTACTGTGTGGTAGCTGCATGAGTGGTGGTATTGCTCCTTTTTTTGAATAACATGCGGTCTTTTAACCATTTGGGCAACACTTTCTACATTTTCCCCCACCTCTCTAAAATTTCCAAAGAGTGGTAGAGTTCATAAGAAGGGCTACTAACAAGGGCTTATAATCCCCTCACCCTAGACTGCTGCATTGGTGAGAAGTAGCGAGGGTCCTCTACTATTTACTATCTTCTACTACCAGGCATGAAGAGAAATGACCCTGCCTTCATAAGTCATTGCAGGGTCATTTCTTGGTATGTCCTTAGACCTGCCACCCCTGCCTACATGGGGACAGGGGTGGCACAGAACAGGACTGCTGTTGCTGCTGTAGATCTGGGGCTTTAATGATACCAATGGCCCATGACTATTGTATGAGAATCTCCTCGGTGAAAGTTGACCTTCCATTTTGAAAAATTCCCATTTATGGATTTATATATACTGTGAAAGTACTTATTTTCACTGGTTTAGATTTTTGCGGTAGAGTGAATTTCATTCCCACAAAAATGGTGAAAATATATTATCCAGGGAAATAAAGAAGCTTCACAGTACATATATACTGTAGGGGCACGAATAATACGTGTACATATGGGTTCGTGGAGTCAGAGCGGGAAGTGCCTCCTTTGGACACTAGGTGGCAACACCTACGCCATGTCCTTTCGGTTATCCGGTAGCGGAGCCAAGCAGGGCACTCCAGATGGTGCTCCGGTGGAGTGCCACGTCGACACTGCTTGGTCCGCGCTCAGGGTATATAAGAGGCCAAGGTTGGCTACCTCAGGGAGTTCGTCCCAGGACAAGCTCTGACCCACACCTCTCGATACCTTTGTTACCTTTTCGATCGCGGGGCACCTACACCCCTCCCACACTCTGGTTGCCTGCACCAGCCATGCTGGCTCAGGACCAGATCATCCAGCTTTGCTGATTTCGAACTAAAGGTAGAACGCTGTACATCTTCTAGTTGGTTAACCAAGTGAACCGAGCAAACCTTCGTGTTACTTTAAGGCTGTGATCGTGACTGAATAAACCTGTTGCATTCAAACCGAATTTGGAACCTGTGTTCGCATGATACTTCCACAACCCCTACATTGGTGCCCCGACCAGTTTGGGTGAAACACTGAATAGCACAGTCCGTTCGGGTGAACATGGCTGAACAGGCAAAGGGTGGAAGCGTCACTTCATCCTATTTCGAGTCCGGATCCGGAGGTAGTTGCGGCCCTTGAGAAGCACTATGGGCCGAGCCGTTCAAGTTCCACACCAGAACTAAGGAGAGGCAATCCTGATTCTATTCGAAAAGATCTAGGGAAACTGGCGGTTTGAAGAGGCACATTGCTCCGATGCCAACACAGGGCATGAGCATTCTGCATGCTGAACGACACCAGAGGCAGGAAGTGACACAACGTCACTTCCTGGGGAAGAAAAGAATCGATTCGAGGAGGCAAGGATTGCAGAGATGGACTGAATGAATGCAGAGTTAGAAGCTCTGAGTCATCGGTTGGCACAACTCCGTAGCAAGAATGAGGAGTTGGACAGCGCGACGATGGAGAAACAGAACCGCTTGGATACAACAAAGGCGGAGCTGGTTCATATGGAAGATCAGCTCTCTCATCAGCAAGATATCCTACGACGGCAAACGGAGGTTCTTGAACGGCAACAAGATAAAACTGTACAAGAATCAGACGAACTCCATGAGACGATCAGAGAGGCAACCAAGGCTATGATGGGAGAGAAGGACCGTGTCACCCAGGAACTGCAAGATTTACATTTGAAGCGAAAGAATGAGGCAACTCGAAGTGGTTATTCGGGGTTCGATCATGTCAATGATGGGATCTATGACTCGACGTCTGGTGGGGGTGGTATTGCCTCATTCAGAGGGAGATCGAGACAGGTGACTATTAATACAGGTGATTCGGATGGAAGGTTGTCACTGCGTGGACAAACTTCAACGTCATACGATGATGACAATTCAAATCCTCCCAGCCGGTCAAGCTCTCGAGAGAGAGAGACCAAGCCGTTTCGGTTCCAGTGATAGATCTTTGAGATCTGATCCGAATGAACATTTGAGTGCCTCCACAAGGAGGACAGGGAGATCTCCTACAGATGCAGGTAGACGAGTTTCTCGACGTGAATCAATGTCCCCAGGGATGAAGTTGATTTACGATTCGAATCCCTGCATTGCTGAGATGGGGGTTGACTGTGTTAGCAGACAAGCTGATAATGCTGATATCGTAGATTGGAGCATTGAGCAGTCTCACTTGTTACACAGGGACAACCACAATGCTGCAAGACGCACCGCAAGCACCCCTGTTCCTTTCACGGGCAGACAGCCATGGCAGGATTGGTTCGCAGACTTCATGGATGACATGAGGTATAATCGGTGGTCGGAACAGGAATCGTTGGACCAGCTACTTCGGGCGCTGAGAAATTGGCCTGGCAAGTTAGCTGTTTTCGAGATAGAGAACGATGCATGGTGCCGGATCGTTTACCCAATTGGTGGAATGCGCCAGTTACCTGATTGGTAATGTGGGTAATGAGGATCCGCTTCGGTTGTTTCGAAAGAGGACTCAAAAGCCAAATGAGTCTCATCGTGTGTTTGGCCTGGAACTGCAAGGTCTCTTACAAAGGGCTAGACCACGATGGCAATTGGATGACCCCCAGTTCCTTGATGACTTGTTCTCGCAATTCATTGAAGGGTTGAGGGACTCTGATGAACGAACAGCAGCCTGTGATAGTTGGAAAGCTGGAACTTCTCTTACCGATTTGTTCATGGCCATAGAAGACTATGACAGGAAACGGCATCTGCTATCTTCGAAAGTGTTTTCGAGAACTTCCAGTGTGGTGCAAGACCCACCTACCTCTGATACAGAGGAAGGTGATTCTGGAAGGGAGGAGGAGATTGGCGCAGTTGCTCAAAAGAACAGCGGCAAATCTTATTCCAATTCGAATTCGAAGCGCTATCCGAAGGTGGACAGGAAAACACCTCCTGCAACCTCTGGAGCCACAAGTGCACCTTCGACTACATCCTCGACTCCTAGATCTAGGGAAGAACTTCTGTTACGGTTGACTGACTTGATGTCTGGAAATCAGCAACCTGCAGGAAGGAAAGCCAAAGGTGGATAAAACCACCGAAAGTGTTATCGGTGTCAGGCGCTGGGACACTTTGCAGCAGAATGTACAGCTAAGAAGCCGGTACCAAAGCCTGAAGAAAAGAAGACGGAAAACTAGAGGGGGTTGCTCGGGATGGCAATGTGGTAACCCCTAAGGTGAATGTGTGCCAGCTTATCACCAACGGTGCAAGCGATGAAGTCCGAGGTACAGAAGAGATTGGAAGCTTGGAGGAGGGACCTGATCAGTTCATTCCAGTATGTCCAATGAACCAAGGAAAGAAGACGTCCGAAGAGGGAGTACTGGGGGAGCAACAAATTGGATACGGGAGCTGGAGATGGTCAGCAGTGCCTGATTGTCCCCGGATCACCCCTGCTTGAAACACTTAAAGCGGCGGGGGGGGTGGATCTTGGTGTCACCAAGGATTTCGAACGCTTCACCGTCAACCCATCACCACTGGATGGGAAAAGGTGGTATTTGACTGTAGCAGTGAAGGGAAGATCTGCAGAATTTTTGGTTGATACTGGGGCTAGTCACTCCATGATCTCCAAATGATTCCATGATCTTGTAGCCGATGAACCAGATAACTTCACAACGAGGGTAAAAGCTCATTTGGCCGAAGGTAGCTGCATGCAGACGTTTGGTAAAGCGTTTTTCGAAGTCAATATAGGTGGACAGGACTATCTTCTGTCGCCTACTATTGCTGATCTGAGTGATGATGGCATCATTGGATTAGATTTCGCTGCATTGTATGGGGCGATGTTGGAACCTTGAAGGGGGATGTTGAAGATAGAGCATCCGTACAAGATGGCCGTACAATGCGTGTTGAGAAAGGTATCTTCTGTAGCCTCGGTGGTACAGACGGTTAAGATACCCCCAGGACAGACATGTGATGTCCTGTTTTCGAGTGACAGTATCTTCCGAGACCAAATGGTGGTGATCGAACCTGACGTGGTGAGATTGGCGTCCATTGGACTCGAGAGTGCAGATACTTTCGTTGGCATTGGCAGCAGGAATTTGATTCCCATTTCGAATCCTGGAGGTGAAGTCCGATATCTGATGAAAGGTACTCCCGTGGGGCAGGTGATCGTTGCACAGGCAAGCACCAGTATACTCTCAGAAGATACCAAACCAAACCTTGAAGGGATGTTCGATTTGCGTCCAGAATCCAAAAGTTGGTGGACGATTCGAGCTTGGTGACGGGGGATCAGAAAGATAAGTTGAGACGACTTTTGATGAAGTACGATGTAGCATTCGGGGAGCCCACTGGGTTGGGCCGAACTGATATGGTGCTACATTCTATCAATACAGACGACGCTGTACCTTTCAAAATCCCTTATAGACGCCTACCTTTGAAGAAGAAATTGATGGCCGAGAAGGAAATTGCTCTATCAGTTGAGATTAGGGGTAATTGTTCCCAGCACTAGCCCCTGGTCCAGTCCTGTTCAGATGGTAACCAAGAAAGACGGCACAATTCGCTTCTGTATCCATTATCGAAAGTTGAATGGTTGCACAAAGAAAAACTCCTATCCTCTTCCCCGTATAGACGAGACTATTGATTCCCTGGGCGGAAACCAATGATTCTGTACGCTGGATTTACAATCCGGATACTGGCAGGTTGGAATGAAGGATCAGGATCAGGAAAAGACAGCTTTTTCGAGCCATGTCGGTCTTTTTCAATACAATGTGATGCCGTTTGGGTTGTGTAACACCCCTGCAGCATTAGAAGCCATGATGGAATCTCTGTTGAGTGACCTGTTATGGAAGGAATGTTTGGTGTGCCTGGACGATGTGATTGTATTAGGAAAAACCTTCGATTCGTGCCTGGCTACCCTAGCCAAAATTTTCGAGAGGTTGAGAAACCAATGGTTTGAAATTGAAACCAAAGAAGTATCACCTATTCAGGACTTCAATTAACTAATTTGGTTGGATAATATCCACCGAGGGCGTTAAGGCAGATCCCGAAAAGCTAGATGTTGTGTCGGAATGGGAAAAGCCGGAAGGACCTAAAGACATAGTCTTTCCTCGGCTTCTGTAGCTACTACAGGGACTTCCTACTGGGGTATGCCAGAATAGCTCAGCCTATGCAGGCTCTAGCTCACTGGACTCCAGGTAGAAGGAAGGAACCTTTCCCATGGGGTCCTGAACAAGATCTAGCATTCGAAGCCGTGAAGAGCCTATTTTGAACCACTCCAGTTTTGAGATATCCCACAGCTGAGGGTCATTTCATACTGGACACTGACGCCAGTAATGACAGCATCGGTGCTGCTCTGTCCCAGATACAGGATTCTCCTTCTCTAGGTCCTCAAATACAATATCGTAAAAGGTTAAGGTGACTTCAGGAGGTACTATGGCTGGAGGAACATAGCCTACGGGCGCATCAATTTTATCAGCGAGTTTTTTACGAACACTTGCGAAAAAGGAATTTATATGATTAGCAACATCTTCTGATGGGATTTCTTTAAGGAAGCAGAGGGCATGATCGGTCGATGGTTGACCCATTTGTCCGAATTCGGGTTGGATAATAGTCAAATCCAATACAGAGCAGAGAGCAAGCATATGAATGCTGATGCCCTTTTGAGAAGATCCATACGGAAATGTTCTAGAATGGATTGTGATGACTGTGGAGCCCATAACGCTGTAGTAGCTGGAGTTTGAATGCCGTATGATGTAGGACATTCTAAAGCTATGGAATGGTCCACGGAGACTATAAGGCAATTCCAGAAGGGTGATACTGTCATTTCAAGACTAATAGAACAGGTCTCCAGTGGCATTCCACCACAAAGACCAACAATTTCGATTGAGAACCGAGAAATGAGACAGCTACTTGCTCAATGGTCGGAGCTAACAGTTGCTGACGGTATCTTATGTAGGTGGAAAATAACACCTTACAAGACCAAACTTCGACAAATCATGATACCCACTGCTATGTGAAGGGATATCATGTATTTCGTACATGGACACCAGACCAGTGGGCATTTTGGAAAAAAACGCTCCCTTACAAGACTCTCCAGAAGGTACTACTGGCCCGGCATGAGTAAAGATCTGCTTAGGTGGATCTCAACTTGTCCAGATTGTTGTCTGAATAAACCAGGTGAGGGCCTGGGGAAGGTACCACTAACTCAAGAACTGTGGGGAGTTAGATTTGCACGCATAGCGGTTGACATTTTTAGTGGTCTCAAACCTACTCCTGATGGAAACATGTGCATGATGGTGATCTCCGACTACTATTCGAAATACACCAGAGTGTTCCCTCTCAAAGATCATGAAGCCCATACATGTGCCCGTTCATTTGTAAAAGGCTGGGTGCTCCATCTGGGCGTGCCCTTGATGTTGCACAGTGATCAAGGAAGAGAATTCGAATCCGAGTTATGGGCAGCAATGTGTCATAGCCTTGCTATATGCAAAACAAGAACATATCCGTACAGACCTCAGTCAGATGGACAAGTAGAAAGGTTCAATAGAACCCTGATACAAGTCCTGAAGCCTTTGGTCAACAGTCAGATGGATGATTGGGAAGAACAATGGGAGTTTGTGGTACATGCTTACAACAGTACGGTGCATGCTTCCACTGGTTGTTCTCCCAATCTGTTAGTGTTCGGAGAGGATTTGATTATGCCTGCTGACTTGGTGTTCAGCGTAGCTGGGATAAACGCTGAAATACCATGTCAGGTGATGTTCGTAGAAGCATTGAGGGATCAATTAAAGTCCGCATATGAGATGGTTCGATGTGAGCTGAGTAAATCTGCATCATGGCAAAAAGTGGGCTATGACGTTGGGTTGAAACTCAGGTCCTTTCGAGTAGGGGATCAAGTAGTCAGGCTACATGATCCACTACAGCAGCTGAAACTGTCACCCAACTGGGATGGTCCCTTTACTGTAGCTCGGATTGTCTCTGAATCTACAGTAGTGATCAAATCACTGTTGGGACGCCTGTATAAATTCAATGTAGCTCGTTTATGTCGGTGGCATGGTGATATTTCGGCGCATTCGAAGTCAGGGGAGCATTCGAAGTCAAGTGACACTGAGCAGAAAGCGACCACCCCGGAACGACGTGGTCCTGGTAGACCTAGGAAACTAGTTATACCCTCAAGTGTGGGAAAATCAATGCCCCCCAGTGTTGGTAAATTGAAGAAAAGCCGGGGTAGGCCTAAAAAAAATTTACCAATGCAACAAGTTCGAGCTTCTGGCAAGAAGGATAAAAAACATGTAAAAAAAGTCTCGGCAAATGAAGGTCTGAAGGGGAGGAGGGCTGTCCAATTGACTACTGGACATCCTGTCGAACCTTCCCGGATGACCAGGTCTAAAGAACCCAAGGTAGAGTTGAGGCGCAGCTCACGGTTCAGCCAAGGGGCTGCTGTGACCTAATTTGTATACACAACAAGAAGATTCGATCCCATGATGGTAGTACAGACCTAATTGCTGTTGAGTGATCAGAACTAGGGCAGGTGCTGGTTGAATGAATGTCCCCGAGGGTGGCAGACGGATTAATCCGTCGGGTATTCTTATGTTACCCGTAATGACATTTGCCTACACTCCTGAAGAATTCATGATTAGCAACAGCCGTGGTTCTGTGGAATTGACTCAATAAGGATTACACCCCGGTGAGCTACCCATTCGATTAGTGGCGGGAAACACGAGCGTCTCCCGCTGCGTTGTCCGATAGAAAAGGGCTATCCGGTGAGGCGTGAACGCTGATTGGTTGACCTTTGCTCCCGCGGCGGGCGTGGTAGCGCGAGACGAGAAGGACGGTCGCCATATTGGAAGTCTGCCAAGGAGGAAGATTAAAGAGTCCTGGTACCGACAAAGTTCCTACAAACCACATCATAATAAGTCAAAGGTTGGTTAGTTCCCGCTCAAAGTGTCATTAGGACACACGGAGCTTCGATCTCCGCAACATCTTCGTTTAAAAACTTCGTTTTTTGAGAAACATTCGACTTTGATGGAGGAGCAGTACCCCTACACCCCTGGTGAGGGCCTCCAGTCCGAGGATCTGGATCTATTCCAAGATGTAGATGACGGACAGTTCGATGACATGCAGGAGTCGGACTATGAATCCGCCTCCGAGTCAACGGGTAGTACAGCCACTGTCCGAGTGGCTGGGATAGGCTCCTATTCGTCGGCCGAGCAGGACGCTGTGGCCATGCCACCGCCGACGACGGTCAACTTGGGGCCGTTGCCTTGGCGTAACACCCCAAAACGTGTGGCTTCGGACATCAAAAACTCCATGGAGCTGAATGCGGCAGGCGACCTGGAGGAGTGTGAAATGCCAGAACTGGAGGAGGTAGGTCAAAAAGTGCCTATTCACGCTGTAACTGAGACGGAAATGGAGGAGTATGTTCGTAAATCGTTGGCTCAGCAGCAGCTGATGCAGGTGCGGGAATGTGAACCCCCATTTGATACTTCGTTGCATCTCCACCCAACCCTCATGGCGATGGTACTGGAGAAATTGGAAGAACACGAATTCTACCACCACAACGGGAAGTGGCTTGAAAGCTATGAGGGGGCCATTCGGGGCTCCTACAAGAATGACATTTTCGGCCGTATCTTGTTAAGGTGTGGTAGAGACTTTCGGACCCTCCAACAGGCCCCACCAGCCGAGGAACCGGTCCCTTCCAGTGACGGGAGTACTAAAAGTACCAAGGGGAAGAAGAAACGGCTCACCAAACTTAAAGGTGACCGCAGATCCTCCCGTTCGGGTACCCCTCCAGTTGCTCCACCAACATTCGAAACGTCTGAGCCTACTCCAGCCCAGTTCGAATGCTCTTCGAGTCCTCCAGAGTCAACCCCGACTCCATTCGAAGAACCCACTACTACGACTGAGACTATTAAATCTCAATTCGAACCACTTCTGAAGATTCTGGGACCTTCACCGGTCCCCTTCGACAAGTCTCCAGACCTCCTTGGGCTAACACCCATGGATGTTACCCCCAGTACCCCGGAGCTGGCTGAGCAGGAAGCTCGGTATGCTCAAGTGGTGAGGGAGTCTGATGAGCTGAGGGCAGCAAACGAACAATTACGGCAGACCCTTGATGCTATGAAATCGGCTCCGAGAACTCCCTTCACCCGAGCTCAGGCCCGGAAAAATCCCAACCCACAACAGAAGGGACGCGCCTTGCCTGACTCCTCAGCACCCAATTCCGATGTGGAGGAGGGACCGTTTGAGCTACCTAAAAGCCTACGATGTAAAGTGAAGAAGGCTGAAGCCCGACAGCCTTGTGTTCCTCACGTCCTGCCCCTACAAACAACTGCGATTAACATGTTTCCAACTGTGAGAATGGTGGATGTGGTTTCGAGAAGTGAAGCCACTACGACTTCCACCCCTTCGACACCTCCAAAGACACCGACTAAGACTCCCGTGCAGGTTCCTACGCCTGTATCTCCATCAACGTCCTCAGGATTAGGGCATTCGAATACCCCACCTATTGTAGCTTCTCCCCCTCCGGTAGCCGTGGCAGCAGCCTCGGGAGGCTGCCAGGGCGGAGGAGATGATCTGGCGCAATGCTACTGGGGCCTTCAAAATATTCAGGCCTGAGTGCATCGAGCACTGTAAGAGATCCAGGGACATGTACTCCTGCCCTAAGGAGAAGGACTTCGAGGAGTTCTCGGATGATGAGGAGTGGATGAAGTCAAGCACTACCTCTCAGAGCACCTTTCGATGGACTGAGAATTGGTTTGGCCGTCTTCATGATCGGAAGGAATTCCCTGAGTCTTATTACAATCATGAAGGCCGCCCTAAAATCAGATGGGCCATGGCCAGGTACCGGCAGGGGGTGAAGGAGGAGTGCCCGTTTGACTCATGCATGTATTATTTTAAGCATGAGAACCGTCCCATGCCGACCTCTCTTCGTTTCATGCGGCATCTGGTTGAGTGCCATATGCACCACCGGGCGCAGTACATCTGCACCAATCCAACCAGAAATGCCATGGGCTTCGGACCTTCAGAAGGGGAAGAATGATTGAACATTTGATCCAGTGTCATGGCCAAGCCATGCTGCTGGCCAGGAAGAACGTAAGAGATCTGCATGCACGGTTGGTGGTGGGGTTAGATAAGGTGAGGTTCGAACACATCACCATAGAGACCCCACAGTTCAGGAAGGTGCAAATCGCCAGGAATTTGAAGCAGTCCGCTGTGTTTCAGCGCACGGATCAAAAGGGAGGCTTGGACCTGGGTGGGGTCCTGTATAAGGAGATGGCTGCTTGGAGGACTGTCAATCCCCTCACGGGGAAACGTAGTGAAACAAACAGAAGTCCGGCCACCTCTGAACCTGACTGTAAGAAAGTAAAGTCAGAGGATCCTTCTCCCCGAGCCCCAACTCCAGGAAGAGGGAGAGCAGTAACAATCGAGCACCGGTCCCCACTCCAGGGCCTGCGACCTGATTATGGTCCGGACTTTTTGGCACCAAAGGGTCGCTCCAACCTCAAAACCCTTTGTCCCATGACTCCTGGTAACTTGGCTAGTAGGACCGAGTACCCTTTGATGGATCCTCCTGGTCCAGAACAGCAAACCCAGAGAGATCCCTACAAGGACCTCCCCTCGGTTATTCCTGTAGAGGATGCCCTCCGCCGGCCAGATTCCTGAAATGTCGAGATGTTCGAGAACTATGTCTTACCTGGGAAGAAGGACATGGTGGTTACTGCCACCATCCACACCCCCCAGGTGGTGGAAAAGACAAGTCCGGAAGTGAGCAGCTCCAGTGTGAAGGGTAGGCGTAAAACCCCACCTCCACAGTGACTTCGAGTTCGGAATATACAAAGACTGAGACTGTGGTGAACCCAGTCCCAGTGACTACTTCGAACCCTGTCACCACCACACCAACTACGACTGCTCCAGAAGCAACGGCAGGAACTGTCGCTTCTCCAGTAACATTGACTACCACTACCACAGCCACCGTGCCCTTTAGACCCGTAGTGAAGGAGGAATTAACAACATCAGTTAATCCTGAGGGGTGGTACGAGCTAATGGTCAGTGGCGAGAACCTCCGTCCCGCCTTACACCTCCCTAAAGACTACTTCTAGCCTGTAAAGGCCCCGGATGCAGTAGTGCATACCGAGTTGTATACACGATGGCTGCATGAGCAGCAGGCCGCCATGCAACAGTGTGCCACTTGGGTGGGTAGGTCATCTGCAGACTATGCCATAGCCATGCAAGGCAAGGAGGTGGAACGATTGAGACTGATTTTTCGAAAAGCAGCGTATCGATGAGCAGCCAGAACCAGGCAAGGTGACCGAGCTTACCAAGACACTAGAAAAGACGAAACGAGAACTCAAGACGGCCCGGGCCTTTCAAAAGGCAGCGGAGGATACTCTTGAGGAGCAGGCTGCTACAATGAAGGCCTTAAACGTCAAGTTTATCCAGGTGTTCGTAATCGGACTCACTCAGTGGAGTGGAACTCTCGAGGAACTCCAAGCCATTATCAAAGACTTGTGAAGTGTTCATATGTTCAACTGCATCTTATGACTTGTGTGTTTTGTGTTTCAATGATAGCATAATAATTCGTTGTGTTCGTAGTTACAAACGTCCATGATTGAAATCATGATTCGGAAATAACATAACCGGTTATAAGATGTATATTTGATAGTCATTTGTCGGGTATATAAATGTCTTCGTTGTCTGCATTGAAAAAAAAAGTAAAAATCCTAACACTTCGAAAGTTCCAGGTGTAAGTTATACTGTATACTATGAGCAGCTACCTATCTGGTACCCTCATAATTCGAACCAACAACTGTAAATAATATTCGATACCTACCTTTGTATCCAAAAATCTTTTTTGGGAAATAACAACCGGTATTCGAATTTCGAAACTACATTTATTCTGATGGTATAAGGACATATATTTTTGTTACCTCAGGTAAAAACATATTATAAGTCATTCTTTGTTTATGTAAGAGTTACTTTCACACTTATGTTGGTTCCATGTATTTTGGATTATACAATAGGTCATATAATTACCCCTCCAGGGACGGTTCACCCATATAAATATTTTCGAACCACTACTTCTGTGTCAGTCCGTCCTAAAAGTCACTTAATGTGCATTTCTTACCTACCTTAAAGAGTAATGATAAATAATTTCATATTATTATTAGCAATCTCATCAAAACCATAAAAAGCTGTGATCTCTTTAGTTAAGTAAAGTAGAGTAGTAAAGAACATATATTCATATCTTTATTATAGATGGATACTCATGTATCTATCTTGTCGTTATGATGTTGGATCTATGAGATCCCTGTTATGGACATAAAATGTATAAATGTTGTTTGCGTGTAAAAGGTCAAGCTAGATCCAGTTCTACTTTCTACATGTTCAGGCAGAACATAATTCGAACCATTCGAATCTATACAATTGATGTCATTATGTACACTGATATTATTCTCCTATATTCGAGTCGTATATTATATCAGATGTGTTCAACCCTTGTTATAATCTGGTGGAGGTGATGTAGGGGCACGAATAATACGTGTACATATTGGTTCGTGGAGTCACTAGGTGGCAACACCTACGCCATGTCCTTTTGGTTATCCGGTAGCAGAGCCAAGCAGGGCAGTCCAGACGGCGCTCCCGTGGAGTGCCACGTCGACACTGCTTGGTCCGCGCTCAGGGTATATAAGAGGCCAAGGTTGGCTACCTCAGGGAGTTCGTCCCAGGACGAGCTCTGACCCACACCTTTCGATACCTTTGTTACCTTTTCAATCGCGGGGCACCTACACCCCTCCCACACTCTGGCTCCGGCACCAGCCATGCTGGCTCAGGACCAGATCATCCAGCTTTGCTGATTTCGAACTAAAGGTAGAACGTTGTACATCTTCGAGTTGGTTAACCAAGTGAACCGAGCAAACCTTCGTGTTACTTTAAGGCTGTGACTGTATGAACCTGTTGCATTCAAACCGAATTTGGAACCTGTGTTCGTGTGATACTTCCACAACCCCTGCAATACTATAAAGGGGATCTCCTTTAACTGATAACTAGCAGATGACATCATTCAGGAGCTTTACAATAAGCGACTGCATGCAATGCAATTTGTGACAGGTACTGAACTATTGGACAATTGAGCTGTATTATGGAGTGCTGGTTTCATAACTACCTGACATTTGACTCATGCAAATACAACCATATTCCACGGTATATATAATTTAACATGATAATTAGAAAAATTATTACCTGAGCAATTTCCACAGGTGAATCGACAGTTATCTCTCAATTGGTCACTATTAGTAATGCATGCGGTAAGCAGTTGGTAAGCAGCAGTATCGCCTAAATAGGCTGTCTTGCAGTCGGTCGCTTTGTCTTGACAGTCATCTGCGGGTCGAACATACGGCAGGAAGCAGGCAAAGGTCAGCAGCAATACCCCGAGTAGGTACGCCATCCTGAACCTGCAGTATAAACATAGGCACCTGAACCTGCAGTATAAACATAGACACCTGAACCTGCAGTATAAACATAGACACCTGAACCTGCAGTATAAACATAGACACCTGAACCTGCAGTATAAACATAGGCACCTGAACCTGCAGTATAAACATAGGCACCTGAACCTGCAGTATAAACATAGACACCTGAACCTGCAGTATAAACATAGGCGTGCCTCTACAAGGGTACCCTCAGATTTGACCATGTCGCCGTGTCCATTTTTAGTAACAGGGCCGTGTCACTGTGTCGATTTTTATGTATGTAAAATAAACTGGGACCTCATAAGAATGCCTGTGTCAGTCGATTTTTAAAAGGGCCGTGTCGCACGTGTCGATTTTTAAAAGGGCCGTGTCGCCGTGTCGCACGTGTCGATTTTTACCCATGTAGAGGCACTTAGGCACCTGAACCTGCATAAACATAGACACCTGAACCTGCAGTATAAACATAGACACCTGAACCTGCAGTATAAACATAGGCACCTGAACCTGCAGTATAAACATAGACACCTGAACCTGCAGTATAAACCCAGCCAGCACACGCTAGTGGGCCCTAGATGGGCTGCCTCATGGGGCCCATCCAGGGCTATCAGCTGGGGCCCAGAAGGGCTTGCCACCCTGTTCAGATCTAGGTGGGACCCAGGTGAGCTCTTTCAGTTGGGAAACACATTGTTGGGTGGGAAGGTCTGGGGGGACTGACACAACATTTTTTAGCTATAAGCTTAGTTATTATGTAGTTGATGACCATATGTTAAGAGTAGTTACCAACAAGTATTCCAGTGGGTCAATGAATTTATCTGCATTTAATGTCATCTCTTCCCTTTATTTAAGGAGGAGTAGCAAAATGCATCCTGGGATTATGTACTATGATCTTATCCAGAGGAAAGGTGTAAATATCAGAATGCTCCTTGTTTCTCTATTCATATGCAAAATTGTGTAGACAATTACATATAATATGAACATACTGTGAAAACTGTTTCATTTCAATGGTTTTAAATTGAAGGAATTGTGAATTTATGGCTCATTGTAATAAAGACAAGAAAATGTCTATAGAATATCAAATCCCATGTACTCTCAACAATGACATCTAGTGGTGAGCTCACTAACAATACTTGCCCACTTAGCCCAGGGCTGGCCCAGATGAACCCCACTTTTTTGGGGAAAGGTCTTTGATATGTGATCATGAAAGTTGTGTTGGAAGAATTTGCCTAGAAAGTGAAGTTGGTGGGTTGGCCCACCTGGGGCCCACCTGCCAGCCCCCACCAAGCCCATGGAAAACCAATGCAGACCTCAGCCCTTTTAGCCCAGCTCTAGCCCAGGTAAAACCAAGGTGGACAATATAGCATAAGCAAAATAATTTGAACTTGCATTTTCTAGAAAAAAGGGACAAGTGAGGATAAATTAAAATATCTGCAATGCAAGAAATCCATTAAAAACTAAGTTCAGTACATGGGCTCAGCCCACCTGGGCCCTACCTGGCTGCCCATGCTGAGTCCATGGGAAACTCAGGGACACCTTTGGCCAGTTTGCCCATGTCCCACCCAGGTGAAACCCACTTTTGCAAAAACGCATATAATGTCAATTTAAAATGTAAATCAATTGAATATTTCAGAAATGACCATGAATTGAAGGATTTACAGTGCAAACATGACATGTTGATATTCTGGGCTGAGCCCACATGGGCCCAATCTGGGAGCCCTGACAATTACCAGTAAATACCTGGATATGGGCCAGCCCAGGGTGCCCAGAGACACACACATATGGGAGCCTTTGCACAATCAATATAAAGCTAAATTAGATACTCACAACTGTAGATGTGGCTGGCTTGGATTTAGCTGGTGGTGAGAAGGACGAGCCGGTTGCTGCTTCTGGATGTGGCTGACTTTGATGTAGGTGTTTGGGGTGATACTGTCAACTGCTGCTTCTAGCTGTTGATGTCGCTGTCAGCGTGTGGAGAAGACGAGTGCCGCCCCTAGTGGTGGACCTTGATTTATATACAGCGTCTGTTATCATGTTAATTATGCTGTCACCATCTGGTGCCTGCGGTGTCCACCACAAACACCACTTATCTGCTGGGTAACCCTTTAAGGGTGGCATGAGGCATTAAAATCTCTCACAGACAAAATTGTTGCTCAGGAGTGACTCACCAGTGGTGTTCTGGTGTATTATACTGACCCTGTGTCTTCCCTGTGGGGTGGGCCTGATGTATGGATGCAGCTGTGATGGGTTACTCACCAGAGCTGCACTCATACATCATGATGGGCAAAGAGTCTAGTGCATTAAAGTAGTATGTGGTCTGTGAGAGGTTACAAGATGATATCATTCTGCACAGGTTAACCCTTAAAGGGTGGCATGATGCATTGAAATCTCTCACAGACAAAAGTGTTGCTGGGTAGTGACTCACCAGGGGTGCTCTTGTGCATTATACTGACCCTGTGTCTTCCCTGTGGGGTAGGCCTGATGCATGGATGCAACTTTGGTTGGTCACTCACCAGTGCTGCATTCAAGCATCATGGTAACAAAATAGTATAGCACATTAAATTAATACGTGGTCTCTAAAGGGATAGTAGATGGTATCATTGTGCACAACACGAGTAGTCTGGCAGCACCATCCCCCCCAGCAGGTGTTGGTAGATGGTATCATTCTGCACCTCCTTGTATTCCTTCATGAGACAAGATATGGCACCGTCAAGTCAACTACCCTTTATCCAATGGTGTTAATATATATGCTAATGTATGCAGTTGGGTTCGAGTCTGTACCTAGATTCTGCTAGGAGAGTGATACCTCCGCTACAGACTTGAACCACACAGAGAGGCCTACTATTTACTCTCTCTGTCCTAGAATGTCAGTCTGGAGGATATCTCCACCATCAGAGCTGCTCATACAGAATATTCAGCCACATCACCAGTTATACTGATACTCATGAAACAATATGCGATCACAGAAATATTACATACTTTTATCGAACCACAAAACTTTGTATCGGCAATTCTATAGCTAGCTTGAAAAGTTGCCCAATATTAAATGCTACAAAAGCTAGATACATTTAGTCATGTGGGCTTAACATATCTATATTTTAAGGTGAAATTATACAAATTCATTTGTCCAAAGATATCAGAGGCAGAACCAGCATTCACTTTAATTGTTTTCCTCATGCAATTCCCTTCCAACTGACACAAAACTCTAATTGTAGTACACAGGCATGTGTTCCTTAATATTTCTGCTAATATAAGAGATTCCCAGGGTGGGAGTTTTGCAACTCCTTTGCCCTATTAAAGATAGGTAGAGCTTCAAGGAAAAGTGCCCTTGTAGTTCTGATTAGTGTTGATTTAATCTGGAAATGTCATGGATCTATCTTTATAGCATTTTTCAATATTGCTTACATTCACCTCAGGAAGATGTAGTGAAATATTTGAGCTCTGTTTAATTCATTGATACTTTGATACATTCACCCAAGTGAGCCCAAAATCATGTTTAACATTGAATTAAAATTAGGTTATCAATGTTCTGTTCCCATTGGAAATGGTGTTTCCATGTTTGGCTTGATCAAGTTGTATGGAGTTTAACTCAGAATTCAACTCAGCCTACAATACATCTTAAACAAGTAGGTATTTTTGAACGTAAATTCAGTGAAAAGAAAGATATAAAACAACTGTGCAGTTATCTAGCAGGCGCATGACACTTCCTCCTAAATGTGCTCCATTGCTTTATGAGGACTTCTAACTATTCTTTTGCATAATAATCAAGTCGTCAAAAAAATCAATAGGACAAATCTATACTACCTCTTTATCATATTCTAACCTTCATGAGCAGCTTAGATTATCATTGTAGAACTATAATCTCAGAATCTATAAGAATGTCATACATTGTTAGCCGGACCTCTGTAGAGGCTCCGATTACTCACACCTTAGTGATAAACCTGCAAGGAGGTATCATTTGGGTAACTCGACACCCCTATATATATGCCATACATATCCAGTAATGTACCATGTGTTTAAGTTGTCAGATTTGGGGATGTAGCTTAGTGGTAGAGCATTGGCTCATGGGTCTAGAGGTCACGGGTTCGAATCCCGCTTTCTCCAGATGACTTTTCCACACACCTACAAGAAATGACGCTTTTATTTGCCCATTAGTTCTCCACAGATCTCAGTAATAATACACACAACCCTGTAGGCTGCGGCAGTAGTACAATTTGGTGGCCATATGTGGTGTTTCCACTTTTATTGATTTATTCATAATGCAGGTACAAGCTATGGATCTCATTTCTACATACCTCCACATACTTAGTGACTAGGCCTACCTGACATCATGGAACTTGGACAAAAGTATACCCCATATAATCTGAAATCAGAGGCGTAGGAAGCAAAACTTCATTAGGGGGCCCATCCAAAATAGATTTAAATATCGGATTTTAAGTATGATGGCATTTATACGCACATGTATTAGATGTCATGAGAAAACATTTGAGCCCCCTTTGGTTCGGTTTGGGAGCCCAAGCAGCTCTGGCTCCACTTTTTCCTGTGTGTAAGAGGTACAGTTTGGGCAATGTGTGTATCATAATATAGGGTCTTGGCAAATTTCAACATCCCCTCCCTCCTCTGTGATTGGGGGAATCAGCCCCCCAGCCCCCTTTTTCCTTAGTGACTGTAAATTTGCATATCCCGCATGGTGTCCAAATCCTAAAACTTTAAGCTTATGGGGAATATGGTTATGGATTAGATTTGAGATTGTGCAGAATATTCAAATCTAGTGCAGCTTAATACTTACGATCTGGGGCCTCATTTAAGAATATATGGAATATGTATTTTGGTGCATTCAATTTACTCTCTATATAAAGGACACCGTCAATAATGTGAGTATATACAGGGGTTGGTCTCTGCATCCACTGCTATATTATCCGATGAGAGATGGTAAGGGAGTGGTCATTTTTCAACAACAGGGGGGGTTGGTGGATTTGGGGGGGACCAAAAAATTGCACCCCATTTTAGCGAAAAAGCCAGCGTGTTACTATAGCTCAAAGGGGTTGGCCGCGCTCAATTTCAACTTGCCCGAGGGGGGGGAACAAAAAAAATTCAACCTGCTCACCCGAAAATGCACCAACCCTTCCTGTTATTGAAAGATGACCACTCCCTTAGTTCATTAGGCCACTCAAAAAACCTGGTTTCGCATCAGCAAGGACTGGAAAATATGACGAGGGAGGCTCTTTTTTATATATACAAGTGGGCTAAAATGTATAGGATGATATCTGTTTTCCATTACCAAGTTTCGCATTTTAGTAGTTAAGAATCTACTAATTTTTGAAAGTGGGAAAATGTAGGTTATTCCTATCCCACTGCATTACTGGCAGTATCTATAAGCTATAATTTGAAGCCAATCATGGGAATAGTTGTCCAATCTTATAATGTGCAATCTTATAAAGGACTGGAAAATATGACGAGGGAGGCTCTTTTTTATATATACAAGTGGGCTAAAATGTATAGGATGATATCTGTTTTCCATTACCAAGTTTCGCATTTTAGTAGTTAAGAATCTACTAATTTTTGAAAGTGGGAAAATGTAGGTTATTCCTATCCCACTGCATTACTGGCAGTATCTATAAGCTATAATTTGAAGCCAATCATGGGAATAGTTGTCCAATCTTATAATGTTTTTCATCAGAAATTAGCGAAGAAAAAAAGGGGTGATAAAAAAAACGGGTTTTTCTTGAGTGGACTAGTTTCTCCACCTGGGGCCATGCAGTTTAAGTGGGAGTGCCTTGTCAGAACACTGATGGTCACCACAGTTGATTTTAAAATCCTGTCACCTTAAATTCTGCCGTAGAAAATGGAGCTAAATCGCCAGTGTGGCTTATGGGATTAGCCATGAGTCAGGGTGTGGCTTACACGTGAGATTTTGCAACTATAGTGCAGTATCAAAGTCACCATAATCACATCGCCAGTGCCGATATAGGATGGGCACAAAGTCAAGGTGCGGCTTATACAGGAGAATTCACGGTACATGTGCTGAAAGGGCAAGTAAAGCCATCCACACACTAAATTGCACCACTAATTCTAAGGTGTTTATAGTGACTTTATTCATTATCATAACAAAACTTTATTGTATATCAAAATGTACTGTATTTCTATGTAGTAGACGGCTTATGGGTAGTATATAGAAATGGCAAATTTGAAAGTTTTTTTTCACAACACTCAAACATCCAATTTGGAGGAAAACAATTTATAATAAATTTCTAAAATTTATTCAATTTAATTGTAGTTCCCTGTATGTGTTACAAAGGGTAAAGGGAAAATATCAATCAAATTTGAAAGGTTTTGTCATGGTGAGGACATGTAACTCATCAGTGCTGCATCCATGCTTGCATCATGCTGATCCCAGAAGGTTGATTCCTTACCCCTTTAAGGACGGTATAATGCATTAATGCATCATTTCCTTGATGCACGAATGCAGCCCTGGCAAGTAACTCACCAGGGCTGCATTCAAGCATCATATCGACTCTATTGGGTTGGGACACTCCTGAAGGGTTGGCATGTTGTACCAATGCAGTGCACTCGCCAGGGCTGCATTAGTGCCTCATGACAACAAATGTCATCTTTTAGTAACATCCCTCCTTAAAGCGTTAAGGGATTGCATGATGAAACAACGAGGTATAATCAAATTACAGGCTGGTACTGCATTGATGCATCACAACAGCATCATAATTTTAACCTGAACGCATCCTCTAATTCTTTATGGCCTAATATATATGTTTTGGCTGGAGGCATCTCCACA
Source organism: Harmothoe impar (assembly GCA_947462335.1). Classification (NCBI taxonomy): domain Eukaryota; kingdom Metazoa; phylum Annelida; class Polychaeta; order Phyllodocida; family Polynoidae; genus Harmothoe; species Harmothoe impar. The sequence goes on from OX381717.1 coordinate 17,799,675, forward strand.
ATCCATTAACCAATGCATTGCCGTAGATGCATTAATATATATTCAGAACGTGAACCTCATCTTGATAGTATTAATAGTGGATCCACCAGTGAGAAGCAGTTTAGATTATTTATTCCCCCTGCACTGCAGTGCAAGTTAAATTGGCGAGTTCTGGTGTTAAATCGGCGAGGGGTTTGTTTACATCAGCACCATTGCCCTAGCTGTCATGTGATCAAATGCTGCCTTCTGATTGGTCTAGAACATGCCCGGCTGGTATGCAAAAACGTATCACACCCCTGGGTGGTACGATTTTGCTTCTTTGTTCTTCCACAGGATTGTACCAATTATGTTAGGTTGTGTACATGGGCTGTAGAATATACTGTTGGTTTACAGTATTGTAGCTGGTCGAGCTAGCTGATGATAACCAAGAGAAAACAACCATAAGGAGCAAGTACAATGTAATAGACAGCGACTTTATTGATCTTATATAACGCACAGCATCAAGGTACCCAAGGGACATCAGAGTTCAAGTTTAAGTATCTTTTATTGTATTCCAATCATTAATGTTTTTTCTGGTACAATATTGGGTCGACGGCCCTCGTTGATATAAGCATAAATGGAGTCATCACATTTTTAGTATTTACAGCACTTTGTGCTCAATCTTTCCCATGTCTTTAACAGTACCCCATTTATAGGTCACTTGTTCTGACAGGACCACCCATCTACTCGAACCTGGGTTGGCAATTCCTTCCCAGGACCGATGACATAACCTAGTTGGAGTGTTTCTAGTTTGCATTTTGAACTTATCTCAACCTACAGAGCAGCCCCTGAAAATGGTTAGTAGACCAAAGATAATAATGCTAATATTAGTACTAATGCTAAAGTAAATTTATGGTTAAGGAAAGATACAACTCATACAACTGAGTTCTACTACCTGTTTGTTATCACCAGTCACCAATATGGTGTTGTGATATTCAACATACAGGGTCCCCCACCCTTTGACCTTTCAAGATGTATTGGTAGGACTCACCTGACAACCAGTGCGAGTTTTGATAAGATATTGAGATTTTGACTTAATAAGGTTCACCTGGCAACCAGTGTGGACTTTGGACAATATATAATTGTTATCTGTTGTTGTTGATGCTTAGTACAGGATACAGTTTGGACTTATTCGAGTTCACCTGACGACTAGTGTGGACTTGATTATACTTAGTTGTTATATGCTGTTGTTGTTGCTTAGCACAAGGCACAGTTTGGTCCCCATGAATTCGGCTAGTCTGTCTGAGGGGCCTACTCAAGAGAGGTAATGCACAATCAGATACCGTCAATCACTTAGTAGCTTAAAGTTATCGAACCTGTGAGCTCTATCTTAGCTAGACTGCCTGCTAACCAGGAGCATCCTCCCTTATATAGCATTAGGGAGTGCTCATTTTCTAACAACAGGGGGGTTGGTGGATTTGAGGGGGGGGCTAAAAAATTTGAACCCCTTGACCAGGGGGGAAAAAAATGTCGCACTATTTTCGGCCTGCAGGGGGGGGGGTAAAAATTTCGACCCCTCGGCAGGGGGGGTTAAAAGATTTTGCGCGCTCCGCGCAAAATATCACCACCCCCCTCTTGTTAAAAAATGAGCACTACCTTAGAGAGTAACCATGTGACTAGCAACATCTAGTGGTTGGTAGTTACTTGCCTAGATAAACCTCAAGGAGAACAAGGTATGCCTCCTGCTTACCCACAATCGATTCTATCTTCAGGAGGTATAGCAAGAATACATTGGTTCAGACTAACAATGTACTTGTTCTGGTGGTATTTAAGGTTCTTGTGTTGCTCCTTATCCGTCCTGAACCCCATCACCCTCAGCAGACGCTCGTTGTCATTACACCAGTCAGACAGGACGATGGCCCCATCAGGAGCACACGTAGCTACCACAGTCTGCATGGAGGCTCTCTTCCACAGGTTCTTGTTCTCGTTACTCAGGACACAGTAGCCATAGGTGGTGCTGTCTGTGTCGTCAGGGTTACACACAACATCACCCGGGAACCGGCAACCTGGAAATATTTACAGACTTTCTTTTTTATTTTACTTGCGATCAATTGTATCATTTTTGGTATTGCGCAATATATGTATGTGATACATGATGTATGTGCATAGGCACAAATGGTATCAAGTACCTCTCCCACTACTTACCAGATTGTCTGAAAAATAGCAGTCCATGATTAGCAACTGGCTTGAATTGACTTCTATGCTGTAGCGAAATACCACAAATTTTGATCACTTTCTTTTTCTTTTTTTTTTGGGGGGGGGAATTTTGGCAAGCTGACAACACCATGACATAGACCATATTAATGTTGATCTTAAAGGCGTTTGCATATTTGACTAGGGTTTATTGTTGGACATACTTTCAATTTCACTCTCTTAAAAGTGTCAGTAGACTCAGGGAGGACCTTGAGTCGAAAAAGAGATTATGAGTAATAAGAAAAAAGGGAACAGATTTCATATCAATTTTCACAATGCATTAGAAAAAGCAGAAGGATTTTAGAGAGGAATCCACTTACCATTCCTATTGATGTAAGGTATACATATTGGTACAATTGTCTGCTTGTAATTTTGTGGCCCATATCTTCGTCCATATTGCCCATACAGGGAGCGGCCATAACCTCCATAACCTGGTATCCCATTAATCACGGCACCACTAGTAGCAACATACTCGAAAACTAGAACAAAAAAGGTTGAGAGAAAAATAATTGTCATTGCTCTACTAGTTTGATAGAATGAAATGTAGTTTGATGTTGGTATGTGTATTACCATCCTTATCTAACTACTGCAGTTGAGTTATACAACATATGTGCTAAAAGAATGTTTCTAAATTTCCTTGTGACAAATTTTTATTTAGAAAATTACAGCATAGTATGCCCAAGAGCATACAGCTGCATACAGGGCTAAAGCATACACTGTTCCACCATTTGGATCGATCAGTTAACAATACAGAATAATTTTACATGCAAAATCTATGCCATTGCCATACATATATATTATATTTCACGAGTTGAAGCTGAGCCATATGACATGAAGCTTTGATGGCTTTGTGTCATATGACCTCCCTAGTACTAGTAGCAAGCCCGCACGGGGCCAATTTGGTTTTAGCTCAGATTGGCTATTTGAAGTCGGGCAAAACTGAGCTGGGTTTAATGTTTGGTAGATGGCTGGGCTGAAGTGTGGCCCCGATCGGGCCGCCCGTTTTCGGTTCAGATCAGTTTCAAAGTGGGCTGCCCGATTCGGGTTTATGTGGGGCAGATGACAGGAAGCCTGTCCAAAACCCGCTCTGAGTCCAATTCGGGCAGCCCACTTCAGCCACACCAAAGCCCAGTGCCCTAAACCAACAGGCGCCCATCGGTTAGCCAACTCCGGGCCGATGTGGGCTGAGGTTGGGTTTGGACAGGGCAATTGGTCTAGTAGTTCTGATGATTGACACCAGATGTCACTACTATATAATATATTCCAACAAAGCCAGATGAAATTGACATTATACAATAATACTATAAAATGTTAAAGCCCCACTCTCACTGAATCCCCTCTGGGGCCCCAGTCTGTGGTGCCCTCAGGTGATGGTTTCTACAACTATGAGTAGGCCTATTTACCTTGCTCCCTGGAGCACATACATGCACACATCACACACCAGCGCACATGCAGGGCCCCTATGTACGGGGTAACCTGGTGTGGTGTAGTGAGTCCATTGCAGTGTAGTCCCATAGCAGTCAGTAGGGTCAGTTCATGTAAAGCCAGCCAGTAGGGATCACTTCTAAGCAATGGCTGGTTTTATGAACGTTTAAAAAAATGAAATGTGGTAAGTGTCCCATCATAAGTTAACTTACCAGGGGCACCCAGGAAGGACTATGGGGTTGTTTTAATCTCCATATGGACCCTCAAAATGCACCAATATAACCCACAAATAGCATTGACTGTTCCCCACTGGCTAGTTTTACCTAAACTGACCCTACTGCCCGGACTGAGCACAGGGACTGCGTTTGTTTGATCCTAATCACTCATAAATAACACTCTGCGCGCTCTAGAAGTACCCCCGGTAACTTACCACCTTTTGCGAGACGCATAACCGTCTTAGGTTTACATTCGGAAATTGACGATATCCCAAAATACCCTGCGCGAGGATGGTGCCGGTGCGTCGCAAGCGTGCAAAGCGTCCCATCGAGTACCACAAACGGGTTTACAAACCAAAATATATGTAGAAACTATACACACATCACCCATCTTGATCGATCCACCCATAATAAAGATATATTTGTGCTTTAAACACAAAAAAGATACTGTATTTGAGTGTGAAGACCAGTTTGGGGTCGCGTGAGGCGGCAGCTGCCCCTATTATCGCCCATTACCAGAAGAAGCGTCGAGCGCCTGCACGCCGTTGTGCGGCAGCGTCTCGTAGTTCATCAACAAACATCGCCGCACGAGGAATTTCCCATGCGCACCTCGCAATAATTTCGCCCTCAGGCAGATGAATGAGAGGAGAAAACACTTGATATATGATTACACTGAGGTTCCCTATCCTTCCCCCTAGTTGACTAATAGATCTTTTAAAGCTGTCATTTTCAGGATAATCGGAAATCCAAGAATATGTCAGACTACAATGGTGGCCTGAAAAATGCATAATTAGCTGAGTGTATATTGATTTATCATTATAACAGGAGGATCACTATCAAATCCATTGACAGATGTATATTAAGAAACACATTATGTATTCCAATCCACAAGAGAGACTCAAAGAGCTTCAACATTTCAAGGTGTAATCAGTGTCGGAACATAGCCATAGCTGCATTAACATAGCATTGACGTTCACAAGCGGATGGGCGATAATGCAATTTTTGGCGCTCAAATGGTGCAGTACGCGAGAGCGTCGCCAGGGCGGCAGTCAAGCGCTCGGTGCGCCGCCTGGCCCATTACCATGGCATGCGTCGTGATTGTCGGCACACAGTCATCACTGAACTCAATCACATATTCCAACATGAGTAATCAACTTGTAGTACTTCTAACGACACTTACATGCATCCTTGTTTCATTCGCGTTCAATTGCTTGCAAGTATAAATCCAAGTTGTAGGGAAGGTGATATGTGCAGGAACAACGTCAGAACTACAATAGTTTTGCCTGGTCTCAGATTCAGACGCTGGTCATGGCCTGAATGCTGGCTTCCCGCCCGCGGTGCAGCATGACGGACGCAGGCCTACATGGGAGGGGAGGGGAGGGGAGGGGGGCGGGGATGGTGTAGCCTACAACTTTCTACAGAAGGCCTAGGCCTAACATTGTTAGTAACAATAAACTGGGGCCCTGATTTACTCACCCTAAGTTGTCCCTGTTACATTTACTGAAATCGACAGGGAACATGGATAGGCCTAACCCCCCCCCCCCCCGCCCTATCTGTAGGCCTAGCCCCCTTGAGCCTAGTGTTTTAACATTTTTTTAAAGGCCACTGAACCCACGACGTCATTTGCGTACAAAACTAGGCAGGCTTAGGTCCTGGGTTCAGTGACTGGGAAGGGAGCAAACTTCACTCCTACTACTATGCCTAGGCTAGGGGGGGCTAGGGGCCGTCCATTAACTACATACGCATCAAGGGGGGGGGGGTCAGGCCAAATGTGTGCAGATGCATACTGTGGCATATGCATTGTGTAGGCCTACGCACAAGGGCCGATTTTGTCATATTGGTATTAAATTGGTGCCTTTTTAGGGAGTGTTCATTTATTAGTTACAGGGGGGGTGGTTGGATTGGGGGGGCGTAAACATTTCCGACCCCTCCTGAGGGGGGGCTTAAAAAATTCTGACTCCTCTTGAGGGGGGGGGGTAAAAATTTAAGCCCCTTTTTAGCAAAAAAGCCTGGGCGTTACTATAGTTGTAAAAATTGTCATCGCCATCAGGGAGGGGGGGCGCAAAACGTTCCATGCGCTCGGGGGGGGGGTAAAAAGATTTGCGGTTCCGCGCGAAATCTCACCACCCCCCCCTGTAATTAATAAATGAACACTCCCTTAGACCCCTAACCTAAACTTTGTAAGGTTTGAGCTAAATATTACCAGCTGGGGGGGGGGGGGTTTATGGATTTTCCCAACATGGTATTTCTTTTAGATCCCCCCCCACCAATCAGCCAAAAATAAACATGACTCCCACCCCTGTCCTACCCCGTACTTTTTTTTTTTCATAGAAAGGGATATTTTTGTGACAATTGCTGCCCTACATAGGCAAGCTGCTGTACATAGGGTTGTCTATGCACATGTAATTATAACATGCAAATTTACGTTTTTTGCGAGGGGCTGGGGGTATCTCTTGATATAGGGGGGGGGAGTGGAGTTCTAGGCTACTTTAAGATCAAGCCCCCAACCCCTAAAGAGACAGATGTTCCTCCCCCTACTTACGCCCTAAAATTAGATTTTCCCTCTGGATTTCATGACATTTTATCACTGGGGGGGGGGGTCAAAGTGAAATGCATATGTACGCATGGGGGGGGGGGGTAGTCCAAATGCGTACATGGTGCAACAGGGGGGGTCCATTTTGGACAAAAATGTGCGTACGTAATTAATGGATGGCCCCCTAGTAGGCCTCCTTGGGCCCTATAGACCTATATTTCCCAGCTCATGTAGGGTAGGCCTACTTAGGGGCGAGTTTTGGGACACCATTTCTAAAAAAGCACAACTTAGGCCTAGTGGTAGATCTAATTGTTGGCGGGGTCGGGGTATGGGGGACATGTTAGGAAATTCCCCCAACAACCCCCCCCCCACCTCCCCCAGCTTGTAAGGGAGTGTTCATTTATTGGTTACAGTGGGGGGGCGTAAAATTGTTGACCCCTCCTGAGGTGGGGTATGGAAGCCGACGAGGGCCATATACATGCACTATGTCTCTTAGTACTTTTGCATATAGGCCCATATACAATACTCTACAGGAAATACTATGCATGTTTCTATTGCTGTCAACAGTTAAAAATGTGCTGTCAGTCTGTCAACTTCTGTAATTGACCTTGCTGTCAAGGGGGAAAACGCTGTCTGTCTGTCAACTATTTTTATTGAAGCTTCTGACAGGTATGCTTTAGGCCTGGGATGTAAGAGGGGTATGGAAGAAGGTATTGTCAGGGGGAGGGAGGGAGGGAATAAGGGAGAGAGGGAGGGGGAGGGAGGGAGGGAGGGAGGGAGGGAGGGAGGGAGGGAGGGAGGGAGGGAGGGAGGGAGGGAGGGAGGGAGGGAGGGAGGGAGGGAGGGAGGGAGGGAGGGAGTGAAGGAGGGAGGGAAGGAAGGAAGGACGGAAGGAAGGAAGGAAGGAGGGAGGGAGAGAAGGAAGGAGGGAGGGAGGGAGGGAGGGAGGGAAGGAAAGACGGAGGGAGGGAGGGCAGGAAGGAGGGAGAGAGGGAGAGAGGGAAGGAGAGAGGGAGGGAAGGAGGGAGCCCTGCCATGCAATGCCATGCCTCACTTCCCTACTCCCCTACATTCCTACCCGCCCATTCCCCTTCTCACACACTCCAAGCATGACCATTTATTGAGGGCGGGAGGGAGGGAAGGAAGGAGGGAGGGAGGGACGGAGGGAAGGAAGGAGGGAGGGAGGGAGGGAGGGAGGGAGGGAGGGAGGGAGGGAGGGAGGGAGGGAAGGAAGGAGGGAGGGAGGGAGGGAGGGAGAGAGGGAGGGATGGAGGGAGGGACTCTGTATTGAGCACTAACGCTAAAAGATACCTGTCACAAAGTGGTTTGCATAAGTTGACAGTATGACAGGTGAAAAATCAATATTGACAGCAACTTATTTTTTCAACTTGACAGTGTGACAGCTGAAAAATCAATGTTGACAGCAACTTTTTTCCAACTTGACAGTTTGACAGCTGAAAAATCAAAAAAAAAATCGCTTATAAAATTGATAAACACATCTTTTTATTTTTCTTATTTCATATAGTTGTGGCCCTACTCAGCTTCTGTAGTGGGGGGCGTAAAAAATTCTGACTCCTCTTGAGCCCCTTTTTAGCAAAAAAGCCTGGGCGTTACTATAGTTGTAAGAGGGGGGGCGCGAAAAATTGTCGTCTTCAGTAGGGGGGGTGGTTAGCGCAAATTTTTTGTGGTCTGCAGCCTAAAATATGGTACTCATCATGGGAAACAAGAATATGGTTTTCGTTTTTGATTTTGAAAAATCCTACCCCCCCGTACGCCCCCTCCGAAGATAAAAAGTCGGAAAATAATTATTTAATTCAATAAAAAAATTCCCACACAGTGTGAATCCCTTAATATTCACATCAAATCACTTTGAGGTGAAATGTAAAAATATAGTGGACTAAAATGAGCTATTTTGAAGTTTTGGGAAAATTCAAGATGGCCGCCATTGGCAAAAAACACCGTTTTTTATGTAATTCTATCCAAATTTGGTCTGCCACACCTGAAATCTCTATAGAATCACTTTGCTATGGTTTATAATGACATACTGCACCAAAGTCAGCTATTTTTGAATTTTTTGAAAATTCAAGATGGCCACCATTGGCAAAAAACACTGTTTTTCAATGTAATTCTATCCATATTTGGCCTGCCACACCTGAAATCTCAATGGAATCACTTGGCTATGGTGTATAATGACATACTGCACTAAAGTCAGCTATTCTGAAACTTTTGAAAAAATGAGATGGCCGCCATTGGGAAAAAACAAGTCATTTTTCAGTGTTAATTATGTCCATACTTTGTCCCTATAATTACATTCTTATAAAGTCGACTACACAGAAAACCTATACTGATACTGTTTCTAAAATATCCAAAATGGCTGTCATCAGACAAAAGCAATGTTAAATCTTTTATAGACAGAAATGTAGAATGTTGCATAGGACAATTATAATCAAAACTAAATTCACTCAAAAGCTTGAGAAATAAATTGATGTGGGTTACAACAGCTTTTCTAGCTATAGTTTTGGCTCCTAACACCAAATGTATGAATCAGCTCCTCATATGACAGTCATACATTGATTATCTCCTGTAGAATTTGCTCTTATGAATAGACTTCACTCCTATTGTTATCTATTGTATGTAAATTCCACTTTTCTGGTGGATTACCTGCTATTTCTGAGACTATTTTGGAATCATCCTATAATGGATCCAGTAACCAACCCCTAAACTTATAGCCTCATTGTCCAGATACCAAGGTAGTCTTCTATCTTGGGTTAAACTGTGTAATATGAGAAAAGGGAAGAAAAGGGTATGGGTTTAAACAAATCCAAAGGGTGTTGGTAATTTTATTGATACTGGGTGGGTATCTGTAACATAGTTTGTATGTGTATCGCAGCATTTACGCAGAGAATGTTAACCCTTTGACCACTGGATTCCTGGCAGTGACTCTTATTAAGGATGAGATCCTTATTGTAGTGAAAAGGTTCCCAATGAGTTTGAAGTGAGTTTGAACAAAACTTGTGCTACCATATGTTATGTAATTTCTAATTTCTGAAAGCGTTTGGAGTGAGATGGGCCTAAATAATTTCTCCTACAAAGTGTCCCTACAAAGAGTACCATTATCAGAATGTATACTAGTGTGCCGTTCTATGCCAGTCTATATCTAGGTAACACAAGCAACAGGTCTCTCCTTCTCATGATGCATTATCCTCAGTCATCTAGTATGTTCTGAACAAATCATACAGAGATTCCAGCAGGCATTACTGTTAGTAGTATAGTATGTATCGGAACGGGACTATAGTTAACTACTGTTTATTACTCAATCGACATGCAGCCAATCAGAGGCCGCCATTTGGTCACGTGACCCGTTGCCATGGTAACGTGACCTACTTAGGGCTCTCAGCCAATCAGAAGCCAGCATTCTGGGTGACCTACTGACCTACTTAGAAGCTCTCAGCCAATCAGAGGCCGGCATTCTGGTAACCATGGTAACGTGACCTACTTACGTCACGTGACCTACTTAGGCTCAGCCAATCAGAAGCCGGCATTCTGGTAACTAGGGTAACGTGACCTACTTAGGGTTTGTTTGTAAACAACACCACGTGGCTCTCTTGTTTGTAAACAACACCACGTGACACGTGACTGTTTGTAAACAAACAAACAAAAAAGTTATGTAACTTATATATAGAAATAAAAACACAACAAGATAATTTCTTTTTTTTTTCATTTTATTCTTTATTTTCATTTCAATCAAAAAAACACACAAGTTTATGCTTTTTTAGCTCGCTTCTTCGATTTGCAACAACCCAACAGGCCGCAAAGTCTCACGCCGCCGTCACTCGCACCACCACACCCCGGACGACTTCTCTCCAATAGACATTGCACGACTTTGGATAAATCCAACACCATTTCGGCAAGGCAGAGAATCTTTGCCTCCATGAAACGGCCGCCATCGCAACAACCCTTCACAACAGCATCATCGATAGCTTCTGACTCACTGTCCGGTCGCTCAGCTTTGGGATTTTGCTCATGCGCATGACGCACTTCTTGGGGTTTCTTGTTCGACATGCTTCAATTAGGAAATGAACGCAATGAGGTCCACAGGTGTCAGCAGAAGTGTCTTGTAGTTGAACGCGGTTTCTTTGCCACTTGAACGGAGCAGAGCGTTCCACGAAAGACAAGAACTCCGCACTCAGCGGCGGTAAGCCGAAGGAATCAAAGTAGTACACTTCACCCGTGCTCGACACGTAAAACGCCACCCAATGCTGACCTGGTAAATGTTGCGGATCTGTGTTGCTCACGAAACAAGTGTCTTTGATAGGGTGCTTCGGAATAGTGTCACAAGAGAAAACACCCAGGAAACGATGTTTTGTGTGAACGTTTTCCTTCAACACTCTGCTTATTTCAAGCGTGTTCATACGATACGCTAAGTACCGCTGTCTTGTCTTCAGTTCATGTGGTAGTCGGTGATGGGGTGTCGATCTCGGGTCAGCTCGACGACGTTGTCATACACCAAGTAGAGTAGCACCGTTGTTGTCGCTTGTAGTGCCGAGCGGAAACTGACTTCCACCCTCAGCTGACCCGCTCTTATAAGGTTCACGCGACACCCGTCGTGCGATCTGTCTGGGGTTAAATCGAGGGGGAACACCGTGTAACCGTTCAGGAATTGATCGTATGAAATACCGCAGGAGCGCGCGCCCTCGTACATCCCCGTTTCCGTGTGTAGCGCCAAGTACTCTCTCACGGCCGCTTTGGTCTTAAAGTCGGGCACGTAGGCGTCGTTCGGCACTTTCTGATCGTTCACTATCACTTGAAGCGAGCTGATGTCGTAATGCTTCATCTCGAACGGGTTCTTGGTGTAGCTACCGTTGAAGGCGTCGTGGTCTAGGAAGCAAATCATCATCGACTTGGGAAGCTGGCCTGTGTTGGAGTGCGTGTAGCTGTGATCTCTGTTACCTTGAGGGATGGCGTACATCGTCACCTCCACTCTGTTCACCGGGTAGTCGAAGGGTCCGTGTTCTATCACCGCTCTCTCGTGCGTTTCCGCTACAGCGTCCGCCACCAACACGTGTCGCACGTAGAGCTTTGCTTTGTAGATCTTCAAGCTGTAGCCTCCGTCAGCGGCGCACATCAGATAGAAAGAGGGCGCTGCCTGTTTCAGAGTGAGATTGATTTCTGTCTCTCCAACGATGAGCTTCGGTTGATGAGCCAGGTCAAAGTGCAGTCGCGCCATCAGCGAAAAGCGCTTGTTGGAGATTAGCTTCCTGCGCGCTTTGTACCCCGCATTCGCGTTAGTCAACGCGTCAAAGTGACCAGGCGTATCTTCATGCCACCCCTGGGCGCTCATGACGCCGTCCTTCACGTCTTTGTTGTAGTTGAGTAACCCTTCCAAGTAAGCTCGGTAAGGGTAGGTCTCGGTGTTGCCAGACACTTTGAAACCGCCGATGGAGACTTGGACGTCTTTGAAGAGCGAGTGAGCCAAGTTGTTCACCAGAGCTACCGCGTCGGTGTCCTCGAGCGCCGCTCCGTTCGGTTTCAGCACTTGACATTCCAGATGAAGGTAATTCTCGTTCAGGTCTGTGTACTCTTGCGACTTGTTGATGGTGAAATTTATGTTACCTCCATCCTCTAAAGAGTTTTTTGTTTCTATCCCCAGGAAAGACGACTTTAAGATAGTAGTCTGAGTCGGCGCTACGGTGTGCAGGTCGAGCTCAGAGAGCGCGCACTCGTTACTGCTCTCGTGTACGTAAGCCATTGTGTTCTCTCTTCACGCGGACGACAGACTGACGCCGGCCACCTCCAGTCTTTTTATTTATACCTAAACGCCTAGGCGCTTACCGGTCGAATACATCCCCTCTACGTCTCTTGCAAGAGCCACCGCCCGTCTGAGGAGAATGCCGGCGACGTTTCGACCCTTTCTTAGACGCGACAGTCGTCTTTCCTCCCGAGAACGCTGTACTCGCCAGTCTCTTCAGAGCGCCTGCGCCTCGGTCTTTCACGCTGCTCTTTAAAGTCCGACCCGCCAGCACATCTTTAGCTACGCCCACACCTGCGCGGAGCAGCGTTTTTCCCACCGACTTCAATAGCGGGGTAGCCGAGCGCATCAGACCTAACAGAGCGCCGCCCAAACCGTGCCCGCTCTGGAAAGAGCGCCCGCTGTACACGTTGATGCCGTTGCCCAGCTGCGCGTTGTAGTAATCGCTGTACCCTCTGCCGACGGTGCGCCTGGGTGGAAAGTACGGAACGCGTTGACGCATCATTTTTCTCTCTTTCAGCGCTCAATAGGTCTCAGATGAAGTGTCACGGTCACCTCGCCTCTACCGAATGGGATGGAATGACCGGATCGGTCTCTTAAATAGATGCCGACCTCGGTAAACCTCTTGGATTTCAAGGGGAAATAATCCAAATGGGGAAAACTGATAGCTTGCACGCCACCTCGACGCTTTCCGCCTCTGTCCACCGCGACGCAGCGTAACAGCGGCACTTGCATGTCGCCCACACGTCTCTCCTGGATCATGTCGGTGTATATGTACACAGAGTGGACGTCCCCGAAAACATCCATCGAGTAGGCGCCGGTAGTCGGCGATGCGAAACACGTCTTCTCTCCGAAGCCTAGAACGCATGCGAGATGCTGAGTCAGCAGGACAGCACAGTGTCTCGGCGGTTTGATGGTGACGCGTTTCGTCTTGGAGTCGTACAATAAGATCCCCATCGGTTTGAGCAAGAAGCTGGCGCCCTCTAGTCTGTCATCTCGCAACGTCTCACTCAAGCGCTCGACTAGGGTGTGGTTGCTTCCGGTGAAAATAGGAGGTATCTCGAATATGTTTGGCATGAAACTGCGCACTCCCATGGCTTTCTCCATCTCTTCGATCATCTGTCTTGCTTGATCGCTGATCGCCTTCTTCTTCTTCGGGGACAAGAACTGCTTGTATACGGCATTCGTCTGTCTCAAGTCGACCTCTCTCTTGAACCTTTTTGTTTCCGGTTTCAATCGCTGCTCTTCCGACGTGTCTGATATCTCTTCCACCGTTACATAGCTCGCTTCCTTCCAGCTCAGCGGGTATTTTGAGCTGAACGTTAGCTTGCTCAGACTGTTCGCGTTTTTCATTCCCCTCCAGTCTACCTGCGGTTTTCTTCTTTCGGCGAATTTAGTGTCTTTTAAAACCTTGATCACCTCCTCTAGCGAACCCTTGGTGCGCAGAGGAACAACGATGATCAAGTCGTCGTCGTGCACGTTAGTCCATTCTGTAGGGAGGATGATCTCAGTCAGAGCCGCTTCGTACGCTTCGGGCAGAAGGAGGGGCGAGTCGAAGTGAGTTCGGAAAGACGTCAAGCTGTTGTCAGGATAATACTCCATAGAGCTGTTGCTAGGTAGAGTGATGTTCATTTTTTTGTTTTGTTTTTCTACGTTATTTTTTTGACGGGGATCCACTCGTTGAACTTGTCGTCGTAACCTAACCAACGTACGAAAGCTAACTCTTTACCGTCGACGGTCTTGCGGCGCAACACCTCGTCTATCAGGTAGTTGTTGTCGTAACGACTCTTGTACACCTTCTGAACCTCTTCCGGGTAGAAGACGCCTTTTATCTCCTCGCCCTTGTCGTCTTTCAGCTCGAACCCTCTGCTTCCCAACGTCTTAGCAACGTCGACCACTTCCTCGCGCCAGTTTCCCTCGTACCCTTTGTCGAAGGCGCCTTTAGTTCTCAACATCCTCACTCTGTCACCCGGAGCGATGACGTCGATGGCGGACGTCTTTGTTTTTTTCTTCTTTTTCCATATTTCGTCGATTTGTTTGTTAGTTGGGAGATCTTGTCGGTAGAAAACTGTTTCGCTGTTTTCCGAGCTGACTTGAGCCGGCGCCATTTTCAACGTCTTGTGGTGAGTGCGATTGTAAGAAGACACTACATGGTGCAGTACGTCTACGTAGCGATACGTGCGCTTGTGTGTGAAATAACGCCACAGCTTCTCCTTCAGACTGCGGTTCAAGCGCTCCACTAGACTAGCTTTGATGTCGTCTTTCTCGCCAGTGAAAAACACTATGCCCTCGCTCTTCAAGTGATCTTGAAAGATCTTGTTCAAAAACTCTTTCCCCTTGTCTGTCTGAACAGTGCGCGGTCGTCTCTCGCCAGTGTCTGTCATCTTTCGGAAGGCCTCGGTAACATCAGCGCCGCTCTTGGATTTAATGGGAACGGCCCACGCGTACCTAGAGAAAACGTCGATCGCCGTCACCACGTACCGGAAGCGGTCGTTGTGAGACGCCAAAGCCTGCATGTCCATCAGATCTATCTGCCACTGCTGATCGATTGCGCCGGTTATAGTCTTGTTCCTTGCGAATTTTCTCCGAATGGGTTTATGTTTAGTGTAGGCGTCCAGCGACACTAAAGCATCTCGGATGACGGCCGGGTTTAGGTGGCGAAAATGATGTTTCTGGAGTTTAGTCACGCTAGTGAAACTGGAGGGCGCTTTGACGTCGGTATATCTAGCTACTACGCGCTTCTTTTCTTTTTCCTTCTTCCGCTAGGCGGTTGCGCCCTTTCCTTTTCTTACTCCCCGCGCTCCTATAGGAAGTCGGAGTTTGGAAAAGTTCACTGCCCTCCTCGTCGTCAGAGGATTGATTGTCCACCTGGAGAGAAGAGTCTGCTGCTGCTACTGCTGCTGCTGCTGCTGCTGCTTCTCCTTCTTCCGAGTCGAAGCTCGGTCGTTTCCGACCTCTGTCAGCAAGCCGTGTGTCCAAGCTTTGGCCAGGTCCGCTCGCTTTATACAGATGGTTTCCGATCAAGGAGTCTGTGGGAACTGCTTCGCGCAGCGCTTTTGTGAACGGAGAGTAGCCCGCCGGTCTGGGCGCCGTCTTCCTGAACCTGGCGGCGTCGTTCAGTAAGTCCACTATGGTGATGCGATGCTCAGGTGGTATTCTCCGACCCGACATCTCGCGCACCGCACCGTCCTCGTTCCACTTGACCACACCGGATTTCTCCAATTGTTTGTACAGCGCCACAGTCCGGGTGCGATTCCTCTTGGGAACTTGGTTCACCAACCGCTCAAGTAGGGACGCGCTGGCTTCTTCAGCAGACTGACAGAGGTGAGCCGGGGACGAAGAAGTGTAGGACGAAGAGATGTTGCTGTTGTTGGGATTCGCGAGAAAAAATTGCAATCTATTCAACAACCTTCGGTATTTCAACATTTTCTCGCGCGATTCCAAAGTGGGATCGTTCAACACTAAGTCCAAGTCCCTGTAGATAAACTGTAGCACCTGGTGCAAGGCCGCGTCGGGATGAAGGGACTGTTCTGCCTGCTTGTGGTAATAGGCCATATCGGCAGGTAGGCGGGCGGCGGTGGCAGGAGCGGAACTCTCGTTCTTTTCAGTACGCTCATCAGGAAGAGGAGGAAGGTTTGGAGCAGTAGAAGTACTAGCAGCAGCGACTGCAGTAGTAGCAGCGCTAGTAGTAGCAGCAGCGGGCACATGATGAAGTAGACCTGCTCGTGATGATTTGTAGAGCATCTCAGGATCCACGAGCGCTAAGCGTTTGTAGTGTTGTTGCTGCTCTGAGTCCGTCATGGGGACGACGGTGGTGATGACGCTGGCGGTGGCGGTAGTGGTGGTACTGTCGGTGAGTAGGTGTCGAATGAGGTGTCTCATATACGGAGAATGCTCTTTATAAGCGGTAAGGCCATCCCTATGAGAGCGGGAATGAGGAAACCTCCCTCTTGTACCAAGACGCGTCTCTTTATCTTGATGGGCGTAGATTTTTTGCCGAACTCCCTCAACACGTCAGCCGATTCTCGAAGCTTGTCCAGTTGTTTGTCGCTGAGCAGGATGTTCCCTACCAGTAAATTGTGACAGATCTCACTCAACGCTGCGATCAGATCGTCGCTTCCAGAGTCTATTAGATGCGAGCAGTCCTTTGGCGAGCACTTAGCTAAGTGCTTGAGAGTACCAAAGTGTCTTTCGAGTAGATGAGAAGACATTTTTGCTACTGCTTTCTCTTGTTCTTTTTTTTGTCTAGCGGTACGAATACTAGCTGAGAGTGTATGGACGTCAAAGAGGAGCGTATTCTCAGATCGTCAGGTGTTGACTGCTTGAAGTCCAGAAGGAGGTATGAGTGAGGTCGCTTGAGTTCATGGGTAAATATACTAGAGAGGGCCGCCGCGTTGGAGGGAAACACCTGGCGAGACAGACTAGCTATTTGCCCCATGTCGCGCGGGTTCTTGAAAACGATCATGTAGTGAGCGTTCAGACTCATAGTTCGAAAGTCGGGTGATTTCTGGAATAGGTTCTGAGTGATATATATGACGCTCACGTTCCAGTGATGCGAGTATTTAGTAAAGATGTCGGCTACCACTTGCTGATTGGAACTGCTCATCAGATCGTCCAATATCAGTAGAGTGTGTGGTCGTAAAGCGTCTTCTGCTACTTCCACGTCTCCCGCTATAGACTCTTTGCTAGGAAGACCTTCTCTGAATTCCACACCGTACTGATTTTGCATTTTTTCAAACAGAGGTTGCCACTCGCCGTAATGGTAAAAAGTCTTTTCCACCGGCGGCGTGACCAAATTGTTCACGTCGCTCAGAAATTGATCCACCAAGCGCGATTTTCCACAACCCGACGGACCGCTAATGATACAACTAAAGGGTCTTGTAGTCGAGCGTCGAAATGAATTTCTGTGAAGAGTTTGCTTTTACTACTCGACATTTTTTTGTTTTTTTTCAGGACGCGTCAGAGAGCGGTTGTGTGTCTGACTGTCTGCTGTGTTTCTCACTCGAACGGTCGGTAGTGAATGGTTGTGGAGAAAAGTCAGCCGACCTTTTTATTGATACCGGCCGGTGTCACAGTAGCGGCGGCAGAAGTGACTTTTTTTTTCTTTTTTTTTTGCGATAAAATTCTATTTTCACTCAATAGTCATAAATGTTTGTATCAGACTCCAGAGGAGTCTGATACAAATATTTATTTTTAAAAAAAAAGAAGAGGAGGAGGAGGAGGAGGAGGAGGAGGAGATTAATTTTTTTTTTTTTGATCATTTAGGCAAAGCTCGTCGCTTTGCCGCTTTTTTTTCTATTTCTGTGTTGTGACACGATCGTCTCGAAAAAGCAATAAGGCGTGTGAGCGCGGCGGTGACAAATACATATTGGAGCGTATGGTTTAAAATGGTGTGTCCCTATCTTCTTCAATTCGGCTGCGTTGCAATATGCGGGATATCAAGTGACGACGTCGAAACGTTTAGAGACCGTGTTCACGTCGGCCACAACGCGCGCCCACCGAGTGGGAGCTGCAGTCGCTCCCAAGAAACCGATCGGTTTGTCGAATCGTTTCATAGCGCTTATTCTCACTTTATAAGAGGAGGCAGGGTGAGGAGAGTAGCGGCGCTCTTTCTTTTCATGAAACGCCCAACGAGTGGGGGCGCTGAGAGCGGCTGTTATGCAATGGTAGAGTAAATACTGTTCTGAGAAGACGGCTCTCGGCCATGTCGCTACGTTTTCCTTTTCCGCTCTTGTATAACGACGATGGCGCTCAGCTTTGCATTTCTCGAGAATTCGGTACGCTTCAAGAGAAGCGTGAACCTCAACTACGTGACGCTCTCTCCTTTGAGATAAAAAAATAGCCGGGCAGTTGAGGAGGGCACTTTGTTCGCTTGTCCGTCTTTTAGAAACTCGCGCCCTCTGCAGCGCCATATTTCTTTCCTCCGAAACAAAAAAGACTGAGTGAAAATAAAAATTTTAAAAAACAAAAAGCTCAAAGAAAAAAAAATAAGCAATAAGCAGACTCAGCTAGAAATTCCCTGCTGGCGTGATGGCGGTGACTGCAGGCGGTGGCGGCGGTCGGCTGGCCGGCGGTGGCGGTGTCGGCGGCGATGGTAGAAGGGTGTGTGGAAAGAGAGACGCATCTCAGTCTTTTATAGGAGCGGCGAGTCTGACATTTTCAGCTGTCGCATGCTGACCTGCTGCTATCATAAGAGAAACAAAAGCCCTAATCACGCTTTTCAGCTGGATCCTTCCACCCCGCCAGACATGGATCCCGATGGGAAGGTGGTTTAAAATTAAATCCGTGTACCGACTGTCATACAATAGAGTAATTAGTTGAACGCGTGTTACCTGTATAAAGGATTAGCGGGTCATGGGCTCAGCGTGTGTATAGAAAAACAACTACAGGTAGCGTGAACAAAGCGACCCCCTCCCTTTCTGTCACTCTGTCTGTGACTAGAGGGTGCGCGTGTGGTAAGCGGCTTAAATCTAAAGAAAAACAAATCACCCTCTCCTGTCGTCAGCAGTCAGCCGGCCGGCGGCTGGAAAATGCGATTAGAGGGATGATGAGCCACGTAGTAAGCGACTTAAGGCTGATCTAAAGACCTGCCGTGAGGGGGCAGCTGGCCGGTGGCTTGAAAAAAGGGGGGAGTAAGGGTATATAAGGGGGAGTGAAACCGTATTCGGCATCGTCATCATCGTTCACGCTACTACTACTACTACTACTACTACTACTACTACTACTACCACCACCAGCACCGCGCCTCAATTTGCAGATCCCCATGATGGAAAGTTGCTACCGTGACATGAAGCGGAATGACGAAGCGGCGCGCGAATGTGAAGCTGATGCTGTAGCCTCTGCTACTGCTGCTGCTAGTGCTGCTCAGCGTGCTACTGCTGCATTTACTGCGGCTGTTAGTGACGCTGGTTGTGATGACGTTGTTGTTGTTGCCGCTGCGGCTGTGACTGCTGCTGTTGCTGCCGCCGATGCAGCTACTCATGCCACCGATGCCGACGCTGCTGCTGCTGATGCTGTTGCGGCTGCCGATGTCGCCGCTGATAACGCTGCTAGTGCCCGCTCTGCCGCCCTTGCTACTGTCGCTGCTGCTGTTGTTGCTAATGCTCACGCTACTGCTGCTACCGCTGCTGCTGCTGCTGCTACCGCTGCTGCCGAGGCTGCTGCCGCTGCTGCCGATGCTGCTGCCGATGCTGCCGATGCTGCTGATGCTGCTGATGTTAGCAGTCGCGTCGACAAAGAATCGTCATTTGTCACTCTTAAACCTCCAGTTGAACGCGCGACGGGTAGTAGGGCTACCAACGCGACGGCCGGATGGTGCAAATGGTGTCGTCGCTTCTGCTCGTGCGCTTGCTTTTCTTCCGGTCCTACCTGCTGCTGCTACGGTATGATAGTGTTATAGTGTTTGAATGAGAACGCGCGTAGTTACACATAGACGCTGTAACAGATGTGCTTTTTTTTGAAAATATAATTTTAACATAACATGGAACTTGTTGTGTTTATTTTCTATATATAAGTTGTTTGTTTACAAACAGTCACGTGTCACGTGGTGTTGTTTACAAACAAGAGAGCCACGTGGTGTTGTTTACAAACAAAACCTAAGTAGGTCACGTTACCCTAGTTACCAGAATGCCGGCTTCTGATTGGCTGAGCCTAAGTAGGTCACGTGACGTAAGTAGGTCACGTTACCATGGTTACCAGAATGCCGGCCTCTGATTGGCTGAGAGCTTCTAAGTAGGTCAGTAGGTCACCCAGAATGCTGGCTTCTGATTGGCTGAGAGCCCTAAGTAGGTCACGTTACCATGGCAACGGGTCACGTGACCAAATGGCGGCCTCTGATTGGCTGCATATCGATTGAGTAATAAACAGTAGTTAACCATAGTCCTGTTCCGATACATACTATACTACTACTGTTATCTGGGATCCCTGGGGTGCCAACATTGGGATAAATAAGGTTTTGTTTTAACTCTGAATTGTTTTATCGCATTAATTGTTCATGCTATAAACATTCTAATATGTAGGCTCTACCAAGTTTTTAAAAGAGTTTTCCAACCATAATACTGCGGTAAATACTTGCATATAACTGGCATGTCACAAATAACATGCATCCCTAAGCCTGCACACTCAAAAAGATCCTGTGACTTGCACCTCCTATGATTTTTGGTACTTTGGTATATATACCATAAATTCCCGCGTACGACCAACGGGTACCAAAACACCAGTGCGGGTTTAGGATTTTCCCAATGTCTAGGTGTGAGTAATATGAGGGTTCTTGGATTTTCTAATTTGAGAAATTGCTGTAAAATTAACCTTCCCCTTCTTCAGCTCCTTTGGGCATCACACCTCCCATTCCCATCAGTCCCCAGCCACGGCAGGCAGCAGCTTTAGAGGTCACAGCTTACAACAACCCCCCCCCCCCTCCTCAAGTCCCCAGGATACATTGTTTTATTATTTGGCGGTTACAACTCCCCACCACCCACCCACCCACCCCAACTGGGCAACTTTGGCGTTCACACCTCACTCACTCTACCTAGCCTCCTAGGCTAGGGCAGGTAAACAGCATTCAACTGCTGGCAGAGGGGTGGGGGGTATGGGTAGTACATGTACATGTAGCTATTTTACAAAAGTCTAGGTGAGGGTTATATGAAGGTTTTTCCCTGGGACCACTCAGACCCTTAGTTGGGGTGCAGGTTATACGCGAGAATTTACAGTACATCCAAATAGCCTATTACCAGCAATCTGACTTTGGGGACCTTCTACGATAAATATTTTTTACCAAAGGCAGCCATCTTGAAATTTGAAAAAACTTAATGATAGCTGACCATCCTATATCAAAGTGCTTTTGTGTGGGTTTCATGCATGGTAGACCAAATACGAATATGAAATTACATTGAAAAGCAATGTTTCCCTCTATTGGCTGCCATCTTGAAATTTTCAAAAGTTTCAAAATAGCTGACTTTGGTGCAGTATGTCATTATAAACTTTAGCAAAGTGATTCTATAGAGATTTCAGGTGTGGCAGACCAAATATGGATAGAATTACATGCAAAACGGTGTTTTTTGCCAATGGCGGCCATCTTGAATTTTCCCAAAACTTAAAAATAGCTCATTTTAGTCCACTATATTTTTACACTTCACCTCAAAGTGATTTGATGTGAATATTAAGGGATGCACACTATGTGGGAATTTTTTAATTGAATTAATTAATTATTTGCCAACTTTTTATCTTCGGAGGGGGCGTACGGGGGGGTAGGAGTTTTCAAAATCAAAAACAAAAGCCATATTCTTGTTTCCTATGATGAGTACCATACTTTAGGCTGCAGACCGCATTCCTTACTTCATTTTGACCAAATAACCACCCCCCCTATCTTCAGTGAGGGGGGGCGCAAAAGGTTCCATGCGCTCGGGGGGGGTGGTAAAAAGATTTGCGCCTCCGCGCGAAATCTCACCACCCCACCCCTGTAATTAATAGATGAACACTCCCTAATAAATGACTCCTCCCGGGGAGATCATGGCATATCAAAGTCCGTTTTGCCTGATTGAACTTGCTAAATTGATGAATTTTCAATCTTTTTTTCTTGTGGGCATGCCTTAGTAGGCCTATATTTACACCCTGCCTGGGGTGCTCGAGGTCCAGAAGGTCCAGCGGAGGGTATCTCTCCCTGTGTAACTCTACACGTGATGGTGCCAACTTGGGCAGCATACCTAAACCTTTAGGAGCAGCATTGATGCTGCATGAAATGAAATGAAAGGCACTTTGATCTCTCCCAAGAAGCTGTGTACCATGCCGAGCCTACATATACATGGCTGATACACTCCCAAAGAATCGGCTTGTATGAATGCAGCATTGGTAGGTAGACTTGTGATGCATTTATGCATCATGACGACTAGGAGAATAGCAGATGTATGCACTAAGTATATACCTTATAGAGCTAAGTGGCAGTGGCAGCAGGACGCCTGCCTCATAGGGGCCTCAGCACAACAGGTGGCATGACCAGCGTGGGAAAGAGGTCTGGTCCCTCCCGCCTTCTCTTCCAGTACCACAAAAAGTGTCTGCTCTGAATAAAACATCTTACAATTCCATGCCATGCTTGCAGTTATGTGACTGTGATCCTAACTTGATAGTGTGTGGCCTCCCCTCGGGATGACTAGTTTAAATTATGGAGATAATCAAGGTATTGCAGTCTTTGTGAAAACCTGCAGGACAGTGGCAATGTCCTCCTAAAATGCCACCGGTCCAGCGGATTGACAAGTGTAGCAGTACTGAATGTCCAGTTACATACTGGGCTTTTCTGAACTAAACGAATTTGGTTGGGTTTCTACACCTGAAATATGTTTGCCAATAATATACTGTATAAAACTAGGTATTTATCCTAATTTGGCCATAAATGATTACAACTATGTACAATGCTTTTTTTTAAGTTAAAATGCATAAATAACCAGATATGTTGGTATCCGTTCCTTCAAAAAGGGAGTGGGTCCTGCAACATTGAAAATCTGCTGGACCAAATGTTCTGTGGGATGAAAAAGTTTTCGCAAAAGACTGGTATTGAATATGTCAAATACTTGATATTGGAGTAAAGTAACAACAAAATTGGTTTGTCATGATCGACATTTATTTTCATCTGAAGGCGGTGATGAGTTTAGGCTGAAGCTAACTTGCTTGCACATTCAGTTATATACGAGCAATGTTTCACCTCCTGCGTCATCAGAGCAGTAGTTTCACTACTCAAGATTGTTTCTTCTCCTCTAAAAATACATGAAAAATCAAAGAAGTGTGAGTAACGATTCATAAATAAACAGATAAATGCCAACACCGTCTCTGTTGTATTTCACGAGTGGAGGCTGGGGTAATATTTCACGAAGCCGCAGGCTGAGTAGGATGCGGCCCAGCTCCCATGAGTGAAATACATCAGAGCGGTATCAATGTAGTTGGCATTTGTGTTTATTTTTTAATTTGAAGTCATTGAGTGAAGGAAAAACTACTTTTTCTTAGCCCATTGAATACAGCCACATTGTTTTCAATGGGGGGCATTGAATATGGCCTTTCAGTCCTTAAGCATAGGAGGTCTTGTCCCCCCCCCCCCCCAAACAGGTAGAGAATCTCATGCATTTCCACTGTTTGTAACAGGTGAGCAGTAGGCCAATTTAAGGGTTTCTCTCATGACTGCAAATCAGCACACTGGCAAGATTGTAAGGTTGTAAGATTTTTTGTAAGATTTTTTTATTCATTCAATGTCACGGCTCTCACTGCGATTTTCAAAAGATGAATCGTAATGCTATGTACATATAAATGAAAAAACTTATAAATACATAAATTAAGTGATTTACCAGCCTGCAGTGTGTTAGATAGACTGGGTGTAGCAGATTATATAACAACTCTAACTATTAGGAATGAGAGGGGGGGTTGGAAACCCCTGTGTCAGAGCTGATTAATTAGGTCTAGGGGGGCAGTGCTGGTGCACTTCTGGAGCTGCATTGGGATATGCTGGTTTCATAACATAATGTGATATTGGACTTTAGCAATTATTATCACATTCCACCAAAAAAAGCCTAGTTAAAATAGATTAAAAACCAGTTAGGCAAAAAAGAAAGGAAGGTTTGTTTCAGGTCAGCTGACCAACCCTATCAAAACGGGGCCTACCTTACGTTTTTTATGCAATTTTAATGAATGGAATGATTTCTTCCATATTTTAGATTCTATTTAAAGTTGTTCAAAATGTCATTACAATATCATATTAGAATATTGGACACAATAAAATATCATTGATGGACAATAGGAGGCAATGAAGAGGGTCTCATGAACATAGGTTTAGCCTTTTACAGTGTATTTTCAACGGGTGGAATTGTAGCGTGCACTTCAAAAGTCTGTTACCGTATTCAACTTAATAAGCGCACACCCCCTGATAAGCCCACACCTCCTGTTTTTGGCGGATTTTCATGTGTAGTATACGGTGTGCTGTATGGTAATATAAAGAATTCCCTGGACATGCTCCATTGCACCTACCACACCTCCACCTCTCTTACACCACTGGAACTATTATTGTGTTGGTTGTGTTGTGGCAACCAACAGGCCAGTGCCTCCCACCATCTACCACACTCAACATGTGCTATATGGTAGACTCAAATCATTCATATCAAAAAGCCATCCATTATAGTATCCCAATACCATATTGCCATATACCGTAAAACCTTGTGTATAAGCCTAACTCGCGTATAAGCCGCACCCCTACTTTGGGCCGATCCTATAAGATGACCAGCGATCTGAATAGGGTGATTTTAGTACTGTACCATAGGAGCAAAAACTTGTGTATAAGCCGCACCTGGACTCTGTGCCGATCCTATAAGCTGCACAGGCGATCTGATTCGGGTACTAGCCGTGGCTTATACAGAGGTTTTACAGTACTTATTTTATTATTTGTCATGCCATAATGATTAAGTAGACAATCAAGCTGGAGAAAGACGAAAGATAAAGTCTTACTCCGTATAGAATAAAACTAATAAAACATGCACAAACCGGGACAGACCGGAGTTGAACCCGAGAGAGTGCCGTCCCCAGAGCACATCCGATACCTGGTACCTGACACCGGCCTTCCTTTGTTGGGAACACCAAGCTAACAAAAAAAAGTTAATTCAACATTAATCAAACGTTAATACTAGGTTGGAATAACGTTAGGAAATAACGTTAGATTGCAGTGAAAATCGTGGACTCAATCCAATGTTTTTTCAACGTTAGATTACTGTTAATTCAACGTTAATTTAACGTTTTTCAAACGTTGAATAAACGTGGTTTAACGTGCAGAGAACAATGTTAGATTGCTCAACCTAAGAATAACTTTTATTTGGTTCCATAAACATGTTATGAACGTTGAGATAACGTTAACTATACATTTAAATGATGCCAAATCAAGGTTTAGAGAATGATGGTAAATTGGTCAACTGTTATTTAACCATTATTTAGTATTTTATCTCTCATCCATTTATCAATATTCCATCCTCTGTTTATATCCCATGTCCAAAGGTTTTGGAAAAAAGAGTCCTTCACCCCAGCATTATTTCCTGGGGGGGGGGGGGGGGGGGGTAAGACTCATACATAGATACAGGGCATTAGGACAAGGTCTTATATCTATCCTCTAATCCTAAAAAACAGGTGTACATGATAAGTTGCATGATAATATGTGTAATAATCTATTCCTTTTTGTGTTCATTTTGTCAAACTATATTCTGATATGGAATTCTGATACTAGGGTTGATTAAGCATTCATGTATTTCCATTATATATATATATATACATATATAGCTTATTTCACACTATTATGATGATGCAATCTCAATGTAGTACCATTATCAGCTAAGCTGCCATCTAGTGAGATGGATTGAAACCAAAAGTAACGTTAATTTAACATTATTTTAATGTTTATTTAATATGAATTCCAATACCACATGGTGTTTAACTTCCCTATTATCGACCAGTGTACATTTTATTTCTGTTCCGTACTGCAAATGTGGACTATATCTAGAGCATTAGGTGATATAAGGGGGTGCTCTACCCCTTATACTTTGTAAATATAATATGACTTAGGGCTAAATCTGCTTATATACGCCATGAAATTATTATTATTTCCAAACAGTGCTAATCCCTATAGGTGAATCAAAAAGGGCATTACGACTTAAAAAATTATATAAATTAAGGTTATTTGTTTTTCATGGGGTACCTACTCCCAAATGATTTCAATATTTCCAGAAAGTCAATTAAATTATATGTTGATTAAAGGTAAAAAATAAGTTCAATTATTAGAGTTGCATGCACTATGACAGACATGCACATTGAATAGGTATTCACACAAAGTTGCAACAATTATTTCATCAATCAAGTCAACATTTTAATGTATTCATACTGATAGCAACTGTTATCTTTAGATATAGATATTATTTTTACATTTATCCAACACACTACATGGTTTAGATATACATCAGTGTATACAAGTTATCCACTAAATGTTAATCAAATGTTAGGTAGAAAAACGTCATTTACTGAACCTATATCTAACATCAAATGAACGTTATCCATTTGAGGTTATTTAGTAAGGTTAGATTAACGTTAAACTAACATTTTTTTATGTCATGTTAGTCAGTTAACCTTTAAACAACGTTGATCAACGTTAGAATAATGTTTCTTGTTACCTCGGAATGGATGCATTTATATACAACATAGCCTCCTGCACCGATTTTTCCGGTTGTTGAATTTGCCAGCCACGTACCAAACCAAACAGAGTTTGGTACTAGCTCGGGAAATTGACAGTCTGGGGTACCTGCAAAATAAGCATTGTTAAAGCGGTAAATCATTAAGCATGTCCCATTTAAAATGTTAGCACTGTTCTAGTCTACTATGTGGTAGCTGCACGAGTGGTGGTATTGCTCCTTTAAGTTTTTGAATAACAGGCGGTCTTTTAACCATTCGGGCAAGACTTTCTACATTTTCCCCCACCTCTCTAAAACTGCCAAAGAGTGGTAGAGTTCATAAGAAGGGCTACTAACAAGGGCTTGTAATCCCCTTACCCTAGACTGCTGCATTGGTGAGAAGTAGCGAGGATCCTCTACTATTTACTATCTTCTACTAGCAGGCATGAAGAGAAATGACCCTGCCTTCATAAGTCATTGCAGGGTCATTTCTTGGTATGTCCTTATACCTGCCACCCCTGCCCACATGGGGACAGGGGTGGCACAGAACAGAACTGCTGTTGCTGCTGTAGATCTGGGGCTTTAATGATACCAATGGCCCATGACTATTGTATTAGAGTCTCCTCGGTGGAAGTTGACCTTCCCTTTTGAAAAATTCCCATTTATGGATTTATATATACTGTGAAAGTACTTATTTTCACTGGTTTAGATTTTCAAGGTAAAGTGATCTCCTTTAACTGATTACTAGCAGATGGCATTATTCAGGAGCTTTACAATAAGTGACTGCATGCAATGCTATTTGTGACAGGTACTGAACTATTAGACAATTGTAGACTTCCTCTCATGACTGCATTTTGGCACACTGACCCCAAAAAAAATTCTTGGGCTGTATTATGGAGTGCTGGTTTCATAACTACCTGACATTTGACTTATGCAAATACAATCATATTCCGCGGTATATATAATTTAACATGATAATTAGAAAAATTGTTACCTGAGCACTTTCCACAGGTGAATCGACAGTTATCTCTGAATTTCCAATTATTATTCTGGCATCCTATAATGAGACGCCAAGCATCATAATCGCCTAAATAGGCTGTCTTGCAGTTGGTCGCTTTGTCCTGACAGTCATCTGTGGGTTGACCATACGGCAGGAAGCAGGCAAATGTCAGCAGCATCACTCCGAGTAGGTACGCCATCCTGAACCTGCAGTATAAACATAGACACCTGAACCTGCAGTATAAACATAGACACCTGAACCTGCAGTATAAACATAGGCACCTGAACCTGCAGTATAAACATAGACACCTGAACCTGCAGTATAAACATAGGCGTGCCTCTACAAGGGTACCCTCAGATTTGACCATGTCGCCGTGTCGATTTTTAGTAACAGGGCCGTGTCACTGTGTCGATTTTTATGTATGTAAAATAAACTGGGACCTCATAAGAATGCCTGTGTCAGTCGATTTTTAAAAGGGCCGTGTCGCACGTGTCGATTTTTAAAAGGGCCGTGTCGCCGTGTCGCAGGTGTCAATTTTTACCCATGTAGAGGCACTTAGGCACCTGAACCTGCAGTATAAACATGGACACCTGAACCTGCAGTATAAACATAGACACCTGAACCTGCAGTATAAACATAGGCACCTGAACCTGCAGTATAAACATAGGCACCTGAACCTGCAGTATAAACATAGACACCTGAACCTGCAGTATAAACCCAGCCAGCACACGCTAGTGGGCCCTAGATGGGCTGCCTCATGGGGCCCATCCAGGGCTATCAGCTGGGGCACAGAAGGGCTTGCCACCCTGTTCAGATCTAGGTGGGACCCAGGTGAGCCCTTTCAGTTGGGAAACACATCGTTGGGTGGGAAGGTCTGGGGGGACTGACAAAAATTTTTTTAGCTATAAGCTTAGTTATTATGTAGTTGATGACCATATGTTAAGAGTAGTTACCAACAAGTATTCCAGTGGGTCAATGAATTTATCTGCATTTAATGTCATATCTTCCCTTTATTTAAGGAGGAGTAGCAAAATGCATCCTATGACTAATTACAACTCTCATCACAGTGGGTAACATAGTCAGAGTTCCTGTAAGCCTGAAGTGGTCCTGGGATTATGTACTATGATCTTATCCAGAGGAAAGGTGTAAGTATCAGAATGCTCCTTGTTTCTCTATTCATATGCAAAATTGTGTAGACAATTACATATAATATGAACATACTGTGAAAACTGTTTCATTTCAATGGTTTTAAATTAAAGGAATTGTGAATTTATGGCTCATTGTAATAAAGACAAGAAAATGTCTATAGAATATCAAATCCCATGTACTCTCAACAATGACATCTAGTGGTGAGCTCACGAACAATACTTGCCCACTTAGCCCAGGGCTGGCCCAGATGAACCCCACTTTTTTGGGGAAAGGTCTTTGATATGTGATCATGAAAGTTGTGTTGGAAGAATTAGCCCAGAAAGTGAAGTTGGTGGGTTGGCCCACCTGGGGCCCACCTGCCAGCCCCCACCAAGCCCATGGAAAACCCATGCAGACCTCAGCCCTTTTAGCCCAGCTCTAGCCCAGGCCAGTTTGCCCATGTCCCACCCAGGTAAAACACACTTTTGCATATAATGTCAATTTAAAATGTAAATCAATTAAATATTTTCAGAAATGACCATGAATTGAAGGATTTACAGTGCAAACATGACATGTTGATATTCTGGGCTGAGCCCACATGGGCCCCATCTAGGAGCCCTGACAATTACCAGGGTGCCCAGAGACACACACATATGGGAGCCTTTGCACAATCGATATAAAGCTAAATTAGATACTCACAACTGTAGATATGGCTGGCTTGGATTTAGCTGGTGGTGAGAAGGACGAGCCGGTGGCTGCTTCTGGATGTGGCTGACTTTGATGTAGGTGTTTGGGGTGATACTGTCAACTGCTGCTTCTAGCTGTGGATGTCGCTGTCAGCGTGTGGAGAAGACGAGTGCCGCCCCTAGTGGTGGACCTTGATTTATATACAGCGTCCGTTATCATGTCAATTATGCTGTCACCATCTGGTGCCTGTGGTGTCCACCACAAACACCACTTATCTGCTGGGTAACCCTTTAAGGGTGGCATGAGGCATTAAAATCTCTCACAGACAAAATTGTTGCTCAGGAGTGACTCACCAGTGGTGCTCTGGTGTATTATACTGACCCTGTGTCTTCCCTGTGGGGTGGGCCTGATGCATGGATGCAGCTGTGATGGGTTACTCACCAGAGCTGCATTCATACATCATGATGGGCAAAGAGTCTAGTGCATTAAAGTAGTATGTGGTCTGTAAGGGGTTACAAGATGATATCATTCTGCACAGGTTAACCCTTAAAGGGTGGCATGATGCATTGAAATCTCTCACAGACAAAAGTGTTGCTGGGTAGTGACTCACCAGGGGTGCTCTTGTGCATTATACTGACCCTGTGTCTTCCCTGTGGGGTAGGCCTGATGCATGGATGCAACTTTGGTTGGTCACTCACCAGTGCTGCATTCAAGCATCATGGTAACAAAATAGTATAGCACATTAAATTAATACGTGGTCTCTAAAGGAATAGTAGATGGTATCATTGTGCACAACACGAGTAGTCTGGCAGCACCATCCCCCCCAGCAGGTGTTGGTAGATTGTATCATTCTGCACCTCCTTGTATTCCGTCATGAGACAAGATATGGCACCGTCCAGTCAACTACCCTTTATCCAATGGTGTTAATATATATGCTAATGTATGCAGTTGGGTTTGAGTCTGTACCTAGATTCTGCTAGGAGAGTGATACCTCCGCTACAGACTTGAACCACACAGAGAGGCCTGGTATTTACTCTCTCTGTCCTAGAATGTCAGTCTGGAGGATATCTCCACCATCAGAGCTGCTCATACAGAATATTCAGCCACGTCACCAGTTATACTGATACTCATGAAACAATATGCGTTCACAGAAATATTACATACTTTTATCGAACCACAAAACTTTGTATCGGCAATTCTATAGCTAGCTTGAAAACTTGCCCAATATTAAATGCTACAAAAGCTAGATACATTTAGTCATGTGGGCTTAACATATCTATATTTTAAGATGAAATTATACAAATTCATTTGTCCAAAGATATCAGAGGCAGAACCAGCATTCACTTTAATTGTATTCCTCATGCAATTCCCTTCCCACTGACACAAAACTCTAATTGTAGTACACAGGCATGTGTTCCTTAATATTTCTGCTAATATAAGAGATTCCCAGGGTGGGAGTTTTGCAACTCCTTTGCCCTATTAAAGATAGGTAGAGCTTCAAGGAAAAGTGCCCTTGTAGTTCTGATTAGTGTTGATTTAATCTGGAAATGTCATGGATCTATCTTTATAGCATTTTTCAATATTGCTTACATTCACCTCAGGAAGATGTAGTGAAATATTTGAGCTCTGTTTAATTCATTGATACTTTGATACATTCAGCCAAGTGAGGCCAAAATCATGTTTAACATTGAATTAAAATTAGGTTATCAATGTTCTGTGCCCATTGGAAATGGTGTTTCCATGTTTGGCTTGATCAAGTTGTATGGAGTTTAACTCAGAATTCAACTCAGCCTACAATACATCTAAAACAAGTAGGTATTTTTGAACGTAAATTCAGTGAAAAGAAAGATATAAAACAACTGTGCAGTTATCTAGCAGGCGCATGACACTTCCTCCTAAATGTGCTCAATCGCTTTATGAGGACTACTAACTATTCTTTTGCAGAATAATCAAGTCGTCAAAAAAATCAATAGGACAAATCTATACTACCTCTTTATCATATTCTAACCTACATGAGCAGCTTAGATTATCATTGTAGAACTATAATCTGCAAGGAGGTATCATTTGGGTAACCCGACACCCCTATATATATGCCATACGTATCCAGTAATGTACCATGTGTTTAAGTTGTCAGATTTGGGGATGTAGCTTAGTGGTAGAGCATTGGCTCATGGGTCTAGAGGTCACGGGTTCGAATCCCGCTTTCTCCAGATGACTTTTCCACACACCTACAAGAAATGACGCTTTTATTTGCCCATAAGTTCTCCACAGATCTCAGTAATAATACACACAACCCTGTAGGCTGCGGCAGTAGTACAATTTGGTGGCCATATGTGGTGTTTCCACTTTTATTGATTTATTCATACTGCAGGTACAAGCTATGGATCTCATTTTTACATACCTCCACATACTTAGTGACTAGGCCTACCTGACATCATGGAACTTGGACAAAAGCATACCCCATATAATCTGAAATCAGAGGTGTAGGAAGCAAAACTTCATTAGGGGGCCCATCCAAAATAGATTTAAATATCGGATTTTAAGTATGATGGCATTTATACGCACATGTATTAGATGTCATGAAAAAAAATTTGAGCCCCCTTTGGTTCGGTTTGGGAGCCCAAGCAGCTCTGGCTCCACTTTTTCCTGTGTGTAAGAGGTACAGTTTGGGCAATGTGTGTATCATAATATAGGGTCTTGGCAAATTTCAACATCCCCTCCCTCCTCTGTGATTGGGGGAATCAGCCCCCCAGCCCCCTTTATCCTTAGTGACTGTAAATTTGCATATCCCGCATGATGTCCAAATCCTAAAACTGTAAGCTTATGGGGAATATGGTTATGGATTAGATTTGAGATTGTGCAGAATATTCAAATCTAGTGCAGCTTAATACTTACGATCTGGGGCCTCATTTTAAGAATATATGGAATATGTATTTTGGTGCATTCAATTTACTCTCTATATAAAGGACACCGTCAATAATGTGAGTATATACAGGGGTTGGTCTCTGCATCCACTGCTATATTATCCGATGAGAGGAGGTAAGGGAGTGGTCATTTTTCAACAACAGGGGGGGTTGGTGGATTTGGGGGGGACCAAAAAATTGCACCCCATTTTAGCGAAAAAGCCAGCGTGTTACTATAGCTCAAAGGGGTTGGCCGCGCTCAATTTCAACTTGCCTGAGGGGGAGGAACAAAAAAAATTCAACCTGCTCATCCGAAAATGCACCAACCCTTCCTGTTATTGAAAGATGACCAATCCCTTAGTTCATTAGGCCACTAAAAAAACCTGGTTTCGCATCAGCAAGGACTGGAAAATATGACGAGGGAGGCTCTTTTTTATATATACAGGTGGGCTAAAATGTATAGGATAATATCTCTTTTCCAATACCAAGTTTCGCATTTTAGTAGTTAAGAATCTACTAATTTTTGAAAGTGGGAAAATGTAGGTTATTCCTATCCCACTGCATTACTGGCAGTATCTATAAGCTATAATTTGAAGCCAATCATGGGAATAGTTGTCCAATCTTATAATGTTTTTCATCAGAAATGAGCGAAGAAAAAAAGGGTGATAAAAAAAACGGGTTTTTCTTGAGTGGACTAGTTTCTCCACCTAGGGCCATGCCTTGTCAGAACACTGATGGTCACCACAGTTGAATTTAAACTCCTGTCACCTTAAATTCTGCCGTAGAAAACGGAGCTAAATTGCCAGTGTGGCTTATGGGATTAGCCATGAGTCAGGGTGTGGCTTACACGTGAGATTTTGCAACTATAGTGCAGTATCAAAGTCACCATAATCACATCGCCAGTGCCGATATAGGATGGGCACAAAGTCAAGGTGCGGCTTATACAGGAGAATTCACGGTACATGTGCTGAAAGGGCAAGTAAAGCCATCCACACACTAAATTGCACCACTAATTCTACGGTGTTTATAGTGTCTTTATTCATTATCATAACAAAACTTTATTGTATAACAAAATGTACTGTATTTCTATGTAGTAGACGGCTTATGGGTAGTATATAGAAATGTTTCCCCAACACTCAAACATCCAATTTGGAGGAAAACAATTTATAATAAATTTCTAAAATTTATTCAATTTAATTGTAGTTCCCTGTATGTGTTACAAAGGGTAAAGGGAAAATATCAATCAAATTTGAAAGGTTTTGTCAAGGTGAGTACATGTAACTCATCAGTGCTGCATCCATGCTTGCATCATGCTGATCCCAGAAGGTTGATTCCTTACTCCTTTAAGGACGGCATAATGCATTAATGCATCATTTCCTTGATGCATGAATGCAGCCCTGGCAAGTAACTTACCAGGGCTGCATTAGTGCATCATGACAACAATTGTCATCTTTTAGTAACATCCCTCCTCAAAGCATTAAGGGATTGCATGATGAAACAACGAGGTATAATCAAATTACATTTTGGTACTGCTTCGATGCATCACAACAGCATCATAATTTTAACCTGAAGGCATCCTACGACTAGGACTATGTAGGGGTGGTACAGGCAATTTACTGTACAGGTAGGGGAGGAGTAGGGTATAGTTAGAACAGAGTAGGTAACAGAAAAAAAAATTTCCACATGTAACATTTTCGGCAAAATTGACTGTTTCACGATTTTCTTGCCAAATTAGCCATTTTAGGGAAAATTTGCATTTTTGCCTTCTATGACAATTTTAGGAAAAATCAATTTTGCATTTTTGGCTTTTTCTTTTACTATATTGGTGGGGGCAGTGACATTTCTCTCTAGGAAAGTTTGAATCCCCACCCCACCCCACCCCCCCCCCCCAACAAGTCACAGGACCAAAACATATTTGGCACAAACTCCTGAACTATGCAGTTTTGGATATTTCTGGTCTTTTATGGACTTATACCCCTACAAAATATAAACATATGCATCATTATTTTCAATTTTTCAATGTGTGAGGAAACATCCTCATCTTTCAGGATTTTTTTTTGTGTGTATTGGCCCAAATTTTCTTGTTTTGTGGCCACCCAAAAGCCAAAAAAACACTAAAAACGTAAATAAAGCTAAAACTAACATGCGTAACATGTCCCCCATGTCAACCGTGGCAGTTTGAGCCCATCTAAAATATCTTTTTCCTATAGCCCTGTGGCTTAGTAAATCGATTCATGAGGTTTCAACTTGTTATGGACCATACTTTTTCTCTACAGCCATTTAAGTGTGTATTTTCAGCAAAATATTCAAAGGTCCTTTTAGGTTGATACCTCTGTACAGTGAAAAAAGAATATACACACTGTATTCATTTTACCTCAGATGGTGAGGTAACTATTTTGTCTTGTGCTAGAAAAAAAAATATTTGTGCAAAATCAGATAATCTAGCCTCCAGGATTGGTATACAAATTTACCATCTCGGAATCACCAGGTGATTCTGAGATGGAAATTCCTGAAATGTTATACATATTAGAAGGGATAGCATGCATATGTGAACTATAAGAGTGCCTTTGTAACTATTTAAACTGATAGAAGACATGTTAACCTTATGCCATACAGGTACTAGAGTGCCACTATGAAGGTATTATTTTTGTATCTAGTCACATAATCTCAGGAAAGTTAGAAAAATAAAGGAAATTTATTTTATAAGACATGCTGCATTTAGTAAAATGGTGCCTAATCCTGTTAGATATAGCCAGAACTCTGCCTACATATGCTCTGTATATGTAGAGATAGGTTGGGGCGGTTGGGTGGAGTTTGGTTGTAATGGGAGAACTTTATGTCCGATGGCGGCATACGGGTGATTCCGAGATTGAAATTCAGGATAACGGGTTCATATTAGTTTTTTTCTGAGGACATAAAGTTTTTGTATAATTTAAGATACATATTGTACCAGGTTGTAAACACAATTGCGAGTTGCCATAATGTATTTAGTAACAAAAAATCAGTATCCATGTATTTTCTATCTCGGAATCACCCAAAATAATGACAAAGGACTTCTTGAGGCAATACAAACTGAACCGCTTGGGTTAGAGATGTATCAAAAAGTGTTCCAATGAGCTAAGATATATATTATATACCTTTCAATATAATTAACTTGTTAAACATATTAAGAACTTTCTGATTTGTCCTTCCTCTATCTTAAAACAACATAAGTCAGGAGTTTGAGCCATTTACCCCACCACCAAATAGTCCACCATGTACCTCCTCTAGGGATACACGGATGATGTATGTACCTGTTGTTACAGACAATCAACCTCAAATAACACTGTAAATACTTGATAGAAAGTCAAAATGTGAACTACATTCAGGAAGAGAACAGGTTTTGATACAGTTAACGTCTGTGAAATGCTAAGCTTACTTGATACAGATAACAGCATATTGATACACATAAATTGATACAGATAACGTATTTTTGATACACATCATGTTTGCATGGTCTACCTTAATGTGTAGTTAATACACATCACGTCATTGATACACATGACGGTTCTACAAATGCACAATCAGATACGGCCAATCACTTAGTAGTGTATAATTATTAAACCTGTGAGCTGTATCTTAGCTAGACTGCCTATTAACCAGGAGCATCCTCCCTTATATAGCATTAGAGAGTAACCATGTGACTAGTGTCATCTAGTGGTCGGTAGTTACGTGCCTAGATAAACCTCAAGTAGGACAAGGTAGGCCTACTACTTCCCCACAATCAACTCTATCATCAGGAGGTGCAGCAAGAATACAAGGGTTCAGACTAACGATGTACTTGTTCTGGTGGTATTTAAGGTTCTTGTGTTGCTCCTTATACAAATAGAATCTGGAGCTGGCACACACCAAGTGGGTCTTTTATCTGACAACTCCATCTAGAAGACCCACTTCCTTTACACTTAGACGAGTCTGGAGATGGGTTTTGGAATGGTAACCTGATAGGTTAGACAACATTTATCTCGTTTATTTTATGACAGTCACTTGGAAGCTCGACAAGTCAGAGCAGCAACAAATTACCCAACTTACGACGACGAGGAAGCCGGGATATTTGGAGGAAAGACACTGAGCGACCCAAACACAAAAAAGCCTAGAAACAAATGTTGAAAGCTCTTTTGTGACAAGTGCGTACAAATTAGCAAAACCGGAAGCAAAACATGCAACATCACGGGAAAAAGTTACGCCACAAAGACCAACGTCACATGTGAAAGTTCCAACCTAGTGTACTGCCTACAGTGCAGAAAGTGCAAAATGCACTACGTGGGAAAAAACGGAACAGGCTAAAAGAGGCAGAATATACGAGCACACCAGATCAGTAAAGAAAAACCAGGGAGAAACGGATGTCCCTTGGCACTTCAACCAGTGTGACCACAACAAAGTAGCCGATATGGAATTCCATATTATGGACTACATCGGCAGACATCCAAAAAGCGAAGAAGGGAAAAGACTGCTCTCCCTAGTGGAATTCCACAGTCATGCCCCAAAAGGAATGAACACGCAGGAAGGCTCACATGGGTGAATCTGCAAACATTGACAATGTTATGACGATCCAACACTTTTTCCGATATGCTCACCCAGGTAACAAAAAAACGTTTAGCCTAAGTTCAAGACCAAGGACTGAGCCACTGGCAAGTTGATCGTGGCCATAATAATTTCTCTATATACTTTGTTTGGGGGTTAAAATAGGCTGAAAACATATATTTGGACATACAATAGATGAATTAGGCCCAAACGGCCAAGATATACAAATTTCAGCCTCATAACGTTTTAGTCCAGCAAAAAATTGGAACTAGTTGCAAAAACGTTCCTAAAAATTCTTCGTCGCACCCACCGGGTATCGAACCTGGGCCGCCCGCACGAAAGGCGAGAACACTAACCACTACATCAGCTTGCTCTGAATTGGTTGCTAGACATCAGCAGGCATAGTGATCCTTATATGCTTAGGACCGGAAGTGAAGTTTTTGCGAAATACGGAGGTTTGAGCAAATATGGGGGCTGGTTATTCACCTTTAGAAAAATACGAGGCTCAGTGTCTAGGCCTACCTGACTTGATATTTTGTCAAACCATTTAAAAATAATAACCCATTTCCCCTATATATAAAACGGCATTAGTTGGGATCAGCGAACCATCCCATTGAATTAGGCCTGGGTGCTTGCCTGGAACAGATAAACCAAAAGAGGCTACATGCAAATATGTTGTTTTTTCGAAGGTAACTCAATTTTTCTCTCCGATTTTACTATAAATATATTTACAGCAGGCCACATGCTTTAATCCTTCTCTTCTTTAAACTTATTCACAAAATCTAATTACATTTTAAGGAAAAGGGATAAATTATACATACTCTCGCACAAAGTGCATGACAACAAGAGAAAGATAGACAAATTATCCGCCATTGTTTTGGCCTTCAACATGACACGGAAAATAAGATTAATATAGAACACAGAGGCTTATATATAATGTGATTCCTCAGTAGATACCCATATAATGTCACCCTGCATAGATAATATTAAACGTAATTTTAATTGTTGAACTATATCAAGTTGAATTTCCGAGTCGGGCCCCTCCGAGAGAATGTGCTTGGAGAGTGCAGGCAAGGTAGTTATAGACGCACGTCGCCATGGTGATCACTATGGGCTATCTGGGGCAGAGGGACGCTGTGATGTTTCCCGCGCTCCCATCGTCAGCCTGCCGCCTTCATGGTAGCTGTGGCATCCTGCTTTGTTCAATGTCTTAGATACTTAGTATTAAGTGATGGCGGGCATGGTAGAATAGACCATAGGCCTACTTTGCCGTGTCAATAGGTGACAGTCTGTTGGAATAAGAGGCCATAGTTTGCCGTGATAATAGGTAACAGTTTGCCACAATTTGACAATTTCCAACCAGCACAATCCCGGCCCCCGAAGGGGCTGGTTGATTTTAAAACAGTTAACTTAGAGTATTTGGTTTAATATATGTCGAGTCTAGTTTTAATTGGTTTCTCTTAAAATGCATAGCACACAGTGGTGGGTGGGAAGGTCTGAGTATGATTAATTATGATTTTACCCGTCTAGTCTTAAATCTACCTCATATTCTTTGTAATATCATGGCATGATGTATACGCGTGATCTATAAAATTAGTTAGACCTACCGGTACAAACAGAATATGACTGTGGTATTTTATTTTATTTTTTGATTTGAAGATGTATAAATGATAAATGTATACGCTAGACACAGTGTAATATCTGCCTGTAACCTACATGTATTGATAACAACATACTTACCCGTACTTATAAAATGTTTTATCCCATCATGTTGACCTGTTACTACCCAGTATTATCTGTTTGTGGGTTTTTTGTAATATCATTACCTTACATGTGTGATCCATACTTTTACTCAAATCTACCAGTACATACAGAATATGGATGATGTTTTTGTTAAAAAGCCAATATACATACACTTACCGGTACTCATTTCTTATTGTAAATTCCAATAGGTATTAATTGGTACTACCTCGACCCCTACCATATGAGAGCCAATACAGTTTCTATACCGGTACTTAACTACATATAGTTCCATTACATAGATCAACTGCTGCCTGGGTGTTGATTCATTTTATTGACGTTTAACAAGTCAAGTATGAGCCTGGTGTTATTCAATGTGAAGATATCCCTCTGAGCATTCTTCTCTTAGTTTACGCCCAGAATCATTATAGATGGTAAGCCAAAAGTGCAGTAGTCCTATGTGGGAGGGAGGGGGGGGGGTATCTCTTTTGGGCCACTTTGTCCTTTTTCTATTTCAATTTTTCAACTGGTTCATATATGTTTTATGACTCCAGCCTGAACGTGTAAAGCAGGCACGGTACCTAATTACAAAAAAGGGTTCTCGCTCGTGCACTTAAACGAAGTATACGAAATAAAACAACTAGTATTAGGGGTGAATTGATTCGCAATGATATCGATATTGTATTATTTTCTGAAACTTGGCTTAATGATTCTGATCTTGATGGAATTTATACATATCCTAGATATAATCTTTATAGACATGACAGAATCAGCTTGTACCTGGGGGGAGGTCTATGTGCATATGTTGATGAAAATATAGCGTGTTCTGTGGATAAGTATAGTCATTTAAAAAGATCTAATGATGATATAGAAACACACTGGCTACTATCAGTAAAGGGTAAAGCAAAAAAAGCATTAATTTGCAACATTCATAGACCACCTAACGGCTCGCTAGTTACCTTTTGCAATACAATTAAAGCGCTTCTATTACAAGTGGATGACCTTGACACCTTGGATGTTTTTCTGATTGGCGACTTTAATGTTAACGCTTTACTAAACAATAATGATAAACTCTACTTTTTGAAACCATTGCCTTGTTTAATTTAACCCAACTTATACATGAGATAACGACTACCTCTGGTACAAACACATGCATTGATTTGCTTTTTACAAACTGTGATGAAATAGTATCTTCAGGCCCATTAAACATTCATTTGAGTGATCACCTACCTATACATGTGATTAGAAAGCACCAACATGTGAAATCAGGTACAAGGTCTTTTACTGGGCGCTCATATAGAAACTTTGATAAAGCTTTGTACCATGAAAGTTTGGAAAACTATGACTGGAGATATTTTGATGCTTGTGAAAATCCTGATGATGATTGGGAAGTGTACGAGAATATGCTTAAACGCATGTTAGATGTTCAATGCCCGGTCAAAACATTCAAGGTCAAAGATAAATCTGACCCCTGGATAACGCATTATCTGATTGAGCGCATCACTGATAAAAATAATTCATTGTCAGAGGCTCGAAATTCTACATCTGTATTAGATTGGCACAGGGCACGTGACTTGAAAAATATTGTTAATAGTGAGATAGAGTCTGCCAGAGATAAGTTCTATAAAGAGCTAAGTGCTGAGTTAATAATAAAGCTATAAATCTGGTTGACGACAATGACAATGCTGTTTCCCTAGATAAGACTGCCACTTTTATAAATGATTTCTTTCCGGGTATAGGCCCAAAACTGGCTGAAAAACATAATTCTGAGCGGAATTCTCAAGGCACACTGTGTGAAAATATTCTAGCTGACTTTGCATTCTCTGATGGGGAGATTGTCGATTATGTAAAAAATCTAGATGTTAGCAAATCCTCTGCTATTCCCTATCCAGCAACTTCAGTGTTTAAAGATGCAGTTTTAGCAAACCCAGCTAGATTTATAAAAATAATAAAGTTGTGTTTATCTACCGGAAAAATACCTGACTCATGGAAGGTAGCCATTGTTACACCTTTAGCAAAGGGTGGTGATCAAACCAAAGTCACCAACTATCGACCCATAAGCCAGCTACCTGTGCCAGGGAAATTGCTAGAAAGATTGTTGCATAATCATTTATCTCTGCACTTAAGTACAAATAATATTTTGACTTCGCGACAAGGCGGATACCAAAAAACAAATCAACTTTAGACTCAGTTAGTACTTTTGTAGATGACGTCTTAATTAATAGAAACAAAGGTAATTTCTCCATAGCGGCCTTTATAGACATTAAAAAAGCTTTCGACTCAGTAAATCACTCAATTCTTTTTAAAAAGTTAGAAAAATATGGTATTAGAAATAAAAACTTAAAATTATTGGAAAATTACTTAACAAATAGATTTCAAAGCACAGTGGCCAATAATGTCACATCTCCCAAAGCAGCCTTGTCATGTGGTGTCCCGCAAGGGTCTATTTTAGCCCTCTTATTTTTCTTTTTGTTTATAAATGATTGTATTTTGCCCGATGATGCGCATAAAACCTTTCTATACGCTGATGATTCGGTTCTATACGCCTCAGGGAAAAACATAGCACAACTAGTTGATATTATTACTCAAGCCCTATGTAAATTTAGCAGGTGGTCCTCTGCCAACAAACTTACTATTAATGTGTCTAAAACGAAAATTATGACCATAGCCTTTAATAAAATGTTTAAAAAGTTGCAGAAGCCGCGTATTCACCTGGGTGAACACTGTTAAAAAATGTCAATTCGTATAAATATTTAGGAGTGCTTTTAGACAAAGAAATGAATTTTAAATTTCATCTAAAGAATTTGATAAAAAATACATGCTTTACATCATTATTGTTACATAAAGTTAAAAGGTGTATGACTAAAAATGCTCGCCTAAGGGTATTCAAGGCCCATGTGATACCTGTAATTGACTATGCTGATTTACTGTATGACAGAGCGAATGTGGATTTATTGAGTGAGCTTCAACGCGTACAAAATAAGTGTTTAAAAACGTGTATGGACACACACATATTAACAGCCACAGAGAAAGCTCATGCTCTAGCTGAGGCCCCTATGTTAAATGTGAGAAGAAAATATTATGCTGAATTATATGGCTATAAAAGAGTACAAGATGCACATTTTAGAGCTCAAGTAAGAAGAGTCACCAGGTCAGGTATAGCACCCTAAAATGTACGGCATATGAGAGTTCACCTCAGATTGTATGTGCCCAAGCTTGGAATGTCCTCGATAGTGATGTAAGAAAATTGGAAAACTTTAATGAGTTTAAAGCGCAAGCTAAACAAAGAATGTTAAGTACCATTCCGCCAAAACACTTATATGACCACTATTTCTTTTTTTCATAAAATATAACTCTTTATTTTTAAATGGTTTGAGTAAATATCAAGTCGGGTAGGCTTCAGCACTGAGCCTCGTATTTCGCAAAAGCTGAATAACCAGCCCCCGTATTTCCTCAAACCTCCGTATTTCGCGAAAACTTCACTTCCGGTCTGGCGTAAGGATACCAAAGGTCAGCGGTTCAAAGTCGCCAACTGAGGCTTCCATGTTAGGCTGTCAGAGATAGTCTAGTGGTTAGCGATCTCGCTTTCCGCCGTGGCGGCCGGGGTTCGATTCCCGGACCAAGCGCTGACGAAATTCGTCACATTCGCTTCTTTTTTTTGACAGTGGCAGGCCGCAAGTGGTTTCTTCACATTCCCCGGAAAGTAATATGATAGTTTTTAGCTTTAAAATCGAGTTATATTGAAAGAAACATAGCGCACGAAAGAGAAAAGATTCTATATTTGGATGTATGATACCTAAATTAGGCTAAAACCCCCCAGAAAAATTGGTTGAGGTTTGTTTACTTGATGGATCGGTGAAAAAATGTATCGCAAAATTTTCCCATAGAGAAACAGTAGCGCCGAAATCTCGACTGGTGTGTGAAAAGAGGGACGGTATGATCGGTCTCCAAACATATTCTTTGCAACGTTATACTACTAAACCTCTGGGGGGAGAGTGGGGCAATAATTTTTCGGGCGACGATATATTTTTGGGCGATAAAGGACGATTTATTGTTTTATTGTCTTGTTTTTCAAACAAATTAATACATTAAAGTGAAAATTAGGCCTAATTTGTACAAATAAAGACGATATAGGCGATCGAAGGGGGGGGGCTATTTTTTGGCGCAGGCACACAGACCGGAAGTGTGTATCGAGCAAGGTGTCATGGCAGCGTCGGGATGTGTTTGGAGACGATGCAGGTTAATAAAATGTCTTTTTCTCCTTTAATATGTGACAAATACATTTAAAAATAAATACAGGATCAGTTTAAGTTCTGTATTTCCCCTCCAGATTGAAATCTCAAGGCCCCGTATTTCGTTTCAACCCTTATAAAGGGTTTCAACGAAATACGGGGCCTTTCGATTTCAATCTGTCGGGGAAATACAGAACTTAAACAAATCCTGCATACGTATTAAAATGTACAATTAAAGTGTAACGCTGATTGCCTCATACAAGAATATTTATTGAAGAATACCTCAGAAATCGAAAGGAAATGACTGTAACAAGACGACAAAAACTTTTGAGTGAATAAAAGACAATTTGTTCTAAAAAAACAATATAAGAGCAACGTTCCACCTCCTGCGTCTGCAGAGCAGTAGTTTCACTGCTCAAGATTGTCTCTCATGGATGTTGGCACAATGGTGGCAGGACCATCTCTCTTCTCTTTTGCAGCCTCTAAAAATACATGAAAAATAATAAGTATGAATAACAATTCATGAATAAATAGACAAATGCCAAACATAATTTAGATTATATTTAAAGTTGTTCAAAATGTCATTACAATAACATATTAGAGTATTGGGCACAATGAAATACAGGTAGGACAAGAATTTCGCCGTATTGAACATTTTGGTTCATTTTCAGTGAAATTAATTTTGAGCGCAAATCATCGGACCATGGTACTTTAGATGGCAGATCATTCATATTAAAAAGCCAT
This sequence comes from Harmothoe impar, assembly GCA_947462335.1. Lineage (NCBI taxonomy): Eukaryota > Metazoa > Annelida > Polychaeta > Phyllodocida > Polynoidae > Harmothoe > Harmothoe impar. Next base: position 17,842,979 of record OX381717.1, read on the forward strand.
CCATTATAGTATCCCAATACCATACTGCCATACATTTTTTTATAATTAATTTTCTCATGCCATAATGATTGCGTAGACAATCTAGATGAAAAAAGAAGAAAGATAATGTCTTACTCCGTATAGAATAAAACTTATAAAACATGTACAAACCGGGACAGACGGGAGGTGAACCCGAGAGAGTGCCTTCCCCAGTGCAGACCCGAATGCTATTCCCTGACACCGACTTGGCGTTGTCATCATGTATGCAGAAATATAGAACATAGCTTCCTGCTGCGATTGTTCCTGTGGCTGTTTCATCCGTTAATTTTCGCACAGAGTTTGGTACTATCTCAGGCATTGGACAGTCTGGGCTACCTGCAAAATGATTAAAGGGGCACTCTCACCACTCGCACTTAACCACATAGTAGACTAGAACAGTATTAGAATCATGAGTGGGATACACTTCGTGATTGTGCCACTTTAAGTTCTAGGATGACGGAAGGTCTATAACACATTTGGCCAACCCTATCTGCCTTTCCCCCACTTATTTAAAAATTCCAAAGCGTGGTACTGGTAAGGGCTATAATATGCCCTTGCCCTGGACTGCTGCTTTGGTAGGAAGTAGCTAGGATCCTCTATGTACCCATGCAGAATCCTCATAACATTGCCTGTAATAGCCAAGTTTGCAAGCATCTCAAAAAAGAGGATTCACAGGACAATTAGCTTTCAATAAGTGTATGTTAGAATGCAGGATTTTGAGCTTACATTAACATATTTGCTGGACAAGCTTCAAAAATGTTCAAACACTTCATGAACAACTTTCCTTAAAAGTCACCCTTTCTTGCTGCATTGGTCTATACCATTTACTATCTTCTACTACGCGGCATGGGAGAGAAATGAAGTAAGTCATTCCAGGGTTATTTCTTGGTATGTCCTTAGACCTGCCACCCCTGCCCACATGGGAACAGGGATGGCACAGAACAGGACCGCTGTTAATGCTGTAGACTTGGGCCTAAATGAAACAAATCAACCATTAGAATTGCAATAATCAATCTGGTTGACCTGGCCTTTAGAAAAATGCCCATTTATATATATATATTTATATATATATATATATATATATATATATATATATATATATATACATTGTCTATATAGGTGCCCTAGCAGTTATATGTGGTTATTGCTGAGTGTAGGTGACCATGCCCCCTTATATAGGACGGGCTGATGCAGGGTCGTAGTAGTTCATAATGCGCCCACCTGGGGCAGGCTGGTGGTCGCTAAGGACGCCGCAGCGCATAACACAGTTGAATTCAAAACTATATATGTATATATATGCATACATATATATACATATATGTATATATGGGGGAAACTCAGTTTTCTGCGGGAACACAGACCAGTGTCTAACCGGGTAACACTTCCGGTCTACATCTGGGTTCTTCTGCGGGCGCCATATTGAATGTTTACGCAGTAGTTTAGTGGTGGAGTTTCACTCATCGAGACAATTTACAGCGATAAAATGGATGCAAACGACGGCAGGTAGCCGGGCGTGAAACTCCGCCACGAAATTCCGCCACTAAACCCAATTCGCTTAAAACATGCCCTGTTTCGCATATTATTGCCTTCTGCTGGTACATAGCTATTGGAAATAAAATAAAAGACTATACTACAGTGTATGTTGCACCTATGGTCTGATCCTAGGACTTTTAATCATGGGATTTGGGGTCATTTTTTTCAAAATTTGTCATCTCATGCATTAAATTTGGGTCAAAACCCACTTAAATTAGGGTGTGGGCCTACCTACATGTGCCTTTCATTGTTTTACTCTGTTATGTGCAGCATTTAGGCCATTTTATGTTGGTACATGAGGGTTCTAAAGCAAGACCGTCGTTTTGTGGCGGAGTTTCAAGCTCAATACTGATTTTCCGTCCACCACCCTTAATATCTAATATAATTTGCTCATGCTGCCAGACATGTTATTTAGGCACTTGGTTTATCATCCTATACAAAAAATTATTTCATAGCATTACCCATCCTGTATTTAGCCTTGTTTTCTCTTTCGTGGCGGAGTTTCACGTGAAACTCCGCCACAATATTAAGTCTTACGTTAGCCTATTACTGTAGCAAGTAGGTCTTACCAGAGTACTTGGTGATACAGTTTTATCAAAGTACACATATTGAAGACATTGTAGAGTGATTTGCAAGACTAAAGGGCCCATTTTAGGCAAGCTAGGTTAAAGTGGAGATTTTGTGACACAAATTTGATTATTTTCCAAAAAATGTTAAAGTTCAATGGGCTATAACTCAGAAAGTTTTTAGTTTACGACAATTATCTTTGGCATACTGATAGAAACTTGTGATAGCAGATTGTAAACAAAATCAGGGGTGCCTGTGATGTATTTAAGAGTAGTTATCACATATTCATATTATTATTGTGGCGGAGTTTCACGTGACACGGACGATCGACTTCGCGACGCGATAAAAACTGAACTGCTAGGGTTAGAGATGTATAGAGAACTGTTCTGAGAAGCCAAGACATATACCTTTCAATATAACGAACTTGTTAAAACAAATTCTATGTTTTCTAATTTGTCCCCCCCAAAACCCAAACCAACACAAGTCAGTGGCTTGACCCATATATATAGAGAGAGAGAACTGATAAGTAGCACATAGCATCATTCAGGAGCCTTACAAAAAGCAGCCTCGATCAATCCAGGCCTACTCTTGCCATTAGTCAGGAGTGGGTTTGGACCTTTTTATTTCTAATTTTAATGTTAGAAAATGATCAAGGATCCTGGATTATTTCTTAATGGAATAGCTCAAACACTGATTGGTCAGCTATGGTCACATGATCATAAATGAGTTGTGGGTTCAAATTTCACCTTGGCACATGATGAAGGTTCATTTTTACATCATTTATTAAGCCCATTTGAAGCATGAATCCCACTATACTGATATGGTAATATTATCTATTAACTTTCTGACTACCGTAAAACCTTGGCTATAAGCCGAATTTTATTTGGCGTTTTTATTTGCTATAAGCTGAATTTTAAGCCCCAAACTCCCATCCGGCTTATAGGTGGGGTTTTAATAATGTAGAAACATAGTGAAAACTAATTTCAAGCACTTCTGTTATAAGCCGAATTTTTACTCCCAAACTAACATTTGGCTTATAACCAAGGTCGGCTTATAGCCAAGGTTTTACAGTAGGTGCATTAGTGTAATTCAGGTTCATTGTACCAATTGGCCAAGGTGGGATTCAAACCCAGGATGTCCTGATCTCTGATATCCAGAGCAGGGTCTGTAATTCACTACATAGGTACTGTAACAGGTCAGTGAAAACGTCGAGCCCCACGGGGAGTCGAACCCCGGTCCCTCCGCTCCAGAGTTGAGAATGCTACCGCTGCACCACAGGGCCAGCTACTTCTCACTGCTCTGCTACGGTACTTGAGCTACCACAGGCGGGCAATGCGCTCTCCACGCACGCTCGGGCTGCCCCGAGCGATACGTGCCCGCTACAGTACTCTCCCAGACTGTATATATACAGTCAGGACAATAAGCGACTGAACAGTAGGACATTGGACTAATGCAAATACAATCATATTCCACAGAAAATATAATTTAACATAATAATTAGAAAATAGTTACCTGGGCATTTTCCACAGGTGAATGGACAGTTGTCTTTCACACCATACATATTAATTTGGCATCCGAAAGCGAAATCTTTATCGCCTGTGTGGGCTGTCTTGCAGTCAGTCACCTTGTCCTTACAGTCATCTGTGGGTTGACCATACGGCAGGAAGCAGGCAAATGTCAGCAGCAATACCCCGAATAGGTACGCCATCCTGAACCTGCAGTATAAACATAGGCACCTGAACCTGCAGTATAAACATATACACCTGAACCTGCAGTATAAACATAGACACCTGAACCTGCAGTATAAACATAGACACCTGAACCTGCAGTATAAACCCAGCCAGCACACACTAGTGGGCCCTAGATGGGCTGCCTCATGGGGCCCATCCAGGGCTATCAGCTGGGGCCCAGAAGAGCTTGCCACCCTGTTCAGATCTAGGTGGGACCCAGGAAACACATTGTTGGGTGGGAAGGTCTGGGGGGACTGACACAACATTTTTTAGCTATAAGCTTAGTTATTATGTAGTTGATGACCATATGTTAAGAGTAGTTACCAACAATTATTCCAGTGGGTCAATGAATTCATCTGCATTTAAGGTCATCTCTTCCCTTTGTTTAAGGAGGAGTAGCAAAATGCATCCTATGACTAATTACAACTCTCATCACAGTGGGTAACATAGTCAGAGTTCCTGTAAGCCTGAAGTGGTCCTGGGATTATGTACTATGATCTTATCCAGAGGAAAGGTGTAAGTATCAGAATGCTCCTTGTTTCTCTATTCATATGCAAAATTGTGTAGACAATTACATATAATATGAACATACTGTGAAAACTGTTTCATTTCAATGGTTTTAAATTAAAGGAATTGTGAATTTATGGCTCATTGTAATAAAGACAAGAAAATGTCTATAGAATATCAAATCCATGTACTCTCAACAATGACATCTAGTGGTGAGCTCACGAACAATACTTGCCCACTTAGCCCAGGGCTGGCCCAGATGAACCCCACTTTTTTGGGGAGAGGTCTTTGATATGTGATCATGAAAGTTGTGTTGGAAGAATTAGCCCAGAAAGTGAAGTTGGTGGGTTGGCCCACCTGGGGCCCACCTGCCAGCCCCCACCAAGCCCATGGAAAACCCATGCAGACCTCAGCCCTTTTAGCCCAGCTCTAGCCCAGGTAAAACCCAGGTGGACAATATAGCATAAGCAAAATAATTTGAACTTGCATTTTCTAGAAAAAAGGGACAAGTGAGGATAAATTAAAATATCTGCAATGCAAGAAATCCATTAAAAACTAAGTTCAGTACATGGGCTCAGCCCACCTGGGCCCTACCTGGCTGCCCATGCTGAGTCCATGGGAAACTCAGGGACACCTTTGGCCAGTTTGCCCATGTCCCACCCAGGTGAAACCCACTTTTGCAAAAACGCATATAATGTCAATTTAAAATGTAAATCAATTGAATATTTTCAGAAATGACCATGAATTTAGGGATTTACAGTGCAAACATGACATGTTGATATTCTGGGCTGAGCCCACATGGGCCCCATCTGGGAGCCCTGACAATTACCAGTAAATACCTGGATATGGGCCAGCCCAGGGTGCCCAGAGACACACACATATGGGAGCCTTTGCACAATCGATATAAAGCTAAATTAGATACTCACAACTGTAGATGTGGCTGGCTTGGATTTTGCTGGTGGTGAGAAGGACGAGCCGGTGGCTGCTTCTGGATGTGGCTGACTTTGATGTAGGTGTTTGGGGTGATACTGTCAACTGCTGCTTCTAACTGTGGATGTCGCTGTCAGCGTGTGGAGAAGACAAGTGCTGCCCCTAGTGGTGGACCTTGATTTATATACAGCGTCTGTCATCATGTCAATTATGCTGGCACCATCTGGTGCCTGTGGTGTCCACCACAAACACCACTTATCTGCTGGGTAACCCTTTAAGGGTGGCATGAGGCATTAGAATCTCTCACAGACAAAATTGTTGCTCAGGAGTGACTCACCAGTGGTGCTCTGGTGTATTATACTGACGCTGTGTCTTCCCTGTGGGGTGGGCCTGATGTATGGATGCAGCTGTGATGGGTTACTCACCAGAGCTGCATTCATACATCATGATGGGCAAAGAGTCTAGTGCATTAAAGTAGTATGTGGTCTATAAGGGGTTACAAGATGATATCATTCTGCACAGGTTAACCCTTTAAGGGTGGCATGATGCATTAAAATCTCACACAGACAAAAGTGTTGCTGGGGAGTGACTCACCAGTGGTGCTCTGGTGCCTTATACTGACCCTGAGTCTTCCCTGTGGGGTGGGCCTGATGCATGGATGCAGCTTTGGTTGGTCACTCACCAGTGCTGCATTCAAGCATCATGGTAACAAAATAGTATAGTACATTAAATCTATATGTGGTCTCTAAAGGGATAGTAGATGGTATCATTGTGAACAACACGAGTCGTCTGGCAGCACCATCCCCCCCAGCAGGTGTTGGTAGATGGTATCATTCTGCACCTCTCGGTATTCTGTCATGAGACAAGATATGGCACCATCCAGTCAACTACCCTTTATCCAATGGTGTTAATATATATGCTAATGTATGCAGTTGGGTTTGAGTCTGTACCTAGATTCTGCTAGGAGAGTGATACCTCCGCTACAGACTTGAACCACACAGAGAGGCCTACTATTTACTCCCTCTGTCACAGAATGTCATTCTGGAGGATATCTCCACCATCAGAGCTGCTCATACAGAATGTTCAGCCACGTCACCAGTTATACTGATACTCATGAAGCAATATGCGTTCACAGAAATAATACATACTTTTATCGAACAACAAATCTTTGTATCGGCAATTCTATAGCTAGCTTGAAAACTTGCCCAATATTAAATACTACAAAAAGCTACATTTAGTCATGTGGGCTTAACATATCTATACTTTAAGATGAAATTATACAAATTCATTTGTCCAAAGAAATCAAAGGCAGACCCAGCATTCACTTTAATTGTATTCCTCATGCAATTCCCTTCCCACTGACACATAATTCTAATTGTAGTACACAGGCATGTGTTCCTTAATATTTCTGCTCATATAAGAGATTCCCAGGGTGGGAGTTTTGCAACTCCTTTGCCCTATTAAAGATAGGTAGAGCTTCAAGGAAAAGTGCCATAGTAATTCTGATTAGTGTTGATTTAATCTGGAAATGTCATGGATCTATCTGTATAGCATTTTTCAATATTGCTTACATTCACCTCAGGAAGATGTAGTGAAATATTTGAGCTATACTTGATTCTTCGATACTTTGATACATTCACCCAAGTGAGCCCAAATTCCTGTTTAGCATTGAATTAAAATTAGGTTATCAATGTCCTGTGCCCATTGGAAATGGTGTTTCCGTGTTTGGCTTGATCAAGTTGTATGGAGTTTAACTCAGAATTCAACTCAATACAATACATCTAAAACAAGTAGGTATTTTTGAAAGTAAATTCAGTGAAAAGAAAGATATAAAACATCTGTGCAGTTATCTAGCAGGTGCGTGACACTACCCCCTAAATTTGCTCCATTGCTTTATGAGGACTTCTAATTATTCTTTTGCATTAAAATCAAGTTGTCAAAAAAATCAATAGGACAAATCTTTACTACCTCTTTATTGTACTCTAACCTCCATGAGCAGTTTAGAATATCATAGTAGAACTATTATCTCAGAACCTATAAGGATGTCATACATTGTTAGCCAGACCTCTGTAGAGGCTCGGATTACTCACACCTTAGTGATAAACCTGCAAGGTGGTATCATTTGGATAAATCGACGGCCCTATATATCATACAGATCCAGTAATGTACGGTGTGGTTAATTTGTCGGATTTGGGGATGTAGCTTAGTGGTAGAGCATTGGCTCATGGGTCTAGAGGCCATGGGTTCAAATCCCGCTTTCTCCAGATGACTTTTCCTCACACCTACAAGAAATGACGCTTTTATTTGCCCATTAGTTCTCGACAGATCTCAGTAATAATACACACAGCTGTAGGCTGTGGCAGTAGTACAATTTGTTGGCCATATGTGGTGTTTCCACTTTTATTGATTTATTCATACTGCAGGTACAAACTATTGATCTCATTTTTACATACCTCCACATACTTAGTGACTAGGCCTACCTGACGGTACATGTAATAAAAGGGCAAGTAAAGCCATCCACACACTAAATTGCACCACTAATTAATTCTACAGTGTTTATAGTGTCTTTATTCCTTATCATAACATTGAAAGTATATCTGTGCTGTATTATAGTCTACGCTGTAGTTAACATATCTATTGTGGGGACATGACTCTAGAAACTTATGTAACAAAATGTATACTGTATTTCTACGTAGTACACGGCTTATGGGTAGTATGTGGCTCACTCTCACCAGATCGATGCAGTTGTAGTTGTAGGGGTGAGCTCGTCCCAGAGTCTGACTCCCCTGAACAGAGGGCCCTTGGTGAAGATGTCTTTACTTGTACGGGGCAGTTTTAGTTTCACACTGGCATGCCCACTCAGGACACGGGCAGGTACAACGACTTGCAGAGGGTCCTTGGATAAGCGGTAGTTGAGACAGCAGTTGCTGTCTTCTCGTAACTTCTAGATAAGACACCCTGTTTCTGGTGTGCAGGTCTAGGACATACATGTCTTGGGCGATCCTGATTCGTTCACACGCCCTGAGGCAATCGTTTTGTAGCGTGGAGTTGAAAGTGGCCTCAAAGTGGTCTCAAAGTGGTCTCACCCTCGGGTGGATCCAGGTATGCTCTGTCCGGGGGTGGCAGTCCAGTGAAGGCAGCAGCTAGGTGGCCTCCAATCCTACAGTAGTAGTCATTCACAAAGTCACTGGTGTCCACCTCTGTGACCGGAGTTCCATTGTCATCAACCAGGTTGAGTTTTACCGATTATTCGCTACCTTTCCATAGATTGTTCACAATTTTCCAGAAACGTTTAGGGTCGTTTCTGAACCTCAGTAGGTTGTCAAGTACAGCTTTTCAGCGGTTGTTGGCTAACTTGTTTTCTATCTTCTTCATCAGATTTCTGGCCCAGGCTAATTCATGATTGAAGGCCCCGCGCCGGACACGATGAGATCTCCTTAGCGCCTGTTTTTTCCTGCGGATCATTCGTCTGACCTTTGGTGTAAATTCAGGATGACTGGCGCTGTATGCTTTCATGGTGCTGATTGGGCATGTTCTGTCTAGGTAAGTTGTTATATGCTGGACAATAGACTGATAGATAATATCTGGGTTGCGAGTGGCTATGACAGAATCCCAGTCTATGTTATCTAGATGCGTTGATAGGTCGGTAGCATTGTAATTCTTGTATGAGCGCCCTGTGATTTCATTTTGTAGCGCTTTCACAGGGGATTGTTTTTTAATCACAAAAACGCCCAGGTGATCACTGATGGTGTCCGTCAGGATGCAACTTTTATTTGGCCGTACATGATCGGCAGCCGTACATGATCGGTTACGTACATGATCGGTTACGTACATGATCGGTCACGTACATGATCGGTGACGTACATGATCGGTGATCTATTGACTTCCCTACCCTTTCTGACCATGTTAAAACATAAATAAATCTTACCAAGGTGTACACATGATGCGTATCTTGTCATATAATATGTTAGAAATGTGTAGATGTGACTCTTAAGATAATTTTACATGACATTTCAATACCGATCATGTACGTCATGTGACGTACATGATCAGTGACGTACATGATCGATGATTTATTGACTGCCTTACCCTTTCTGATCATGATAAAACACAAATAAACCTTACCAAGATGTACATATGATGTGTGTCTTGACATGTAAGATTTTAGGCATGTGTAAATGCAATTATTAAAGAGAAATTTACATGACATTTCAATACCGATCATGTACGTCATGTGATGGTTGATGTACATGATCAGTGCCTTAAGTACCCTTTCTGACCATGTTTAAAACATAAATCAGTCATAGCAAGGTGAACATATGATGTGTGTCTTGACATGTAAGATTTTAGACATGTGAACCAGTGGGTAATGAGAAAATTTTACATGACATTCCAAACCGATCATGTACGTCATGTGACATGGGGTTTTATTTTTTATGGAATACGGCAGTGCCATTGACTTAACCAAGGAAGGCCGTATTACACACCCTCTGTTAAATAACCCATGGCCGTATTTAACGGCCTGTGACGTCATCAAAAACGGCGGTTTGTTTACATTTGAACAGCGCAGAAAGAAGCCATTTAGCCTTTTTAGGCATCCCCCTACCATAATTTCGGTATTTTGAATAGGAAAAGGTAAAAAATAAACACAAAGGTGCACTCCTTTAAGTCTGTTGACTGGGTTATTTCACTTGTTGACCATTGGGCCGCATTTCACTCGGCCTGCGGCCTCGTGAAATACGGCCCAAGGTCAACTCGTGAAATAACCCAGCCAACAGACTGAAAATCGTGCACCTTTGTCTATTTATTTAGTATAACCTTCTGCATCTTAGATTAGCATTCACCTATGCCCTCACTTTGTGTCCACTATCATGTCACTGCTTCTATTATATGTCCTATTTATTTCCAATTTATTTAGGGCCATTCATCATAATAGATATGTATATGACTGTGTCTCACGAGATTGGAACAATGTTGAAATCTTTGACCCGGTGCCATCTTTGACCGGCTTGATAGAAAATGGTTTATTTAGGGCAGATGATGATATAAATGGGATGAAAAGGTTTATGGATGTTATAACACTTTAATTTGAGTTGAGTTTAGATCATTTATTGATTTGGCACTAATATTACATTTCATGGGGCATTTCTCAATAATTGCCAATGGTTATACAATAATACACAGCACACAAATATTAAGTGGCAGTTCAGTTACAAGTTTTACATATAGTATTATACCAAAATTAGGGCAAGTGGTATAAGGTCTTGTTGGGTCAGACTTGAGTTGAATTTCTGTTGGTTGCAGTTGTTGTACAGCAGTTTATCTGTCCCTGTGACAACTGCCTTTGTAGTAAGGTGAGCGGCCATAGATGTCTTCGTTGGGACTCTTCTGTACATGAACGATAGCAGTTGCTTGTTTCTCCTGTTGGCTAGTTTGTCCAGCTCCTCTTCAAGGTGCAGGTAGTCCACCCTTACATATTGTGGGTCTCTGATGTTGTAGCAGGTACTAAGACATTCATTTTTGTTTGCAGCTTGTTTATCGCCTACAATGGTGCACTGTCCAATACAGTGGGGCAATAATCCAGGCAGGGCAGGATCATTTGCTTGTACAGCAGGACTGCTGTGGCTTGATCAGTACTCTATTGAGTGTGCTTAAGCTGTGGTATTTTCGATCTCACTGTGGCTATCTTTTTTTGCAGTGTGCACCAAGGTCATAGGTTTGTCCAGTGTCACGCCCTGGTAATTAAAACTTGGCATGACTTCCAATTCTTGATCGTTCAATATGATGTGTTGGTTGCCTAAGTCTTGTGTCATGTTAACGTGGTAGAACCACACAATTACCCACGTTTACAGTGAGCTCATTGCAATAGCACCAGTTCCCCACAGCTGAGGTATCTGTAGCAAATTGGTAATACTGTCCAGGTCGGAGCTGGTTGCAATAATAGCCAAGTTGTGTGCTTCAGTATGATAGGATGCAGGTGTTCAATGCCAGCAGATTTTGTTGTAGATGAACTTGGCAAGTTTCTACATTTGGTCGGCTGTACAGTCCTGCAGGTGTAGGTGTTGGTCCAGTGGGAGACTGTCTTCCCCCTGTGTTAGTGGGGACCTTCATGATGGGGGCATGAAGGAGTAGAATAACTGCATCGGGAGCCTTCCACAATACCAATGGGCATACCGGATTCATAAAAGGCGACAAAACTTGAGGGGTCTCGTGCCTTACTGCTGTGATCAGTCACGTAAGATGTTTGGCAACCGCTGCCCATATGCGCGGGGCCGGGCCTTCTTGCTGGTGGTCTGGCATGGGATCCCTCCTCAGTGAACCACGTCTGAGATATCAAAGGCCGTGGTTTGTCTGGCGCTGACTACTATGGTACTAGCCCAGGTGGGTAGGACCAGGCAAATAAAAGAACACTTGCTTCCCTTCAAAAAGAGTAGGGGACGTGCCCCGGTAGCGGTTTTCTCCCTCACCTCATAGATTCGGTCATTCATTTCATAGATCCCATCGTCCATAGATGCGGTCACTGCTGTATTGGGCAAGCAACATATAAATATCTGTCCTACTACTGCAAGGCAGACTACCACTATTTGTAGATGACTCCTTGCCAACTTGAGATGTTCCGTGAGGTAGTTGATGTACGTCTGGACGTTAAACAAATCAATCAATCAATGTCATTAATATGTGGCGGCACATGGATGTTGCTGAATGCTTCTGGCTGTGTCTCATGAGATTGGGCCAATGCTTTTGTCTTTGACCAGATGCCAGCTTTGACTGGATGCCAGCTTTGACCGAATACCAGCTTTGACCGGATAGGAAGGAAATTTTGAATATAGTGGTTGCCTAATCTAAACAGCAGAAGGCTCATAATTATTATATAACCACTAACGATATATTTTTTCAACACCTTATACATGTAAAAAATAGAAAATCAAGTTTTATTGAGACTCGGTCAATACTGGTACCCAGTCAGAGCTGGCAACTGGTGAAAGGCCCAATCTCATGAAACACAGCCAGGTTGTACTGAATGTGGCGTAGAAGTCATTGGTGAAATCTGTGATCTCTGAGTCTGGGATTTTGTTGTCGTGGCGATCTAGGAGAAGTTAGTAAATAGTAGCCCATTTATATCTTCATCTGCCCTAAATAAACCGTTTTCTATCAAGCTGGTTTAAGATCGCACCTGGTCAAAGATGGCATCTGTTCAAAGATTTTCACATTGGCCCTATTTCTTGAGACACAACCTTAGCGCAGATTGCACACTAAATCCCAAAATACAGATAGCTGATATGAAAGATTGATTGTGTGATTTAAACTGCAGCAAAATACATTTTGGACAATTTTTTAAGTTGGGGGGGGGTCCAGTTGAAATATTTACAAACTGAAAACACCATGACATACACTGTAAAAAATATCCGGTAAAAATTACGGTGAATCACTGGCATCACCCAATGCCGACCGTTTCCCGTGTTTTTTACGGTCACCGTATTTTGCTTTCCCCCGTAAATTTTACAGGCCTTTCCTGTTGTATTTTTACGGTGATTCATCATTATTCTACGATGATTCTCTGCTATTCAATGACGATTATAATTGTTTCTGTATTCATTATTGTATATCTTTATAAATCTAACACAATTATGTATGTTTTTAGTTGAAAGCTTCCACTCAAGTCTATCTATCAAAGCAAGCTGCCACCTGGTGAGCAAACTTTTAACATGAGATTCACCGTGTTACAAATGAAAAAACATTGTTTTACTGTACTGGTTTACGGATGTTCAATGTAAAAATATTAAGTTTTACAGTGTCTCACCATAAATCACAATAACAGTGATATACCGTCAAATTTAGCATTGATTCTCCATAACTTCAACGGAGATTTTTTACAATGTAGGGCCAGTTTATATTGGCATTTGCATCTTCGACTATTATCAGTTATTCTATTCTTCCTGTGAGACATGTTTTCAATTTCACTCTCTCAAAGGTGTCCTAAAGCATCACATGAGGGTCAAAAATAGTTTATCAGTAAAAATGAAAAAGAGTGGAAGACATTTCATACGAATTTTCACAATGCGTAAGAAAAGCGGAAGAATGTAAGAGGGAGTTTGATTTACCACTCTTATCGATGTAAGGTATACATATTGGTACAATAGCCTGCTTGTACTTGTGTTGCCCATATCTAAGTCCATTACGTCCATACAGGGAGAGGCCATAGCCTCCATAACCTGTTATTTTGTTGGACATGGGACTGGCACTAGCAACATACTGCAAAATTAGAACAAAAATGATTGTGAGAAGAATTATTGTCATAACCAGTTTGATAGAATGAACGATAGCTCAAATATATTTAGTAAATATTCAAGGAGCTCAATACAATTGCCATTTTACCAACTGTTATGATGTATGTTAAACTGACTTACCCAAACTTGCTATGATGAGAAAGCTGGACATTGCGATAGCTCTGCTTGTACTAGAAATGATTAATTTCACTTATGTCTGGACATGTCTTCATATTCATATACAACAATATATGTCGCTGAACTATAGGCATTTCTACATACTAACCTACATCAGTGAACTTTCTATGTATGACCCATATACTTTGTACGACGTAGGACTACATTTGATCTTGAATAATGACATAATTATGCTTTTAGGTTCAGGCAGTTGCCCTATGTGTTGACCTCTGGCTCTGTTTAGACAGATATTTAAGAGTATGAGTAGAGAGCCACTGCTATGAGGACCAATTAGGAGAGCCGCTGGATTTATACTATATTCTAAACTTAGCATGAGACTGTTTAGAACAGGAGTTAATTGGGTGTTGACTGAGAAAGAAAGGAAGATAAATTGGTAAAATTGAGTTATGGTTAAATTCCATACTGCAAAGTACAAAAAGAATTGAGAAGGATGCATACCCCACCTAAATCTGGCCATATGAATTTAATGGTGTTATTGGTTTGTTCCTAAGAAAACAGATGCTTAGCAACAGCAAATTAGTATAACATGGATGCAGGCCCAACAACTTCCACATTTTTACAGGATTGGTTGTATGATGCACCAATGTAGCTCTAGTGAATTACTATATTAGTGTATTGACGAGTGTATTCTTATCCCTTGTAACACTGCCATAAGAGCATGGTTATTCTTGATTTATACTATCACAGCATAAAGGTTAAGTCATAGGACACATGCCTAAGGGTAAGTAAAATGGTTATATGCTCTCACAGAGACGACCGTTCAGTTTTATGAATTATATATTAGGTACAGTGGCCCAAGAGGGTCAAAAAGTGATTCCGGGGAAAAAAAGTTATATTGTAAAAAGGAGATTTTTTTGGGGGGGGTGAAACTTATTTTTTGGAGAAATTTTTTAAAAAATTGTTTGAAAACAGAATCATTTGAAAAATTGTGAAAAATTGTAAAAATTGTTTTGAAGAAGAAAATTGAAAATGGATGCTGTCAACTGTCAATTCTGTAAATTGACAATTGACAGCACCCATTTTCAATTTTTTTTAATAGACCCGATGAAAAATAAAATTCCAAGTGTCAGTATGTCTATTTATTGTTTCCTATTCTACACCACTTTAATTTTTTCTTGTATTATTGTATAATGTCAATTTCATCTGGCCTTTTTGCAAAACTATATATATTGTACAGTGGCGACATCTGGTATCGATGATCAAAACTACTAGACAAGTTGCCCTGTCCAAACCCAACCTCAGCCCAAATTGAGCAGCCCGCTTTGAAACTGATCGGAGCTCAAAACGGGGAGCCCGATCATGGTCATACTTGAGCCCATGCAGCCATCTGCCCAATGTGAACATGACCAAAGCATAGTGACCAACCTTAAAATGAACTGATGCATAACTGATTGGGCATAGTTAGAAGCTCTGTAAAAAATAGGGAGGACGTATGTGCATTGAAATATCACCATCCCAGTAGTATATAATGTATCGGAACGGGACTATGCTTAAGTACTGTTTATTACTCAATCGACATGCAGCCAATCAGAGGCCTCCATTTGGTCACGTGACCGGAAGTGACCTACTTAGGGGATTAGTGGTGACGTCACGTGACCTAGTTAGCCAATCAGAGGCCGCCATTTGGTCACGTGACCGGAAGTGACGTCATATGACCTACTTATGGACCGGAAGTGACGTCATATGACCTACTTAGGGGACCGGAAGTGACGTCATGACCTAATTTAGGATCACTTGACCGGAAGTGACCTGATGAGTCACGTGACCGGAAGTGACGTCACATGACCTAATGGACAACCAGAAGTGAGTGACCTCATTGAGGATCACGTGACCGGAAGTGACCTGATTGATCACGTGACCGGAAGAAGAAGTGACGTCACGCGACTTAATGAAGAGATGAGCGTCTTTAAGGGGTCACGCGCTTTAAAATGTGATATATATTTTTTTTGGAGGAGGAGGAGGAGGCGAGTCTCTTATTTTTTTTGGTAAACCAATAAAAAACACAACAATATAAGTTTGTTTTTTTCATTTTTATTTTTTTATGAGCGACTGGAAGTGACTTATTGAACTAGGTAGAAGTGTTCTTTAGAGTGTATAAGGGGGGAGGGGAGGGGAGGGGAGGGGGGAGGGGGGGAGGGGGGGAGGGGGGCCCCTTTAAGATGCATGGGGAGGGGGGCGCTTTTAGGATGCATGGGGCAGGTGGGGGGGAGGGGAGGGGAGGGGAGGGGGGGGAGGGGGAGGGGGGCACTCTAGGGGGTGGGGGGGGCACTCTAAGGGGCGTTTGTCTCTTTTAAGAAAAAAAGAAAGAAAAGAATTTAATCGAGAGACACACTTCTTCCTCTCGAGAGGAAGAAGTGTGTCTCTTAATTTTTTTGTTTATCACATGCCTTGATGAGGCGATCAGCCGCGACCGGAGGAAGTGACACTTTAAGAGGACACGCGACTTAATTGTTATAATATTTTTTTACTTACTAATAAAGAAGACGTATGAAAATAAAACACAACAATTCACATGTCCGTTGTTCTCGTTGTTTCTTGCTTGATAAAGTCAAGTAATATCGCGATGCCGAGGTCAAACTTTCCCATGTCCTCAGTCAACACTCGAAGGAGTTCAAAAGGTGTACTGCCGGCACCGTCAGCTTCAGCTTGCCACATTTTCAACACTCGGAAGGCCCACTCAGCGGGACTTCCTCCGTATTCGCATTCTTCAGCGATCTTATCTAACCTCTCAGGCGACAATTTTAAATGTCCCCCCACCTCTTTCCACCTGCTACCTAGGCGTCTGCCGAGGGCGCCCAAGTGCTTATGCATCGCGTGCGAGTCGGGGTTCTCGAAATCCAACCCCTGCCTGTGGAGAAGGGTCATCCACTGAGCCAACAGTTCCACTCGTCTAATGCGGGTGAAGACGCGGCCGAGCTCTCCCCATCTATGACGATGCGGAGTTTCACCCCACCAGACTCGGAACATCGCCGTACACAGCTCCTCCGGTGTCTTGACACTGCGCTCTACTAGAGCATCCATACGGGCGGCGGTAACTTTTAAGCTACTGCCCAACTCTCTCCAAGATCCGCTCAACTCTTTACCTAGTTGACGAAGCAAGGCGTCGCTATATGCTAAGCGCCGCTGTCCTACCTCTCTATTCTCCCCATCGGTCTGCACCGCGCGTCTCACGTCGTCAAGCCGCATTAACTTTTCAGGTGGACAAAGGGGGTGAAGGCGAGCTTGAAAGTGGAATAGCTTGAGCCATCTCGTCTCGTCTTGGCGGCGGCGGCGGCGGCGGCGGCGGCGGTGGCGGCGGTGGCGGTGGTGGCGGTGGTGGTGGTAGTAGACGTTACTGTGGTCAGAGGCGATATGGTTTTTTTCCAACAGAAATCAGAGCTTTTATACAGAGGGAGTTTAATCCTATTTCCAACAGCACCCCAGCTGTCTAGCGACCTGTCCGCATGACGCTTTTCAGCCGCTCCGCTCCTTAAGAGCTTCTTAAGAGCTTAGATGACGAGGAGTATATCATCGCTATCGGTGGAGACCAGCTGGAAATGGTGTTTTTTCCTCATCCATAGCCTTACCTCCTACCCCCTACCTGAGGACGACTCTCTCTCCCTCTGACATTCATTGTAACAAACGTCAGAGGTCAGGTGAAAATCGGATTTTTTCATGCACAGCCTTAGTCAGCTGTCACCCCTATTGAACTAGCCGGCCGCCGCCGGCCGGCCCGGTCTACTGACCACGGCAGGAGGCGGTGATTTTTTTTTGTTTTACACTTAAGTCGCTCACCACATGCACACGACTCTACTCACAGACAGACACGCTCGTCTTAGGGGGTCCTGCTTCACGCCACACGCCTCCTGTAGTTTTTTTGTATACACACTCTAAGCTCATGACCGTTAATCCTTTATACAGCTAATGCGCGTTGAATTGCTGAACAGGGTGGTAAGTAGCTTAGCTCATGACAGTCGATCTCTCAAAAGAGGGGAAAGGGATCCAGCTGAAAACGTCATGCATTATGTCTTTTGTTTCTCTTTGTGAATGGCCGCCGGTCAGCCGGCGGTAGCTGAACAGGGCAGTAAGTAGCTTAGCTCTAGAAGCTAGAAGGCGTATATAAGGGGACTGGAAACCCCCATTCACTCACTCAGTCTTTTGCCGCTCTCTACAGTCACCACCATGAGCAAAAGACAACACCTAGCGCCATCCAAGGATCTAAGCAAGTTCAAGAACAAGAAGACTACGCGGAACAGCGCTCGTTTAGCGTCAGTGCCTCCTCTTGCTACTGAAGATGAGACTACTGCCGCAACCGCTTGGTCTTATCACCCTCCCGCTGTAGCGAGCGCTCGCAGCAGTAGTAGTAGTAGCGGTAGTAGTGGTAGTAGTAGTAGTAGTAGTAGTAGTAGTGGTAGTAGTAGCAGTACTACTGGTAGTAGTCGTCGTGCTAGCGACGTTGTTACACTCGCGACGGTACACGTTGCTGCTAAGCGCGCTGCCGCTGCTACTGCTGCCCCGCCTGCTGCTGCTGCTGCTGCTCCTCGTGCTGCTGCTGCTGGTGCTGGTGATCCTCGTGCTGCTGGTGCTCTTCGTGCTGCTGCTGCTGCTGCGCCTGCTACTGCTGCGCCTGCTACTGCTGCGCCTGCTGAGGCTGCTGCGCCTGCTACTGTTGCGCCTGCTGCTGCTGCTGCTGCTGCACCTGCTGCTACCGCTACTACTACTGACGACAACGCTCCTGGCACAGCGCAGTACTGGCAACCGGGTTTTTACCTCCCCACTACTGTTGCCGATTTTGATGACCTGCCGCACGTTGCACAGCCCCTCTCCACCACTACATCAACCGACGCCATCAACGCTGCTCGCGCTGAGACTTACAGCTATTCGGACACTCAGCCCCTAAACCAAGAAGAAGAGGAGGAGGAGGAGGAGCAGCAGCAACAGGGTGAGACAGAGAAGGACGCTGACGACGAGGCGTACGACGCACCCGAAGCGCAAGGGGTGGACGGTACGTTTTTTCGGCTCCCCTCTTCCACTACTTTCGACCTCACTTCCACTGGTAGCGCGTCCGGTCCGTGGCGACTGCCCTCACCGCCACCTTACGAGGGCGGCGGCGCTTCATCTTCTACCGCTACACTCAGCACCGACGGCGTGTGGCTGCTCTGTTCCAACAACGAGTCGTCGGATACCAGCGCTGACGCTGCTCCTGTTATTGGTTCTGCTGCTGATTCAGCTCACGCTGATGGTGTTACTCTTCTTGCGGGTCTGAAACGTTCTAAGGCGGGTTCCAGAACAACAAGGCCTACTAAGAAGAGAAAAATACAAGAAAAAGAAGAAGATGGACGAGAAGAAGCAGAGAAAACCCCCCGTCCTCTCGGGTTAGAGTTCTGCTTAGACGGGACTTTGACGCTGGAGATCTGGGAGGACGTGGCTAGACTGTCTAGGAGGCCGCGCTACACAAAAGACGGCCAGGTGAAAGAGGTATCTCTGACCAGAAGCAAGCGAGTGCACTTCACTGCCGACGCGCTGCGCGAGCTAATAGCGCGCATCGCCAAGATCCGCGCAGTGGTGCGCATACGCGACACAGCGTCCGCGCAAGGAAGACCTAATCACACCCCCTGGTTCACAGTGCTGGATGAGGAGGGCGAAGTGTACGCAGCTGTGAGCTACTACAGCGGTAAGAACCTCATCCACGTGCGCAAGTACGAAGGTCCTGACAAAAAACCCACACAGCAGGGGGTGACGCTGTCCGCCAGAGCGCTCAAAGAGTTGGATGACAAAACAGAGATTATTCTCAAATTTCTCGGTATAGATTTGGAATGAGAGACGCTCAACGCTCACGCGCACACACACAGTGTTTGACGCACGCTGTATGAGACAGACAGACGGATACACAGACAGCAGACAGATAGATAGATAGATAGATAGATGGATAGATAGATAGATAGATAGATAGACAGATAGATTGATAGATAGATAGATAGACGGCTAAGTAGTTGGGAAAAACTTTTTTTAATTGGTAACTAAGTGAAAAAAAAAAAAAAAAAAAAAAAAACATGACGCAGTACGTCTGCGAAAATTTTTAAAAGACCGTACAATCACGAGAGACACGTAGAAAAATGTAGAGTAATACCTAAGTTTTGCCCTCTATGCGGCGAAGGCGATTGCCGAAAGATCACCTGTCGACGCGAATCTCTGGACGGGGTGACTATCCCTCCGCGCATATGTGCTGTACCGAACGGTGAGGAAACATTCACGGCGAATTGGCCTGCAATACAAACGGGCGTCAGGATGCACGGGACTCGCGTGAGTGTAACAAACTTCAGGCTACCAACCGGCGAGTTGAGTGACGCTGTAGATACTATGCATCGCATTCACTTCACGCAAAGATTCAGATACAAAGTGGGTTTCTCGGTAGGCTTACTCTTACAACACAGAGAAGACAAGAGCAAACTGCGCTACTTTCACGCCTCCCAGAACAACGCAACTCTCATACAACCGCTCCCTACTATAACTAATTCAGAAACTTTGGAAGAGCTCCTCTCAAACATGGAAAACACCGTCGCTTGCGAGGAAGTACTGAAACTTTGCGACGCTGACACCAAGTGGCACGTTCTTTTTCCTACCAATTTGAACATTTGCGTTTACATGGGACCGGGGGAATTTCCCATAGGCGGTAGGATCACTCAGGCCGGTCGAGTTGGAAAGAGAAGCGGCGTGTTAGATTTTCCCAACAAGGACAACCTCTGCGTCTTCTGCTGCATTTCCTTTCACTTATACAACACCAGCAAGCGCGCTTCAGATTTGTTACGTCAGTTCTGTCCCGCTGCCACACCTGAAACCTTTCCGGGTTTGAACATCCGCGACTTACCCGCGTTAGAGAACTTGTTTGACGTACAAATAGCGGTTTACACCGCGTCGCGTCAGGTGCCGGGACGGAAGTTGAGAAGACGCGTTACTCTGATCAGACCGCCTTCCAGAACTCTGGCCGCCCGAGGTAAAGTCAACCTACACCTGACGGCGAAAGGCGGTTTGCACGTCTCTCTGGTCACGGACTTCAACGCGTACGCGGGCATATACGAATGTTGCAAGTGTAAGGCAGCGTTCACCACTGAGTTCTTGCTGAAGAGACACAGGAACCAGCTTTCCTCTTGCCGACAAGTCAAGTTGCGCTACGTAGGTGGCATCTACCAAAATTCGAGAACGATTTTCGAAGCGCTAGCAGACTTCTCCATTTTTCCTCCCGACGGACATTCCGGAATCTACCCTTACAAGATCACCTTCGATTTCGAGGCTTTCTTCAGACCGTGCAGAGAACCGTCGACGGAACACCTGTCCCTGCTGTGGGATCACGTCCCTTTGTCGGCTAGCGTCGCATCCGACTTTCCGGGGTGGGAGGGGCCAGTCTGCTTCGTCAGAGAATCCGACGCAGATTCCGACCCCTTGTTGGACCGATTTTTAAATCACATAAACGAGAACGCCAAAGTCATCGGGGAAGCTGTGCTAGAACTTTACCGACCGACGTTAGCAAAGTTAGATGCGGCGATAGGTGAAGCTCTCCTGCTGGAGGAGGCGACATTCACCCCTTCTCCAGGCGGCTTCGCTGCGGCTCAGACCAGACACCCGTTAGTTCAACTGAAGAAGCGGCTTCTGAGATACATCCGTCAAGCTCCAGTCGTGGGCTTCAACTCGGGGCGTTACGACTTGAACCTGATCAAAATACGCCTTCACTCGTTCTTTGCCTCCGGAGACCGAAGAAACCAAGAATTCAGCGTCATAAAGAGAAGCAATCAATACTTGGCGGTTTACACACAGCACACGGTTTTCTTGGACGTAGTCAACTATTTGGCACCCGGTTACAACTACGCGAACTATTTGCGAGCTTTCACCAGAAACGAAGAGAAAGGACACTTTCCTTACGAATGGATGACGTCTACCAGGAAACTGGGAAACAGAACACTGCCACCGAGATCGGCTTTTGACAGCGAACTGACGGGCGTCAAAATGTCCGAATCCAACTACGCTGCATGTCAGAAAGTTTGGTCCGACGAGAAGATGCAAACTATGGGAGATTACTTGATCCACTACAACAACAAAGACGTCAAACCTTTCATAGAAGCTCTGAAAAATCACGCTAAATTTTTCCAAGATCGCCGCATTGACATGTTGAAAGACGGGGTTTCTCTCGCCGGTTTGACTTTACGGTTCCTCTTCCAAAACCTAGAAGACGCGTTCACAACGTTCCCCCAGTTCGACGCCGTCCTCCACGCTCTGATCAAAGAAAATCTAGTCGGCGGTCCTTCCATCATCTTCCATAGATTTCACGAGAAGGGCACCACGCGGATAAGGGAGCACAAGTACGGCGAAGAAGCGAGACCGTGCCAGCACATCCTAGGCCTAGACACTAACTCTCTGTACTTGCACTGCATGAGCGAAGCGCACTGCACGGGCTATTACGCGGTGAGACGACCTGAGACCGAGTTCAAGCCCGAAATTAGGCAAAGAAACTCTCACAGCGCTTTGGAGTGGTTACGCTTCGTAGAGCACGACCGCGACGTGAAACTGCGCCACGCTTTCGACGGCGGCGAGATGGTTCTAGGCTGTCGAAGAATTCGCGTCGACGGGTTTCACGCGGCCTCTAATACGGTTTTCCAGTTTCACGGGTGTTGGTTCCACGCTCACGAGTGCATACCGTCGCACCGATATCAGTGCGCTTCACTGAGGGAGGAGAGACGCGACAGAACGGCTAGAGTAAGCGCTTACTTGAAAGCGCTAGGTCACAAGCTGGTCGTCGTGTGGGAGTGCGAATGGAGAGAGATGAAGCGTCGAGATGAGCGGGTTAAGGCCTCCCAACAACACTGGAAGGTTGACGCTTTGAAAGTGTCTCGAAACGCAATGAGCGGGAGCGACATCCTTTCCGCTGTCAAAGACGGGAAAATGTTCGGTTTAGTTCAAGTGGACATCACTACGCCGCCTCACCTACGAGACTACTTCGAAGAAATGACCCCCGTTTTCAAGAACGTGTCCGTTTCAAAATCAGACATAGGACCTCACATGTCAGACTTTGCGCAGGAAGAAAAGCTGTTGAACACGCCTCAGAGATGTCTGATAGGGAGTTACCACGGAAAAAATATTCTCTTGGGAACGCCCCTTCTCAAGTGGTAGAGCACGGTTTGATAGTCACCAAAGTGCAGCTGGTCGTAGAATACCTACCTAAACGCTCCTTTGCCGGTTTCGCGGACGAAGTAACGGCGGCACGAAGACGTGGCGACGTGAACGAGAACGAGAAAATTCTGTCAGACTGTTACAAGTTAATGGGAAACGCCACATATGGTAAAACAATCTGCAACAAAGAAAAACACACGGCGGTGAGATACACGGACAGTCGGTAGTTCGAACTATTGGCCAATTCGTGGCGCTTCAAAAAGGCGTCCGAGTTGAGTTCTGATCTGTTTGAAGTCGAACTACAACCGAAAACAGTCAAGAACAACCTCCCTATTCAAATAGGGTTCATGGTATACCAGTACGCGAAGTTGAAAATGTTAGAGTTCACATACGACTTCTTGGATAGATTCGTCGATCTGCGCGATTATGCTCTTTGTCAAATGGACACCGACAGTCTTTACATGGCTCTCAGTGGTGACACGTTGGATGACCTAGTCAAACCTCGCCTGAGAGAGACGTACTTCAGAGAGAAACGAAAGTGGATTCCGACAGCGGTGTGCGACGATCACTTAGAGCTTTTCGTGAAGACAAAAACGGAAAAGAGTGCGAGAATGGTGTCCGCCGCCCGGCGGATGTTGTGAGAGACGTTACCTTCACGATCTGAGAACTTCGGGGCTTATGAAAGCGGAGTGGGAAGGTGACGGGATCCTAAGTCTCAACCCTAAGACTTACATTTGCTACGATCGAGTCAGTCAGTTAATGTGAAAGAAAATCCAAAAAATGGAGTGCAAAAGGTGTACAGAAGAAACAAAACCCTAAAGAACCAGACGACTTCTTGGATGTTCTTCGCCAACGAAAAACTCTCCTTGCGGTAAATAGAAATTTCAAAGTGGTGCGAAACAAAATGGTCACCTACACCATAGAGAAAGACGGCGTGCGCTACTTGTATTATAAGCTTCGCGTGCATTCTGACGGTGTGACAACGAGTCCTTTAGAGATATGAAAAAAATAATAAGTGTGTTATTGATTGATTGAGTGCATCTTTTCAAAAATAGAGTGTTTATCAAGATTGAAAAAAAAGAAATAAAAAAATAAAATAAAATTATTGTTGTGTTTTTATTTTCATACGTCTTCTTTTATTAGTAAGTCGCGCGGCCTCTTAAAGTGTCACTCATGTGACGACGTCACTTCTAGTCACGTGCCTCATCAAGTCACTTCCTAAACAAAAAAATTAAGAGACACACTTCTTCCTCTCGAGAGGAAGAAGTGTGTCTCTCGATTATATTCTTTTCTTTCTTTTTTTCTTAAAAGAGACAAACGCCCCTTAGAGTGCCCCCCCCACCCCCCTAGAGTGCCCCCCTCCCCCCTCCCCCCCTCCCCTCCCCTCCCCTCCCCCCCACCCGCCCCATGCATCCTAAAAGCGCCCCCCTCCCCATGCATCTTAAAGGGGCCCCCCCTCCCCCCCTCCCCCCCTCCCCTCCCCTCCCCTCCCCCCTTATACACTCTAAAGAACACTTCTACCTAGTTCAATAAGTCACTTCCAGTCGCTCATAAAAAAATAAAAATGAAAAAACAAACTTATATTGTTGTGTTTTTTATTGGTTTACCAAAAAAAATAAGAGACTCGCCTCCTCCTCCTCTTCCTCCAAAAAAAATATATATCACATTTTAAAGCGCGTGACCCCTTAAAGACGCTCATCTCTTCATCAAGTCGCGTGACGTCACTTCTTCTTCCGGTCACGTGATCAATCAGGTCACTTCCGGTCACGTGATCCTCAATGAGGTCACTCACTTCCGGTTGTCCATTAGGTCATGTGACGTCACTTCCGGTCACGTGACTCATCAGGTCACTTCCGGTCACGTGATCCTAAATTAGGTCATATGACGTCACTTCCGGTCCCCTAAGTAGGTCATATGACGTCACTTCTGGTCCATAAGTAGGTCATATGACGTCACTTCCGGTCACGTGACCAAATGGCGACCTCTGATTGGCTAACTAGGTCACGTGACGTCACCACTAATCCCCTAAGTAGGTCACTTCCGGTCACGTGACCAAATGGAGGCCTCTGATTGGCTGCATGTCGATTGAGTACTAAACAGTACTTAAGCATAGTCCCATTCCGATACATTATATACTACTCATCCCCAGTAAACAAATAACGTTATACACCATTTTATAACGTTATATAACGTTATATATGTCAACGTTTTTTCTCTAAGGCTCTTTAGTATGACATAACGTTATGTCAAGTTTAAAACGTTATTTTGATATAAAATAACGTTTTTTTTTGTTAGCTGGGTCATCATTCAAAGAGGACCTTGCCATTGAAAGAGTTTTGAGGGTTATAAACTAACAAAATCACACATATCTAGTGAAGTATATTGATATGGTTAAAATGATTATAGCTATTAACAGTATTGCAGCTTGTCAAGCTATCAGTATAACCAAGAGACAAGGTCTACAAGAAGTGAAGTAGGGTGTAATAGATAGCGACTTTATTGTATCTGTATGAATCGGTACAAACAGCTTGGTAACCAAAGGATACCAGAGAATATAGCAATATAGAGATACCATGTGATATTGAATTAACATTATATCCTGATTTTTAGACTTTAAGGTTAAACAAAATCAGAACAAGCCAATTTTTGGACAGAAGATGCCCAGAAGGGTACTGAACAACATACTAAAAGTCCTTGGACATCCTCCTTGTGCTTGCTCGGAAATTCAAGATGGCGTTCAGGATGGGCAATATCTACTATTTCCCTCAAATTTTTTCTATTTTGACTTTCCATAGGCAAATTTGAAGTTTACCTAGCCCCCCAAAAATTCAATTTCAAGTTTTCCATGGTATTATCCCTTTGCTGCTAGGACTGGTGGTTGCCTAGCAACAGGTATTTCATATTGGATTTTCCTAGAAACTAGGGTAATTAACAGTCAGAAAGGTATTGTACCCATACTTACTGCATCTAAAGTGACCCCGATGGAGCAATGATGATATGTATGTGTTGCTATGGTTCATGGTTGCCTATCAACAGAAGATATTTACCTAGCAACCTAGAGTGTTCATGGCCCTAAAATTGAATTTGGCTTTAAAAAGGGTAATGGTAGGATCACCTACCATCATAAACTATTGGAAACCTTTTGGATGGTGTCATTATTGTGTTGCTGAGGTAAATGGTTGAATAGCAACACATTCTATATTGCTACTCCCGAAAAACCAGTGGAAATATCAATGAGAGGCATACTTCTACTACAACTACTGCATATAGAAACCTATCAGGGCAATACCATTGTCCTTTTAGGTAGGGGCTCACCATCAGGCCCCTATCTCATAAACCTGGGTATCAATATCTTACCCATCGCTTGTCTGGATACATGAAACAAAGGCGATGGTTGCCTATGTCCATGTATCCATGCAATGATAATTACTGTTTACATGAACCATTTCATTTAGAACTTACATCTGCCTCATTTATCATATCATTTAAGTAATGACCTTAAGTCAAATACTATTCATCTAGAAAGCCAATCATGTACAAGTGCAATATATAAACCATGAACTGGATATGAAACAAATACAGGCTATATTCGCTACATAATCAGTATAAATAAAACAAATTCAATCAACCAACCAATCAATCAGAAATGGACCTCAGTTGAATTGGTATAATGAAATGTGTTGGTATGGTGTGAAGTTGCCTAGCAACATCAGATATCTACCTCTCAACCAATGTGTTATAAAATCAAAGTATTTTCCTAAGAGCCAAATACACTCTTTCCAAGTGGTCGCTAGGTAAGTATCTGCTGTTGCTAGGCAACCATGGACTACAACAAATCATTTATATCATCCTTGCTCCATTGGGGTCACTTTAGGTGCAGTAAATAGGGAATATGAATATGAAATGCCTGTTGCTAGACAACCACCAACCCTAGCAACAAAAGGATAAGACCATGGAAATGCTTGAAATTAGTTTAGGGGGCTAGGTAAACATCAAATTGGCCTATGGAAAGTCAAAATAGAAAAATGCATATGGATAGTGCATATGACCCATCCTGGACGCCATGTTGAATTCCGGAAGATTTCCGGGGACTTTTAGCATGTGTTTCAGTAGCCTCCTGGGAGCAATTTCACCACATATTATGGACCCCCCGAATTACTCATATGGGGGGTCCGTATGTCACATATGGCGTTTTTCCGTTTCACTACATAATATATGGAGATCCATATTCAAATGTGGGGGGTCCATATTCAAATGTGGCGTTTTTCCATTTCACCACATAATGTGGAGGTTAAAAAATCAGTATACGGTCCGTATATTTCCCCTTGAATGTGGCACCTCTTGGGGCAGCATATATTGAGAAAATGGTGGAAAAAGGGGCCATAAAGGGCTGTATGTTGTAAATAGGGTCCGCATGTTGTTTTTGGTCTAGAGGATAGGCCGGGTATGGAGTGGGGAGGTCGAGGAACGGAGTTGGGTGGTCGAGGAATGGAGAAGGGAGGTCGGGAAATGGAGAAGGGAGGTTGGGGAATGGAGAAGGGAGGTTAGGGAAGGAGGGGGAGGTCGGGGAAAAAGTCAGGGATCCTTTAGGGACCCCACAGTGTAGAATGCGGCTATTAAAGTATTATTGCTTCATGCAGTATAGTAAATATAACCAACAGGCTAATTTCAATGAGTTGAACACAGGGGAGGTTTTTCCCCTGTGTGGAAGGGAAATGGACAGGTAAATGTAATACAAATGCTATACCAATGGGAGTTGTAGTGCACAAGACATGAGACCAGCAGGTCAGGTAGTACCACACTGGAGAAAAACCTCAATGTGCAGTCCTTGACTAAACCCATCCCCATTGCCTATCTCCTCATAGCCCATACATACCCCGACCTCCCCACTCCATACCCCGACCTCCCCACTCCATACCCCGACCTCCCCACTCCATTCCCGACCTCCCCACTCCATTCCCTTATATCCAAAACAGAATGCGGACCCTCTCCAGCCTACCTCCGTATGTTTATATTTTTTTTCGACGTCACACAGGGAATTCCCTAGGGATTCCCCAAAATGTAGACTGTTTTTTGCTCAATTTTACAATTGAAACAGGTGAGTTCCGTATGTCACATACAGAAATATGAAAAATAGCTCAACATACGGACACAACATGGCAATGGTTCAGAAATGGAAAAAAAAAATTCAAAGAATCTCCGTATGAGTTCCGTATTTAGGTCCCATGTGTTGGTATTTTTTCTTGGATGAGGTGAAATGGCTCCCTGGGGATGTTATGGGGGTTAAGATATTGGTTGATAGATATCTCGGATTGATACTTCTGGTTTCTAGGTTAGAATTTTAATATAGAGTGTATGTTGCTAGGCAACCACTTTCCTTAGCAACACAACAATATCACCATCAATGAAGCTTCTGATGGATTGTTTTTGTAGGTGATCTTCAGATGGCTGTTTGTAAACCCAAAGTATTTTCCAAAGAGCTGCATGCACTCTTTCCAGGTGGTTGCTAGGTACGTATTTGCTGTTGCTAGGTAGCCATGGACTATAGCAAATCAGTTATATCATCGTTCCTGCATTGGGGTCACTTTAGAAACAGTAAGTATGGGTACAATACCTTTCTGACTGTTAATTACCCTAGTTTCTAGGGAAATCCAATATGAAATACCTGTTGCTAGGCAACCACCAGTCCTAGCAGCAAAGGGATAAGACCATGGAAAACTTGAAATTGAATTTTTGGGGGGCTAGGTAAACTTCAAATTGGCCTATGGAAAGTCAAAATAGAAAAAACTTGAGGGAAATAGTAGATATTGCCCATCCTGGACGCCATCTTGAATTTCCGAGCAAGCACAAGGAGGATGTCCGAAGACTTTTAGTATGTTGTTCAGTACCCTTCTGGGCATCTTCTGTCAAAAAATTGGCTTGTTCCGATTTTGTTTAACCTTAGGTCCTATTCTGAGCCAAAAACATTGAACTATGTGGTATATATCATGTTATTTACCATTGTATACTATCATATGAAATAGTATATTATTCATTGTATTCACCATAGTAAACCAGGGTAGATTTACCACAGTATTTCGGCCAAACCATGGTATTTGGACCATAGTTTATCTTGGTATTCACTCAGGTATATTACAATGTTTACTTTGTAAACTATCATATCAGATATTATTGTTAATCATAGTATTTAGCATATTTAACCACATATATATTTACCCTGGTTATTTGGGGATACAATAGAATTAATATGATCGAATATTCTGATATTAACCATCGTATACCATGATATACAGTTATAAATCATAGTAAAACATTAAATTTCATCATAGCTAAAATGATTGTATACCTGTATACAATCAGTATATATGATAGTAACTCACAGTAACTCAGCAGCAGGTGCTGCAAGGATACAAGGGTTCAGACTAACAATGTACTTGTCTATTGCCTTTGTCATATTTAACATCTATTAACCTCGATGATCATAGCCATTATCTTCAGGAGGTGCAGCAAGGATACACGGGTTCAGACTAACGATGTACTTGTTCTGGTGGTAATTAAGGTTCTTGTGGTGCTCCTTATCCGTCCTGAACCCCATCACCCTCAGCAGACGCTCGTTGTCGTTACACCAGTCAGACAGGACGATGGCCCCATCAGGAGCACACGTAGCTACCACAGTCTGCATGGAAGCTCTCTTCCACAGGTTCTTGTTCTCGCTACTCAGGACACAGTAGCCATAGGTGGTGCTGTCTGTGTCGTCTGGGTTACACACCACATCACCTGGGAACCGGCAACCTGGAAATATTTATATAGACTTTCTTTTTAATTTTACTTGCGATCAATTGTATCATTTTTGGTATTGCGCAATATATGTATGTGATACATGATGTATGTGCATATGCACAAATGGTATCAAGTACCTCTCCCACTACTTACCAGATTGTCTGAAAAAAAGCAGTCCATGATTATCAACTGGCTTGAATTGACTTCTATGCTGTAGCGAAATACCACAAATTTTGATCACTTTCTTTTTCTTTTTCTTTTTTTTTGGGGGAATTTTGGCATGCTGACAACACCATGACATAGACCATGTTAATGTTGATCTTAAAGGCGTTTGCATATTTGACTAGGGTTTATTGTTGGACATATTTTTAATTTCACTGTCTTAAAAGTGTCAGTAGAAGAAAAAAGGGAACAGATTTCATACCAATTTTCAAAATGCATTAGGACAAGCAGAAGGATGTCAGAGAGGAATCCGCTTACCATTCCTATTGATGTAAGGTATACGTATTGGTACAATTGTCTGCTTGTAATTTTGTGGCCCATATCTTTGTCGATATTGTCCATACAGGGAGCGGCCATAACCTCCATAACCTGGTATCCTATTAATCACGGCACCACTGCTAGCAACATACTCGAAAACTAGAACAAAAAAGATTGAGAGAAAAATAATTGTCATTGCTCTACCAGTTTGATAGAATAAAATGTAGTTTGATGTTGGTAATGCAATAACCATCCTTATGTAACTACTGCAGTTGAGTTATACAACATATGTGCTAAAAGAATGTTTCTGAATTTCCTTGTGACAAATTTTTATTTAGAAAATTACAGCATAGTATGCCCAAGAGCATACAGCTGCATACAGGACTAAAGCATACACTGTTCCACCATTTGGATCAATCAGTTAACAATACAGAATAATTTTACATGCAAAATCTATCGAGAAAAATCCATGCCATTGCCATACATATATATCATATTTCACGAGTTGAAGCTGGGCCATATGACATGAAGCTTTAATGGCTTTGTGTCATATGACCTCCCTAGTAGCAAGCCCGCACGGGGCCAATTTGGTTTTAGCTCAGATTGGCTGTTTGAAGTCGGGCAAAACTGAGCTGGGATTCATGTTGGGCAGATGGCTGGGCTGAAGTGTGGCCCTGATCGGGCCGCCCATTTTCGGTTCAGATCAGTTTCAAAGCGGGCTGCCCGATTGGGGTTTATGTGGGGCAGATGACAGGAAGCCCCTCCAAAACCCGCTCTGAGCCCAATTCGGGCAGCCCACTTGGGGCCACACCAAAGCCCAGTGCCCTAAACCAACGGGCGCCCATCGGTTAGCCCACTCCGGGCCAATGAGGGCTGAGGTTGGGTTTGGACAGGGCAACTGGTCTAGTAGTTCTGATGATTGACACCAGATGTCACTACTATACAATATATAGAGTTTTCCTACAAAGCCAGATGAAATTGACATTATACAATAATACAATAAAATGTTAACTCTTCCTTTACCGTACACGCATTATTGCGAGTTTACAGTACAGGACCGAACACGCATTATTGCGAGTTACTCGCCGATTTTGGCCGATTTTTGACCCCCTGTGGTTTCCCCAAAAGTTGGTCGAATCCCATAATTTTTTCTGACAGTAGTCTATGGCATATTGTCTCTGCATATCTTAATCGGTTTGTACATACATGCAATATTTTAAAAATGCTGGGCATCTCAGCTTGGATGATATTTAACTCATTTTTAATATCATTTGAGCAATATTTATGGCAAAAATCGTGAAAAATGTCGAACAATGTTTTTTGGGTGAAAAATGGTTTTGTCCAATTTTTCATGCTGAAAAAGATGGTACCAAAGGCTTAGGTCTATTTTAATGCATTCTGGCCTAAATGTAAGTTTTAATGGCAACATATACATTGGAATAAGCCATATTTAATTTCAAATAGGGCTTCATCTCCCTAATAGGAACACTTAGGGCAATTTGAGTATCTTACTTTCTGGTTATTCAATATTGTTCATTTTATCATAGATGTACTTCTAGTTTGAATATTTACAAAATTCTTTCAGTTTCTAAAAGGTTAGGCCATCCCCTAAATGACAATATCCCATTTGAAATTGATTTGAAAAAATCTGGTCTTGGGAGGGGTGTCTTTGTGTGGATCGTGGTAAAGGAAGAGTTAAAGTGATGTAGAATAGGAAACAATAAACAGATGCTCTCACAGTTTGGAAATAAGGTAGACTATATATATTTGAATGAAGAAAAGAAGGTTCTCCAAGCAGCTATCCAGTGTAGACACTATTTATGTGGTATCACAATTTGCTTAACACAGTCTCATATGCTCCATGTGGGTATGAACTATGGATTTGAAAGCTAATGTACACCCTAGATACTTGTCTATGCTGCATGTGGCTCAAACCTGATGATAATAGGCCTGCTTGATACTTCCATTATTGGGTAGGAAGAGTATGATTATGCCTTGGGTTGATTAGCAGGACCTAGGATATCTGGTTCAACAATTACGAGAAATCATTGTGGAATGATTGAATAGATTCTAAAAACCCATAATTATCAAATTAGCTGTTCAAAAACCGATCTGAGCCCGCTTTCAACCCGTCCAAAAACCGATCTGAGCCCGCTTTTAACCCATCCAAAAACAGATCTGAGCCTGCTTTCAGCCCGTAAAAAAAACGATCTGAGCCCAAAGTGGGCAGCCCATCCAAAAACTGATCTGAGCCCAAAGTGGGCTTCCCGTCCAAATCCCGATCTGCGCCCAACATGGGCAGCCTGCATGGGGCCAGACCAAGGCCCAGTGCCCTAAACCGACGGGAGCCCATCGGTTAGCCCACTCCAGGCCAGATTTGCAAACACAGTCTGGCCCCGTCCGGGGCTGGCTTTAATGTATGAAGTATGATGTAAATGTATGTCAATAAGTGTAGTTTTGTGTTTATTACTTGTCCCTACTGTTTAAAAATGAAGAAGTTCAACAAACTTGTTGGCCATGGAGAATGGCTGCACCATACTCCATGGGGGTATGGAGTACGGAGCTCACAGGTTTCATATATAGAGGTAGCCGGACCACCCAGTTTATCAATAAACCCTGAGTACATTGTCAATAGGCATACAGCTGTACCTGCATAAAGAAGGCACCTAACTTTGACTAACGTTCTGAATCTCAAATCACAAACAATAAGTAAAAGTTCAAGTAGCTCAAGATCCTTCACATATAACTTATGAGACTTATGATGTATGTTTAAACTGACTTACCCAAACTTGATACAATGAGAAAACTGAACATGGTGACAGCTCTGCTTGCAGTTAAATGATAACTTTGACTTATGTCCAGCGATGTCTTCATATACATACAGAAAAGATATGTTGGTGAACTATTGACATATTTACATACCAAGCTACGTCAGTGAGCTTCCCACGTAGTACCCATGGCCTATGTACTACATAGAAATACATTTTATCGTGTATTAAAGTTATAGCTATGCTTTTAGTTTCAGGCAATTGCCCTGTGTGTTAACCTCTGGTTAGACAGATGTTGAAATTATGAGTGCATGGGCACTGTTATGGGGACTAATTAGGAGATTAGTTGGATGCATACATGTCTTTATTACATTTTAAACTTAGCATAAGAGTGTTTGGTAAGGACCTAATTAGGTTTTGATGGAGAATTAACTTTGTAAAATTCAGCAATGTTTTGGTTTCATATCAGGTTTAAGCTGCCAAAAGTCCCTGGATATTTCCTGTGGATTCTCCCAATCCCTATTATCCTACTCTTCCCTATATGGCTCAGTTTCACAACTTTGTAACATTGGGATCGTCTTTGACCAGGTGACGTCTTTGACCCGGAAACGTCATTATAGCATAAATTAGGCCTATACAGTAAGAAAAGGTTGGGAAAAGTCAAAGCATATTTTCTGACCATATAAAAGGAAATTTATTTCAAAGTTGGTTATGTTAAATGTAGGCCCTATTACGTGCATCATAGCATTATCAAGTTTTTCCTCTGCCCGGTCAAAGACGTCACTTTCTCTATAACATGGAGTTTGAAGAGCTGCACTGTGCAAAGTATTATGCAATAATACTTTTTTGTTTATAATAGAGATATGGAAAAAAAATTGCCTTTTCTAGCTACCCGGTCAAAGACGTCACCTGGTCAAAGATGTCACCCGGTCAAAGACGTCACCTGGTCAAAGACGATCCAATTGTTACAAAGTCGTGAGACTGAGCCACATACTCCTGATTCACCCGCTGCCCTATTGACCCATTCCCTTATTCCCCAGTTTCCTACTTTTCCACTGCCATATTCCCACGCTCCCCTATTCCTCCAATCCCTTATTCCTCTATGCCCTCCTCCCCTATGCCCTGTCTTGATCTTAGTTAATATGTCCACATACCCCCAAGGACTATATGATATTATAAATACCTAAAGCACCTGTAGTGAGTGATTATCATAACCAGTAGTGATATATGGTCTATGCCCCCCAGCCGTGTGCCCATTGCTTGGTAAATGTGGTACATTTTACAAAGACAGAATGGTAGTACACTTTGGTGATGAATATATTTGTATTCACAGTGTCCACTGTCTGATTTAAAAGACACTAAACCACAGCCAAACCACAATACATTTAATACCATACTTGTCCCAAATACAACTAATTTATGTCAGACAAGTACATCCCCCACTCCCCTACTCCCCTACTCCCCCACTCCCCTACTTCCCCCAGTCCCTACTCCCGTATTCCTCCACTCCCCTACTCCCTTATCCCCCATTCCACTGCTCCCCCACTCCCCTACTCTCCTATTCCAGCACTCGCTTATTCCTCGAAACCCCTATGAGTATCATTCTATTTCCTTATCCCCCATTCCCCCTATGCTCGTATCCCCCACTCCCCTATTCCCCTACCCCCTTAACCCCGACTCCCCTAATCCCACACTTCCCTTCTCCCTTATTCCCCACTCCCCAAATCCCCCTATTCCCATGTTTCCACCACTCCAATACTCCCTTATTCCCCACTCCACTATTCCCCCACTCCCCTACTCCACTATTCCGCCACTCCCCTACTCCCCTATTTCCCCACTCCCCTATTCCCCTACTCCCCTATTCCCCCACTCCCCTACTCCCCTATTCCCCTACTCCCCTATTCCCCCACTACCTTATTCCCCCCCTGCCCTATACCCCCACTCCTCTACTCCTCTATTATCCCACTCACTGATCCCTCCAATCCCCTACGAGTGTTATTCCATTCCCCTATTCCCCCACTCCCTAATTCCTCTACTTTCTCCTCTACAGTATAGGTTAAGTGATAGGTCACATGCCTGAGAATAAGTAGTTGATTATACCGCTCACACACAGACGATCGGTCAGTTTTATGGATCATGTAGGAGTACAGGTTAAGGTGGACATACAATCTGTAGCCCTCAGGCAACGAGGGATATTCAAACTAGACGCGCACATGCCTGACACTTAAAACATGATTATACTACACGCAATAAAACACTACTTCTATGTAGAACACAGACTGAATGACATGTGGAGAAAAATAAGTGACATGACATAGGGTATTTCTTAATTGACATGGGACGAGTCCTTAGAGATGACATGGGACATTGGTATTTTGAGTGACATAACATGGACATTTCTAAATTTTGATATGCAACATGGGGACACCCCAATCTAGCCCTCTGGTAATATGAAGGAGGTACTGTACCAATTTAACATTTTCTAGGAAATATAATATGTCTAATATTAGAGCTGAGAAAAATATTAAAAGTGTGAGTGCCTTTAATTTTGAATATGACAATGCCGCTAAGTAAACTGGAAACTACTGTAAACGTAGCTATCTTCGCTGTACAGTAAAACCTCGCTTATAAGCCGCGGCTAGTACGTGAATCAGATCGCTGGGGCGGCTCATAGGATCAGCCCAGGGTCCAG
Organism: Harmothoe impar; assembly: GCA_947462335.1. Classification (NCBI taxonomy): domain Eukaryota; kingdom Metazoa; phylum Annelida; class Polychaeta; order Phyllodocida; family Polynoidae; genus Harmothoe; species Harmothoe impar. The sequence goes on from OX381717.1 coordinate 17,878,590, forward strand.
GTGCCACTTATACGCGCGTTTTTGCTCCTATAGTACAGTACTAAAGCCACCATATTCAGATCTCTGGTGCGGCTTATAGGATCGGCCCAAAGTCAGGGTGCGGCTTATACGCGAGTTAGGCTTATACGCAAGGTTTTACGGTAGTAGTATTACTACCAAGTGTCAAAATCCGCAAATTTAAATCCCCATGAAATTGTACTTTATGACAAATCCACGAAAATTTATACCAGCGAAAATATCTACATTTACAGTATTGTACTTGGTGTGGACACCTGAAGTGGCCAATTGAGTTGGTCTTCAAGAAAGGTGATGTGTTTGCAATTAGTGTCTTTAACTTCTATACATACTTCCTTGTATCTTGAAATCCTAATGAACCTACGTGTACGTGGAGGTAGATGGCACTAACTCCCGACTTATGTTGTTTTGGCTATTTCTGGCCCTTTTCAGGCTTATACCCCTACAGAATAACCAGTTTTGCACCAATTTTTAGTATATGTGAGAAAACATCCCAAAAATTCAGGAAATTTTTATTTTTTGTGTATTGGCCCAATATTCTCCGTTTTCTGGCCCTCCAATGGCCAAAAAAACCCTGAAAATATCAAAAACGCTAAAAATGACATGTTTTACATGTTTCCTATGTCTACTGAGGCAGTAACAGCCTATCCCTAATTTCATTTTCTATTAGGCCTTTAAGTGTGTTTTGTCAGCAAAATGATGAAAAGTCTTTTCAGGTTGATACCTCTATATAGTACATTAAGAAGATCCACACAGTGTCCATTGTATCCCAGATTGTGAGGTAACTGTTGTGTCTTCGGCTGGGAAAAAGAAATTTTGAAAAAAATCCAATAATCTTGCCTCCAGGAGCATATGTCTATTGGGATACATATTTTCCATCACGGAGTCACCGGGAATATTTGTCACAGAATCACCAGTCACCCTGATGAAAATTTAAACCTTCATAGAATTATCAATACCCAATATATTTAAGTTATCTATGGTTATCAACCCACTCCCTCTAATGTTCTAATATAGAAATCCACCATTTTTATGCGGGTGACTCTGTGACGTAAAATAGGTTAATAGGGGTAGTTTAGGCCTATACTGTGCACACTAGGTCTAACCAGATATCATGATGCTCATATTTCTTGAAGTACACATGATCATGACATTGTAAAGCAATTTTAACCAATAATGGGACCATTTTGAGGAAATTAGGGTAAAGTTGAGAGTATGTAGTTGAAATTTTCATATTTTTGATATAGTTCTGTATCTCAAAAACTATTTCCCTGATGATATCCATTCTTGGTATGCCTGAAGATATATGTTCCCCCGGCTTGTATACCAAATCATTAATTGCTGTGATGTATTTGAGGCATAATGTACAAAAACATGTATTTTTCGTCACTGAGTCACCCGAATCGCGGACGATATACTTTGCGAGGCGATAAAACTGAACCGCTAGGGTTACACACGTATCACAAAGTGTTCTGAGGAGCCAAAATATATACCTTTCAATAAGATAAACTTGTTTAAACATATCAAAGTATAGACACAGACACCTTGGACTCCCCAAAGACCAAGTTCCACAGATCAAGCTCAAAAAAATAATTTCGAATTTTTATGAAATTTTCACTGAAATTTTGTGCCTTAAAAATCGGTTAAAATATGTTAAAAAGGTCCTATATGTAGGACAGTCGCCCTAAATGGGTTAAGAACTTTCTGATGTGTCCTTCCTCTATCCTAAAACAACATAAGTCAGGGGTTTGAGCCAGTCTACATGTAGACGTCCAAAACCGTATTTACGAATCCAACCGGAGAAAATGTCACATACGGTTACACAAATTATCGGGTTTGGTTTGCTGCCTTGACTATTATTGATAGTTTGTCTCAATTTCCAACGCTATAGGTTAGGATTCCCCCAATGAGACCTGTGACGTTACATACACACACTGCAGTACACGTCTTGATCTTAGTTAATATGTCCACATACCCCCAGAAACTATATGATGTTATAAATATCTAAAGCGCCTGAAGTGAGTGATTGTCATAACCAATAGTGATAAATGATCTGTAGCCCCCAGGCGTGTGCTCATTTTGTCACTGCTTGGTAAATGTGGTACATAATACAAAGACAGAACAGAAGTACACTGTGGTGATGACTATATTTGTATTCACCGTGCCCACTGCCTGATTTAAAAGACACTAAACTACAGCCAAACCATAATACATTCAATACCATACTTGTCCCAAATAGCATCAATTCATATCAGACAGGTGTATCTCTACTAGGGCCATGGGTATTAATACACTATGCAGCCCATACAGGGCTGGGGAGTATTTGTGAAAGATGGACGAAGACATAATGCAACTTCAGGAGATGTTAAGGCGGAAAATATTTATAACAGGATACCTTACCTATGAGTATGTAATCAAGAGGCAAATCATTGATATAAGCCAAGGCCGAAGACCGAGGCTTATATCAATAATATTGACTCGAGACAAGGAGTATATCAGACATACAGCCTACTTTCATATTTGATTATGCAAAATAAGCTGATTACAGCTCTTTTTCCACACATGTGGCCTAGAAGGATATCCTGTACAAAGATTGAGCGTGTGAGTTGCCTCACAGATGACTCAGGGTAAGCTGGAGCTGGAGCTGGAGCTTATCATGTACTTAGATACAGTACTCCCTTATCATCATTCATTGGTCAATTCTGGCACCAGAAATTAATTCCTTGTTAAAAAGCACCCTCAAGTCATGTGTCATACATGTATGTTATTCCATTTCAGGCCAGCAGGTGGGTGTGGGTGAGCAGGTGGGTGTGGGAGAGCAGGTGGGTGTGGGTGTGCAGGTGGGTGTGAGCGACAGTTGCAGGCTGCGGGCATGTACCGCCTTTTGTCCCTATAAAAAAGCGAGTCGATCGGACGATAAACGGCAGAGATACGGGTGGTACAATTTCGTCTGCACACGTTGACATCTCGCGCAGTACAAGAAGTACCAGTGGCGCCACTCTTCGACGTGTGGCATGTGCTAGCCTCACTTCCACCTCTTCTGGTTCATCTAAAATATAGTTATGGGTAGGTGGGGAGGAGGTGGGGAGAAAATAGGGGGAGGGGGGAGGGGGGGTGTGGGGGGTTGATATTTTCCCGTATTCTGTGTTTGGACTGTGTTATTGTAAAATTTGGAAGTGATCTGTGATCCCCTTGTTTGTGCTATCATACCTAAATTCATTCTCTGCATCTGACAGTTTACATGTCCCACTTTTTCTGTTGTGTGTTTTAGACTGGTGGTAGAATGTGCCCAGTTTTTGCCCAGTTTGGGGGTAGAAAGAGAGAAATACGGGCAAATTCGCTGAAAAAGTCATTTCTATCTTCTGTTGAAAACGCTTAAGCCTTGAAGTCTATGGGTGTCAGAAGCGGGTGATAGATTTGGTTTAGTACATTTCCATAATAGCAAAAGAGAGAAATAAATTCGTGAAGATCGCAGTTCAATATTTTGAAGAAAAATTGAGTTTTATAGAAAAATTTTTGAGGGAAATGCTGTCCCCCTATCTTGCCTATGTCATGGGTTTTTCCACATGTCTCTATGTTGAATGATAACCGAAATATAACAATTCTCCTATGTAACAAAATAGTCTTAAAATGCAAAATTGGTAGGTGTATATTACTCAGGGTTAATTAAACCCTGAGTCAACAATCCTAGGAGGTTATATATATGATCATCAAACATATTCTTTGTGTGTTCTCCTAGAAATACAGTGATCATAGCATATGCTTGAAGAGTGTAGCCTCATTCTGATACAGCTTAGTCATATATAAACTAACCATGACCACTCACAGCTGGCCTAAGTGGTCAAGGTCCTTGAGTACATGGCATTTCTGATTTAGACTTCTGGACCCTGGCTACGGATCCCGTTTATGTCTGCTACATATATTTATTTCTCACCTTTGGAACCTAAAATCTCAACCCTGGATATTTCCCCCCAGAATCCTCTTCTGTGTCTCATTCAACCTGTCCCCATTACTCTCGGGATAGCTAAGTGTTGAATGTATGCCAACTACCATTTATGAATACGGGAAACATTGTTTTGCTATTCTGATATTGCAAGAAAAAGAGGAAAAAAAGAAGAAAAAAAAGAAGAAAGAAAACAGAAATGAGGTTCTAGCTTACAAGATTAAGCTCATATGTGGCTGTGTGGTCCTGCTGCTAAGGTACAGGCTGCTTCTCGTTGGGATCGGATCGAATGGGGTTCAAACCTCTCAAAGTTTGTAAATAGTGTTACTCATTGGGCTAAAAAGACAGAAGCAGTACATATACTATTGGGTGACTAGTATCATTGCATGATTCCCGGTGAAGCAATTAGTTAGCTGTTGGGCTCAATAGTTCTGAAGTTGTTGGTACAGATCCCACTAGATACCCGGGCTCTCAAAGAGAAAAAGAGCTCTTAACAAACACCTCCTAGGGGTGTATATACGACTAATAATATACCACATCACAATTGTTATAAATATCTCTTCTGGTATTCAACCACCATTGTGAAACATAATGAATATAACAAACGTTGTGTTTAATAAAACCTTGTTGTAAATTTTGCAGTAAACTTCTTTGTGGTCTAGTCACAGCTGAAAATCATGTTTGATCTGGACAATTTCTTTGCTCAATAATCGTATTCCCTGATACAGTGAAACCTCGATAATCCAGCCTTCACTAATCCGACACCCTCGATTATCCGGCTGCTTTGTCAGGGACAGTCCTAACATAAGTATATAAAATTTGCTTCAATGATCCGGCATTTTCAAGATCCAGCTATGTTTGATGGTCTTGGTGTAATATCATTATCATCATCATCATCATCGCTATCATCATCAGGAGGTGCAGCAAGGATACATGGGTTCAGACTAACAGTGTACTTGTTCTGGTGGTAATTAAGGTTCTTGTGTTGCTCCTTATCCGTCCTGAACCCCATCACCCTCAGCAGACGCTCGTTGTCGTTACACCAGTCAGACAGGACGACGGCCCCATCAGGAGCACATGTAGCTACCACAGTCTGCATGGAGGCTCTCTTCAACAGGTTCTTGTTCTCGTTACTCAGGACACAGTAGCCATAGGTGGTGCTGTCTGTGTCGTCAGGGTTACACACCACATCACCAGGGAACCGGCAACCTGAAAATATTTGTTTTTTCATAGTATGCAATTTCAAACAGTATTTTTACTGGGGGGGGGGGGGCATAGAGCTGTTATTGCCAGGTTGTTGTTACATCTTAAAGACTCTTCCCTTGCAGATCCAGACAGGCATATGACGGTATTCAGAGCCTACAGCAAAAAAAATGCCATTGGGATAAAGGCGGCATTCCCGGGAAACCGGCAACCCAGAAATATTCTTTATCAACATTCTTAATTAGGGTCATGGAATATTGACTATCTTATTAATAGCCCTTAATTGCAGACACTAGAATAGCTGGAAGTCAAACGATCCTTACAGTTATTAGTAGTCAGATACTTGGACAATTCCCAGACAGTCCCTAGTCCACATTTAAGGATCACTACAGAAGTTTTCTATTTGCAGTGAAATGTCGAGCCCTTGACCGGGGGGAGGGGAAAAAATTTCACCTGTTTTCAGCAAAAAAAGGCAAGTTACGAGGCTTCAAACGGTACATGTTCACCTAATTTTCAAAAAATATTACACATCCGAGCAGAATTTTAGGGACCTAATATCAATTTTCAAAATGCGTAAGGAAAGGCGGAAGGATTTAAGAGCAGAATTCACTTACTATTCTTACTGATGTAAGGTGTACGTATAGGGACGACCCTCTGCCCATACTTCTGAGGTCCATAACCATGTCCATATTGGCTATATCTGGAGCGCCCATAACCTCCATAACCTGTTATAGCATTGGTCTTCCTGCTGTGTCTAAAGTCAGGTCCAAAGTCAGGACCGTACCCAAGACTCTTGCCTTGTACTTTTGTATTGACTGCTGCATCTTTGGTGTTGTTTTCTGGACCTTTGGTGTTGACTGTTACATGTTCGTTATTTGTCACACCACCACTACCAGCAACATACTGCAAGACTAGAAAGAAATGACCTTGAGATAAATAATTTTCATTGGTTTGTAATATAACAGTTTGATCAACTCAGCTTTTGTTCCATCTTGGTAATGATATAACCTTACATATTTACCAAAGATAACTAATATTCCAGGTGTGCAAAAAATAAAAGTATCATTCTTGAAGTGGCAAAATCACTGAGCCTGTCCAATTCTATTTCTGTTCTAGTCTACTATGGGGTTAAGTTTGAGTCATGATACTGCACCTTTAACAATACTGAAAATTTAACTTTTCTTCATGCAAAATATTGCCCCAGTACATTGGATGTAGCCATCGGTGATGTCTACATAAAGATGGCACCTAGCTCTAACTATTATTCTGAATCTTGAATCAATAATGAAAAAAAGAAATAGTTAAATCAACAGAAACTATGTAGTAAATCTGCAAATAACTCAAAATCATTGCCATATTACAAACAGTTATTGGATGAATTTACTTGGCTTACCCAGGCTTGTTATGATGAGGAGACCCAACATGGTGACAGCTCTGCTTGTGCTAGAAATGATTACATGTCCAGCCATGTCTTCATATTTATACATGAAAAGACACATTGGTGAATTATTGGCATTTCTACATACCAACCTATACATCTGTAAACCATTGACATTTCTAAATACCGTATATATGTACAACATAACAATACCTTTTTTATCTATCATTAATGATATGATTATGCTTTTAGTTGCAGGCAATTGCCCCAACTGTTCACCTCTGCATAAGCTTAGGGTAAAAATATGTGTGCTTCAGGCAATCCAACCCTTGCTTCAAAATAAGGCAGACCCTAGCATTTTCTCCCAATTTTGGGAAATTCTATTCTTTGATATTCATATTTTTCTAGACTTTTTTAATTTTTGGTCAGCAAAAAGAAGATCCTGTGATTTCAGTGGCCTAATTTTGCTTTTTGACAAGAATATCCATGAATTGCATGTAGCCTTATCTTCATACAACTGAAACTGAATAAGCATCTATTTGTTTTTGCCTAACCCCAGGTCTTGTTTTCGAGTGGGGTCAAACAGAGGTTAAAATGTACACGGCTCACTCTCACCAAATGAATGCAACTAAAATCTGGCCGTACATGATCGGCGGCCGTACATGATCGGCGGCCATACATGATCGGTGACGTACATGATCGGTGACGTACATGATCGGTGACGTACATGATCGGTGATCTATTGACTGCCTGACCCTTTCTGACCATGTTAAAACATAAATAAATCTTACCAAGGTGTACATATGATGTGTGTCTTGACATGTAATATGTTAGTAATATGTACATGTGACTATTAAGACAATTTTACATGACATATCAATACCGATCATGTACGTCATGTGACGTACATGATCTGTGATTTATTGACTGCCTTACCCATTCTGACCATGATAAAACTTAAATAAACCTTACCAAGGTGTACATATGATGTGTGTCTTGACATGTACGATTTAAGACATGTGTAGATGTGACTATTAAAGAGAATTTTACATGACATTTCAATACCGATCATGTACGTCATGTGACGTACATGATCGGCCATTATCTATTGACTGCTTTAATGACACTTTCTGACCATATTTAAAACACAAATCAATCATAGCAAGGTGTACATATGATGTAAGTCTTAACAGGTATTATCAGAGACATGTGCAGCAGTGGGTAATAAGAAAATTTTACATGACATTCCAAGCCGGTCATGTACGTCATGTGACGTACATGATCAGCTGTACATAAAGGCACTCCCCTGAGGCCCCTATAAATATTTTGGGGGTGTTCTTTTCCTAATAAACTCCACAAACATACATTACACCCAGTAGGTATAGTTAGAAGAGTTGAATAGTGGAGTGCATGGGGTAAAGGGTTGATTTTATAGTTTTCCAATCATGTACGGCCACCGATCATGTACGGCCACTGATCATGTACGGCCAAATAATAGTTGCATCGATCTGGTGAGAGTGAGCCATAAGTATTGGGGCACTAATGATGTTATGGCTACAAATGGAGAGATGCAATGATTTAATTCCAGAGCAAGTGCATATTGAGAGCCAGCACAATGCATCAATGGCTTGCCAGTGAGTCACACATTTCTAAATGCATCACTTTCTTTCTTCTGTTTTAAAAAAGAGATTTGAGCACGTAAGTATCACATTTGATATTGTATCATCATTCCTTTCAGTGCAATATAGGCAGTGCCAGGGAGTTACTCGCCAGTCCTGTCTAGGTGCATCATGACAACAGATTAAAGTAAACCTTGAGGCACTATGCCATCCTTTGCCCATTCAGGACAGCATGATGCTGGGAGTGGCTCAACCCAGTAGGGGAGGTATGATGCTTGCTTGAATGTAGCCCTAGTGAGTTACTCCCCAGGGCTGTATTGATGCATTATGACAAGGACATGATGCATAAAGGTATCATACTGTCCTTAAAGGGTTAACATGTCCATAAGGCATTCTTCGTCTTCCCTATGATGCTATACATAAAAAGGTGATAAATCTTGCCATGAAGGGTCGTCATGAGCACTGTAGGTTTTTAGCTGGAGGCATTTGCACAGTCAATTAACCCCGGGCAATTAACACAGCTAGGTACTATACATGCAGGTGGGTTTAGATTCTTAGCAAACAAACAATTGACATCCTTAACCATTTAATACAGCATGTCACTAAAATGTGTTTTTTTTGCTATGATGCACCAATGCAGCCTCATGACTCACCGGTACTGTATTGATGCATCAGGCTAACCCTTTAGGAGTACACCAACCAAACCTTTTTTTAACAATATGCACGAAAGATTATGCATTTAAGATTTTGCGTTGCGCCAGTCACCCAGACGTGGGCCGTTGTAGATGTTTAGTTGGGGGGGGGGGGTCTGCTCTGGCAATAAATACATCAATTCTAGCCATTTTCAAAGGACCACCATGGGAGAACTCTCAGGGTTACAGGTCCATGTGTCATTACACAGGTACTACTTGTTTGAGAGAAAAAAGGAAAAAGTTATACCCATTGTGTTATGTTTTTTTCACAAAATTATTTAACGCAGAAGAAAATACGGAACATCTTTGTAACTGCATTCAATGGAAAGGTATTGAAAATAGTCTGAGAAAATTGTGCCACATGGCCTTAATAGCCACCAAAGCTAGGTCATTGTAGTGATTTACCCAACTTTAGCCACCAGTGGAGCCACCTCTGATCTGTTCCAAGGAGCAAGTACCATACCTTGTAAGCCCAACATCCATCTTATCTACTAGTCTCTGTAGAATATTGGTGTACCAGACCTAACTTTGTTCAAATTATATAGATATCTGAATTTATCTATAATGATTATCATAAGAATAAAGAAAAAGCCAACAATGGTTCGATGTCAATGTAAAGTTTGAAGTAGGAATAGGTTTATTACCCAAAACCACACAATCAACACTTCAGATCTCTTTCTGGCCGGCAAGATCAGGTAAGTTGGCTGAGTTCGCTCATTCCTAGAGATAGGTGACTGAGTTTGGCAAAAACGGCTTACACTAACTAACGAGTCCCCTGGGTGTCTGCTTATATGGTGACCGACCTGCATACACACATTCAGACTGGAAGCGTATAGAGACCTCTGTCCATACAGGGTTACAACGTTCTCTCCTGAATAGGAGGTTCGATTAGCCAATATGGTTGTGTGTAAAGGTGCCATAGAAACTACTTTAAGTTTTCTGCATACATATTTCACCACATTTCAGACTGTGGATACAGTCGCCCATTGCGGGATAAATTAGTTAGTTAATTCATTCATTTATTCATGCTACCATATGTAGCCCAGACAAGGTGATTACTGTTACCATCATTATTATTCATTATATCATCTCGCATCTGCTGGATGCAGACATTTTCAACTATCAATGATAGGGCATGAGACCCTTTATGTTGTGAGAAATTTGGATCTATTCCATACAATCCACTGACTATTTTTTGATTGTTGATGTATTTTTAAATATCATTTATGAAATAAATACACACTGCAAAATCAAAAAAAAATACCCTAGGGACGAGACAGATGCTGCCACCTGTCATGAGCCCGAAGGGTTCAGACACAATGCTATGCCCAACGAGACTCATAACACAATAAGGTAACATAAAACACTGGCCCTTACACTGGTAAATACTCCCACCAACCTCTTCATTCTCTCTCCCTCTAGTTTCTGGTTATGTGATTTGAACCTGTATCTACAGAGACAGAAATGTACGTGTACAGCCAAATATTACAGCTAAAGTACTGCACAGTTACAGCACATTTTGCTATTCAAGAACAACAACCTTTTACAGTGTGCCTGTGATGTCATCTGTGAATGTTCCCTCAAGTGTTTAGGTTTTTTTTATTTATGAATTTTCCCAAGTGTTGTGTGTGATATATGTCATTTGCATCATAGGATGAGTCATGAGTCAGAATATAATATGTGCGGCAACAAGGGACTAACTGAAAAAGGTGCCTAGACAAAATGCATATTGCGTCCCAGCCAGCAAAGATAAATTTGGCCAGCATTGGGCCAACAGTAGCCAAGGTTGGTATAGCGTCAGATTCTAACGTTTGGCTGATGTTCAACTGTCCGTCCATCCGAACATCACCATGATGTCGCAAAGAAACAATGTTGGCCCAATGTTAGGATGTTGGGCCAACCAAATTTAGAGCCTAAAAATATTTACCACAGGTACCTTGCATATGAATATATACGAATAACAACATATCAAATCACAATTCAAATAAATATCTTTTCTAGTATTCAATAAACATGGTTATACATAACAAATAACAAATAATGGCATTAATTTTGTAGGAAACTTCTTTATGATTGGAAGGAAGAGTAATAGAAGAAAGCACACTTATTTGGGGAAGTAGTTTGATATCATTCAAATAAGTATCCTGGTCATAGCTGAAAATCATGTTTGATCAGGAAAATTTCTTCGCTCATTTATCGAGAATATCATCATCATCATCGCTATCATCATCAGGAGGTGCAGCAAGGATACACGGGTTCAGACTAACGATGTACTTGTTCTGGTGGTAATTAAGGTTCTTGTGGTGCTCCTTATCCGTCCTGAACCCCATCACCCTCAGCAGACGCTCGTTGTCGTTACACCAGTCAGACAGGACGATGGCCCCATCAGGAGCACACGTAGCTACCACAGTCTGCATGGAGGCTCTCTTCCACAGGTTCTTGTTCTCATTACTCAGGACACAGTAGCCATAGGTGGTGCTGTCTCTGTCGTCAGGGTTACACACAACATCACCCGGGAACCGGCAACCTGGAAATATTTGTTTTTGTGACAGTGTAGCTGGTCTAGCTATAAGTATTTATAACTAAGAGACAACTACCATAAGAAAGTGAAGTATGATTTAACAGATGCCGACTTTATTGTATCTGTTGTAATTTTACAAATAGCTCAGTACCCAGGGGATACCAATGAGTAAAATGAAATGTACTGTAAATTCCCGTGTATATTACGCAAAACAAAGCTTCAGTGCGGGTTTTACAATATTCTCAAAGTCTAGGTGCGGGTAATACAAGAGTTTTTTATTAGTATAGTACAGTATCAAAACGGCGATTTTCAGACCCCAGATGCGGGTTATATATATTTGTTAGGCAAACCAGTCCCTCTTTTATATGGTAGGGAGAGTAGCATGTGACCAGTGCCACTAGAGACATCATTTGGTCGGTAGTCACATACCTGGATACCTACATCTTACAACATTGAATTAGCTAACGACTTAATGTCAGTAATGTGAGCCTGATGCTATACCTTAGACTTAGTGAAACACTGTTGGTATGTATACTTTCTGAGTTATAGCCCGTTGAACTTTAACATTTTTTGGAAAATAATCAAATTTGTATCACAAAATCTCCACTTTAACCTAGCTTGCCTAAAATGGGCCCTTTAGTCTTGCAAATCACTTTACAATGTCTTCAATATGTGTACTTTGATAAAACTGCATCACCAAGTACTCTGGTAAGACCTACTTGTTACAGTAATAGGCTAACGTAAGACTAAAAATAGTGGCGGAGTTTCACGTGAAACTCCACCACGAAAGAGAAAACAAGGCTTAATACAGGATGGGTAATGCTATGAAATAATTTTTTGTATAGGATGATAAACCAAGGGCCTAAATAACATGTCTGGCAGCATGAGCAAATTATATTAGACATTAAGGGTGGTGGGTGAAAAATCAGTATCGAGCTTGAAACTCCGCCACAAAACGACGGTCATGCTTTAGAACCCTCATGTACCAACATTGAATGGCCTAAATGCTGCACATAACAGAGTAAAACAATGAAAGGGACATGTGGGTAGGCCCACACCCTCATTTTGGTGGGTTTTGACCAAAATTTGATACATGAGATGACAAATTTTGAAAACAATGACCCCAAATCCCAGTTTTTTTGGTTTGTTTTTGCCATGGAAACATGATTAAAAGTCCTAGGATCAGACCATAGGTGCAACATACACTGTAGTATAGTCTTTTCTTTCATTTCCAATAGATATGTACCAGGAGAAGACAATAATATGCGAAATAGGGCATGTTTTAAGCGAATTGGGTAAAGTGGCAGAATTTCGTGGCGGAGTTTTACGCCCGGCTACCTGCCGTCGTTTGCATCCATTTTACCACTGTAAATCGTCTTGATGAGTGAAACTCCACCACTAAACTACTGCATAAACATCCAATATGGAGCCCACAGAAGAACCCAGATGTAGACCGTAAGGGTTACCCGGTTAGACGCTGGTCTGTGTTCCCGTGGAAAACTGAGGATTTCGTGGCGGAGTTTCCCCCGCAAACATATTCTAGCTCCTACACAATACACATAAGGCGTTGACCGGTCAAACCATTGCTGGTTATTACACATAAAGACTCTACAATTTGTACAGGACAGAGAAAATAAGTATCTATAATGTTTTAACCCAGAGGGGAGTGTAAAACACTAATGAAACTCCGCCACCAAATTATTGTATGCAAATACACCTTGGCTCCTGGAGCCTAGGCGTTTAGATTTTTTTGAAAATTTATTTTTTCCATCAAAAGACCCACATGTTGCATCAACATAAGGGACCAAATGGCTACTCTATGGTAGAGCTTTCCTTAGTATGTGAGGACACCAAAATAATATGATAGATTAAAATTTATTGACAAATACACAGTTAAAAGCATACGATGAAAAAATTATGCTTCATACCTGGGTGAAACTTCTTGAATCCGTCTACTATAACATAGGCCTAATAGAAAAAGTCAATTGCGATGGACTATAGGTGCCTAAGGGGACATGGGGGGCATGCAAAACATGTAATTTTAGTCATTTTTACTGATTTTTGGAGTATTTTTGCCTCTGGAGCCCCATAAAACGCAGAATTTTGCCCCAATACACAAAAAAAAAAATTTGGGGCAATTTTGGCAATGTTTTCTCCCCATCAACAAAAAATTATGCGATTTGATGCAAAATTCTTAATTCTGTAGGGTGATAGGGCTGAAAAGGCCTGAAATCACCAAACCAACACAAGTCAGCGGCTTGACCCATACATGAATTAATTGGTTGTAGAAAGGTTATAGAAAGAATGTTAACCACAACAAGATATACATTAACCACAACAGTACTTATAACGACCCTTACAATATTTTACAATTTCAAACATGGTTTTACAGGGATGTATATCCTGCTTATATTGCCCGCTGGGTTACAGGTCCCGCCCACAGGAAACGAGCAATCCAGAAAAAGAAAATATGCAAATACATTAAGGCTTTTATACTTTACAACCTGATATTTTATTTACAATGTAGCTGGTGCTCTGAATGTCAAATACAATTGCAACAGCGTAATTCCACCATGAACTCGGGAACTACCCTCCTTCATTTAATTTCAGTACTAACCTCATGAAAAAAAATCTTTTGCTTCTTTGAATACACACTCCTTCATCTTGAAAGGGACTTTATATCACTTTTCAAAATCTGTAAAGAAAGGCAGAATAATTTAAGAGCGGAATACACTTACCATTCTTATTGATGAAGGGTGTACGTATAGGGACAACCCTCTGCCGGTACTTTTGTGTTCCATAACCTTGTCCATATTGGCTATACCTGGCGCGAACATAACCTCCATAATTCGTTATAGCATTGGTCTTCCTGCTGTATCCAAAGTCAGGACCAAAGTCAGGACCGTATCCAAGACTCTTGCCTTGTACTTTGGTGCTGACTGCTGCATCTTTGGTGTTGTTTTCTGGACCTTTGGTGTTGACTGGTATATGTTCATTCTTTATCACGACACCACTACTGGCAACATACTGCAAAACTAGAAAGAAAAAAAAAGACCATGAGATAAAAAAATGTCATTGCTTTATAATATAACAGTTTGATAAATCCAACTACTGTTCAATGCTGGTATTGCTATAACCTTACATATTTACCTACGGAAGATACAGAAGAATACAGCACGTGTGCAAAAAAAGAGCAATGCAGAAAGCTCTACTGTTGTGCCTACATAACAATGGCACTTAACTCTGACTCTTATTCTGAATCTCAAATCAATAACTGTATAGTAAACATGCAAATACTTCAAAATCATTGCCATATTACCAACAGTTATTGAATGAATCTACTTGGCTTACCCAGGCTTGTTATGATGAGGAAAACCAACATGGTGACAGCTCTGCTTGTGCTAGAAATGATTACCTTTACCAATGTCTTCATATTTATACAGCTACGTTGGTCAACTATTGGCATTTCTACATACCAACCTATAGGTCGGTGAACTATTGACATTTTGACATACCACCTATATTATAAGCTATGTACAACAGAGCAGTACCTAATTTATCTGTTATTAACGATATAATTATGCTTTTAGTTTCAGGCAATTACCCTATCTGCTACCCTTTGCTGTATGTATGTATATTAACTGGAGTGCCCTGTTTAATCATAGTGTGTTTCAGGCAACCCGACCCTAGGTTCAAAATAAGGCAGACCCTTTCATTTTTTCCAAACCATTGGTAATTTTGATATTGATTATTTTTTCAATATTCATATTTTTTCTAGATTTTCTACATTTTTGGTCATTGAGAAGAAGCTCTCACTGATTTAAATCACCAATTAATTGTCTTACTTGCTTTTTAACAAGAATATACAAGAATTGCATGTAGCCTCATCCTTGTACAACTGAAACTGAATATATATCATGTTGCCTGAAACACACCTTTGTTTTTCCCTAACCGCAGGTCCTTCATTAGAGCAGGGTCAAACCGAGGTTCAAATGTGTGAGTACCGGGGCACTGTTAATGTTATGGCTACAAATGGGGAGATGCATTCATTTAACTACAGAGCATGTATGTATTCTTCAGCGGCGATACATAATATGTAACACAATCTGCGAAAAGGGGCCTTAGTGCAGGGTGCACTGAGGTCCCCATTCCCAGTACATGTCACATATGTGTGTGTGTGTATCGCTGGACAAATACGTTTAAACCCTTTAAGGATGGCATAGTGCGAAAATATCCCACTATGATGCATGAATACAGCCCATTAAGGACGGCATGAAGCCTGGAGTACTCAACCCAGTAGGGTAGGTATGATGCTTAAATGTAGCCCTAGCGACTTCTCGCCGGGGCTTGATGCATAAATGTATTAGACCATCCTTAAAGGGTTAGCATATCAATAAGGCATTCTCCGTCTTCCCTATGATGCTATACATAAAAAGGTGATAAATCTTGCCATGAAGGGTCATCGTTAGCACTGTAGGTTTCTAATTGGATGCATTTGCCAAGTCAATTAACCTAGCTGGATTTAGATTTTTAGTGAACAAACAATTGACGGTCCTTAACCCTTTAACATGGCATGTCAAAATGATTTGTTGGAGTGATGCACCAACGCATTCCCGGTACTGCATTGATGCATCAGGCTAACATTTTATGAGTGCATCAATCCAACCTTTTTTTTAAGATTATGCACTCAAGATTATGCATTTTTGATCATACTTTTAAGATAAGGCAGAGAATGCATGTCCCCACACGTATGCTAGGTAGTAAGCATATTGTTTAGTTGTTTGTTACCAGGTAGAGTAGGGGGAGGGGCTTGGTGAAATTTCTCATTGCAGAAATCTTGACGGGTAACTCGCCATACCGGCACTGGTGAAATGCGTTGATCCTTCAGGAGTGTATTAAATCTGTAGAGTCGGCATGGTGGTGCTAGAATGCAGCACTGATAAGTTGCTTGTCATGGCTGCATTCATGCATCATGACAACGAAGGCTGTTAAAGGTTTTAACTTAAGTAATTTACGTTAAACATACACTATCAGTTAAAATGCCCCAAAATTAAGTTACAATATAACATTGCCATTGCTTTCATTAACCATTTTCCTCTTGTTTGACATCATTCTTCATGGTACCAATGTACCTTATTTGTTTGCTTTGTTGTGATTGCAGCCTAGGGTGTTATGATGCATCCCTAACAGGTCTTGGTTTCTGCGAACCAACAGTTATTCAATTGTGACAACATATTGTAGTTTTGATATCCTAAATGATTCATGAGAGCCTTCCAACTTTCCATACCAGCATGCAAATATATGGACCATGTTACACTGTGCAACGACGAAAAAAAAACCGGGGGCAGACCTACCTGACTAGACTAATTTGAGGTCACTGAATCCAAAAATGATGGTAAAAAATGCCTCATAAGTCTCAGTTTCAAGATATTCCAACCATGATTATTTGTCGGTCTACTACTGAATATATGGTCCAACCAATATACAGCAGGGACAGCATTCATAAAAAATGGTCAATTTTCTTTGCCTGGCAGAGATAACATGACTCTGAAGCACATTTAGTTCTAACATACCATAAAAAACAAGATTCTACACTGATATGGCGCTAAATTAGTGATATTTTACCGATATTAATTGAAAAAATACCAAAAATATATAGATTCATCCTAAAGCGATATAACATTTTTTTTAGCTACTAAGATCAGGATTGTGACCCGTTCTGACAAGAGGTACCTTCAGGGAAGCTATTATTACTGTTTTTAGCCCCCACCAGTGCCAGAATCCCAAAAAGAGTAACAAATAGACAGAAAATTGCTCGGATAACCCTTTATGCAGAATACAATGATAGATCATTAGTGTTACATCTTTAGGATTAAAATTCTATGTCTATAATGGGTTTTTTAGACAAAAATGGTACAAAGGCCAGTTTCTGGTTACTATGGTAGCCATTGACACAGTCAAAATATTGGGAATTGGCTCTAGAATATTGGAAATGTCATCAATATCGCAAACCTTAAGAAAGGCCTTGCAAATTCCTTTCAGAACCAATTTTCTACTAAAAGGTATCCTTGTATGAGGATATTTGACCATAAAACCTAATTTTACATGAAACATTAGCCAGGTAAATTGCTGGAATATGGTCAGAGGTGGTCCTTATGGGGAATACAATAGGAAGACAAAGCGACCTTTTTAAGCATTAGTTATATGTTTCAAAGTGTTATTTTGGACCTATTTATTCACAAAGAATATTTATTTCTATAACAGATCAGTAATATATTAATAATGTAACAAGTTAAAAATGAGTTTTACAATGAACAGAAGCATTTTCCTACTTTTTGAACAAATAGCGTATATATAAGCTTTAACTGGGTATACAAATAAGACCATGTGAAAATCTGAAAACTGAGACTTACCACACAATTTTGAGTGCTATTTTTGAATTCCCCAGGTCAAAATACATAAGAATAATTGAGTATGGTCCCGGTTTTTTTCAATTTTTGAAAATTTGTTGTACAGTGTTATCAACATGGAAATTTCCTAAAATTAGCTGATATAGTAGCTTTAATTTGTTTCCAATTGATATTATGTGCAGAGGCTTTTAAAGAACTATATGAAAAGAAAAAATAGTTCTACTTAAGTTCTATTCTTAAGTTTATTCTCACTATCATACATGGATTTTAATGGAACATAAGACTAGTCAATATCAAGAGTTGGGTATGATATGGCCATTTTGTGCAATGACATCATCAGGAGGTGCTGCAAGGATACAAGGGTTCAGACTAACGATGTACTTGTTCTGTTGGTAATTAAGGTTCTTGTGTTGCTCCTTATCCGTCCTGAACCCCATCACCCTCAGCAGACGCTCGTTGTCGTTACACCAGTCAGACAGGACGACGGCCCCATCAGGAGCACATGTAGCTACCACAGTCTGCATGGAGGCTCTCTTCCACAGGTTCTTGTTCTCGTTACTCAGGACACAGGAGCCATAGGTGGTGCTGTCTGTGTCGTCAGGGTTACACACAACATCACCCGGGAACCGGCATCCTGAATAGGAAATATGTGCTCTTTATGTTTAACAATTTTCAGAAAATATAATCCTAATAATCTAAATGGTTTTTAGAGTGTTGCCATTGGTGGAACTGCCAGTGTTATCTTAGTAACCGAGCCAATATCCAGGGATACTCTTGTATTAGTGGCACCTAGACTTCGGAAAAATCCTATAAGTAAGATGGGGGCTATCATTATGGTGACTTTAGTACATTTACTGTAGTAAAATCTTAAATGCGCAATCTGAATCTGTGTACTAGCTACAGCTTCTACGCAAAGGTTTTACAGTATTGTATGAGATTTCAACACAGAATTTACAGTGAATGAGGAGGTGCCAGGCCACAGACCGCTGCAACAGGAATATACCGTTATGACTTGAATAGACCACATCCCATGGATTTGGTTAAAAATAAACGTTTAAACACACAATGATTCCTTTCTGCATTGTGTATCCTTAGAAGCCTAGTTCAATGATGAATTTAAGGAGGTTATGATAGCTTTATCCTGGTTTTATAGAATGTTTCATACCAAGTCAAGCCTGATTCATGGTCCCCCTACCAATTTCACCTGACCAGGCCTGGTCAACTGGTTCAAGGTAATAGAGTTGTCCAGTTGTGCTATTTATGGCTGATTGGGGATCAAACAAACGCAGTGCCCTGTGCTGGGTGCAGTCAGTAGGGTTAGGAACAACATGATCCACTCTACCCCAGTCTCAAAGATCGGCCCCTTTAACTGCCAAGTAGCAGAATAGGGTGAGAGGATATTGAATCAAATGTTAGGCAATAAAGTCTGTATCTTGAAAAAGCATTTGTCTTGTATAAGTGTCAGGAATACAGTGGTCTTGAAATCTATAAGTGCCCGGGCACTTAATCTAAATATATGTTTCTCTTTAATTTGACTACAAAGATCCAGCTTAGTACTCCAATGAGCTAATTTAACATCATGTCACACCATCCATAAAAAGACCAGTTTATCTTTCTGTTATGATGAATACAAATATGCTCAGGGAAGAATGCTTCCTAAATCCTAAAATACACATAGCTACTTCTACAAGATTGCAAGAGATTATGATAAAAATAAGAAGAAAGAGGAGTGATGTCATACTAGTTTTCACAATGCATGAGTTGAAGCAGTATAACATAAGAATGTAATGCACTTACCATTCTTATCAATATAAGGTATTTGTATGGGCATGACATTCTGCCTGTACTTTTGTGGTCCATAACCTTGTCCATATTGGCTATACCTGGCGCGACCATAAATGCCATAACTCGTTATAGCATTGGTCTTCCTGCTGTATCCAAAGTCATGACCAAAGTGAGGACCGTATCCAAGACTCTTTCCTTGAACTTTGCTGCTGATTTCTGGGTCTTTGGTGTTGACTGCTGCATCTTTGGTGTTGACTACTACAGCCTTGGTGTTGCCTGAGGCATTTGTGCTGTTGGTCAAATCACCACTACTGGCAACATGCTGCAAAACTAGAACAGAAATTATAAAACAAATACTCATCAACTGCAGTTTGATGTTGGTATGGCAATAACATAACTGTAAAACCTCTCCTTTAAGACGACCCCCCTTGTATGAGAAGAAACTTTAAAATGGTTTTCTCTTTAATCCTATATATTGAAATTCCTTCTTTAAGACGATCCCGCAGTTAGGTGAAATAGATCCCAAAATAAGGCCGTCTTAAAGGTGGGGTTTTACAGTACATGTATTTATGTTCTGAAGCAGAATAATGCCACAGAATTGGTGCTAAAAAAAGAAAGTTCTCAATCTTAACAATGCTGGAAACTTCTCCTCTGCCAAACATACAGTCTATACGAAAACATTTTCACCATGCAGGACATTCGGTCCTGCAGATATTCATTTTGCAGGCCCGGCTTATTTTTTGCAGGCCTGGATATCAGACTACAATCTTCTTATTTGAAAAACAAATGAAAAGCAACTTATCACACTAAAAGTGATAATAAATAGTGTTACCCTGTATGTTACAAGTATATAACTCAATTGAATATGTAAATCAGTGAAGAAAATTACAGAAAATATTCATGCTTTCTATTTTATGCTGTAGAAACCTTAATACTTGTTCGATTTACAAGCCGTAAAAACTGGCATGTAGGCAAAGACCTATGGATGACAGCCAGCCAGCAGTACCCAGGTTTCTGCCGGCCCGGCAGGCTTTTTGCCGGCTATAGCCGGTGTCCGGCAGGATTTCGTATAGACTGAACATAGTCCAAGTGTTTTGGATGTAGTTATCGGCGATACCTACATAGCACAGCATTTAACCGTGACTATTATTCTAAATCTCAAATCTGTAACTATTTAGTATATGTGCAATTGTCATATTACTGAAAGTTATTACCATATTTGCATTAGCGTTTTACCCACATATTACGGTCCATGAATCTACTTGGCTTACCCAGGCTTGTTATGATGAGGACACACAGCATGATGACAGCTCTACTTGTGCTACAACTGATTACCTTCAACCATGTCCAGCCATGTCTTTATATTTATACTCAAAAAGACACATTGGCGAATTATTGACATTCTGCTTGTATACCCAGTACCAAGCTAATGTCAGTGAACTATCGGCCTTTCTACATACTGTCCATATCATAAGCCATGTACAGCATAGAAATACCTGATATATTTATTATTAATGATATAATTATGCATTTAGGTTCAGGCAATTGCCCTATGTGTTCAGCTCTGTTGTATGTGTATATAATCTTGTGCTCCTAAAATGACCGCAGGTCCAGTATGAGCACAGGGTTAAACAGAGGTTACAATGTATGAGTACTGGGGCACTGTTTATGTTATGAGTACAAATGGGAAGATACATTGATTTAATTCTGGAGCATACACCGTATTCGACGTAATAAGCACCCTGGGCGCTTAAAAGATTATTTTAAGTGGAAAAATCAGCCTCAAGTCTTCATCCTAACAAGTACCCACCATGGCTATCATAGAGAGAATACTGGCCAACCTCCGTGGCTTCTACAAGGCTTCTATACACTCCTATGACTTCACACGTAGCTTGGCCTTAACACCTGCACAGGTGTGAAGTGCTCCATGTTACACTCAGATCTATGTAAAAACAGTAATAAAATCGGAGCAACACCTTAAAAAATCTGGAAAAGCTATGAAAACGAGGGGGGCGCTTATTAAGAGGAAGGCGCTCATTACATTGAATACGGCATGTATTTTTCATCAGTGATACATATATACATGTGTGTACAACATATCCCAGAGTTGCTGAAATTGCCTGAAAAGTCTAATTTTTTAGCTTAAAAATATGTCTGATAGGCCTACCCCCACATCCTATACCTCAAAAATGTAGCTCACAGTGTCTTGCTTATAATGGTACAACTCCTGGGTTCATATCTTTAATGACGTGCTAGAGAAAATGTACTCCCCGGATTGAAAACACGGATCCTGAAGCAATGAAACGGAAGCAAGAAGACACAGAATAATGGCAAAAATGCCTAGAAATGGCTACTACTGTAAATATAGATTATTTCGCGCTGTATATATTTTCGTGAATTTCGCGGAAATTGAAAATGCACGAAAATATGTACTCATCCAGTATTGAATTAAATAGGCAAATCTCGTAAATCCACGAATTTTAATACCAGTGGAAATGTCCGCTTTCACTTGTATACACTCAAAAATATCTACATTTACAGTATAAGAAGTCAGCCTGGGCCAAAGTACAATGATATATAATCGAGGCACAAATGGCACAATGAATACCCCCTGCGGGCAAGCTTCTTTTTATAAGAAAAAAGGCGTAAAAATGGGCAGTGAATAAAGTCAGCCGGGGCCAATGTAAGATGATATATAAAGAGACAGACCAAGAATAGAAGCTAACCCCACAGGGGTATAAAATGGTCGACAAAAAAAGCTAGCCCCACACTGCTATATTCACTAAATAAGATTCATTTTAGACTCATAAACAGTAGAATATGCCCCTTCTTCAGTGAAAAACTACCTAATAAAAGTACAATGGTATCCCGGTGGTAAAGAGTGACATAGCCTATGGTTGGATAGAAGGGGTTGGGGTTATAAACTGAGAAAAGCACACTTATCTCGGGAAGAATTTTATTATGTAAATTCTGGTCTGGCCTATTGATAATGAATGGTATATGTGATATATATCACATGTGAACCAGGGCATTTTTTTTGCGATACTATTGTTTTTATTTAGTTCTCTTTTTTTCACTGTATTTATCTATAACGTTTAAAATGAAAATTAAATGTAAGTAAAGATTGAATATGTGATTAACATCGCAAACGACTCAGGGTCAGGGTGATAAAGGGATTGAATTGATGGACTAAATGACTGAATCCATAAATTTATTTCAGGAACAATGAATTATTTGTCAATTCTGAGAGCAGGAATGTGTTACTGGGATAAAAACTACCCTCAAATCATGTGTCACACTAGTGTGTTATCATATTTCAGCTGAGCAGGTACGTGTGGGCCAGTCGGTAAGTGTGGGCGAGCTGGTGATGTGTGGGTGAGCAAGTGCGTCTAGGTAAGCAGGTGGCTGTGGATGTCAGCACCCGGCGGCTCGTAATCGCCGTTTAACTTCTCGGCCGAAAAGTGAGTCGATCAGAGTGTCAGCAGCGACACCATTTCCGATGAGAAACTGCGGTCTGCACAGTGTTGCTTGTTTTTGTAGTCCACTTGGGCATGCGCAATAGTTAGCACAGCATGTATTTCATTCCATCCAGCACGCTACCAGTGAAATTTGTCTGTTTTGAAGTATTTCACTGTTTTAATCCACTGCCAATCGGTCGATCACGTTTGCATAGATCTAATATATTAAGGCTATGAGTGTGAACCAGGGCACCTGTTCTTCTCTTCATATGTTACAGAAATAAAGAATTTCAGCTTTTGTCAACAGGCCGCCCTGATAATTTTTGGTGTTTTTCGGTCATCCACCATGTAAACTATGGCCTTACCTTCATTTTCATGAAGGTTACCGAAGGTAGAGGCAATATTGCGGCCTCAGAGCGTCTCAAAAAGCATCTCATCCCGTTTTTACATCAGAATAAAGAGGATTTCATGCAAAGTGACACTTCATGAAGGTCTGTAGTTAGCTTGAAACCCCATCCTTTAGCATTGAGCTGAAAAAGTTGGTTTTCTGCTGTTTAGGTGACTTTTTTTCAATATCAATTTTGTATATGAAATATTGCTTCTTTTGTTTCAATATTTGATGGCATGGATTGGCATTGATCAAGACTTGTATGCTGCAGCATTTAAAGATTTTATTTGCAGGTTTTTCACAGCAAAATAACACCCAAAAGGCAAGGGATTTTTTTGGCAAAAATCACAAAAAATACCTGTCATATAAGAACCTGGCACAGGGGTGCCCTGGTTCAATAACAATGTTCCGTAAACCTACAATCATCATTATTTTCTAGAGGTGCAACAAGAATACAAGGGTTCAGACTAACAATGTACTTGTTCAGGTGGTAATTAATGTTCTTGTGTTGCTCCTTATCCGTCCTGAACCCCGTCACCCTCAGCAGACGCTCGTTGTCGTTACACCAGTCAGACAGGACGACGGCCCCATCAGGAGCACATGTAGCTACCACAGTCTGCATGGAGGCTCTCTTCCACAGGTTCTTGTTCTCGTTACTCAGGACACAGTAGCCATAGGTGGTGCTGTCTGTGTCATCAGGGTTACACACCACATCACCCGGGAAACGGCAACCTGGAAATAGAAAATTACTATTTCAGAACATATAATGCATTGAATCTATATATGTTTGTTTTAGAGTGTTGCCATTGGTGGAGCTGCAAGCGCCATCTTAGTAGCAGAGCCCATCTCCAGGGTTGCTCAACCAATGGAAATTAAAGTGGCAGAAAACCTTGTGTATACGCCGTATAACTTGTGTATCAGTAGCACCTAGTCTTTGGCAATAACGTATAAACAACATTGGGGGCATCATTATAGTGACTTTAGTACCGTAGTCTAAATCTAAAATCTCATATATTAGCAGTACCTCAACGTTAGGCCATCCCTATAAGTCGCACCAGTGATATGACTCAGGTACTAGCTGCGGCTTCTATGCAAAGAGTTTATGGTATGTATGAATGTGCAGTGCATTAGGAGGTGCCAGGCCACAGACTACTACAACAGGAATAAACTGTGATGACTTTAATTGCTGTGTATCAGAATAGGTGCCAGGGTGAGAGGGTAAGTGGTAAGCATTAAAGTCTGAATCTTATAGAAGTGCCAAGGATACAGCGGTTTTGAAATCTATAAGTGCTCGGGCGCTCAATCTAAATCTATGTTTCATTTTAATTTGAGTATGAAGACCCAGCACTCCCTTCTTTGTTTTTTTGGTCACACAATTCTTCATCTTGAATTACTTTAGTAATTCCATGACCTCATTTCTTGTTAAACATGATGTGACATCACCCAGAGTCTTTGCAAACATTTTTTCATCCCACAGGACATTCGGTCTACATTTTTGAAGGACCGGATAGCCACATATCTGATGAGTCATGCATTTTAAATATAAAAAAGTATTCTCCACTAAAGATGCATTATATTTGTAATCATCTATGGCCAGGATAGATACATAGTTTTACACAGTATGTTGACAAACAGATTTCAGCTTTAAAAAACCTACTAAATTCTTTTCATTCAGAGAAGCCCAACATGTGACTGGACATTTGGTCCTGCTACACTTGTCAATCTGCTGGACCGGTGGCATTTTAGGAGGATATTGCCACTATCCTGCATGTTTTCGCAAAGACTGCATCCATTAAAGAAGCAATTTATCTTCTGTTTCAGGGCAGATTGCACATCAACTCCTAAAATAAGACAGGTAGCTAATTGAGGAAATAGAAATAGATTATAAGAAAATAAGAAAAAGAGTAAGAGATTTCATCCTCATCTTCACAATGCATGAAGAAAAGCAGCATAACCTAAGCATGTAATACACTTACCATTCTTATTGATATAAGGTATACGTATAGGGGCAAGTTTCTGCCTGTACTTTTGTGGTCCGTAACCTTGTCCATACTGGCTGTACCTCGAGCTGCCATAACCTCCATAACTCGTTATAGCATTGGTCATTCTGCTGTATTCAAAGTCAGGGCTAAAGTCAGGCCCATATCCAAGACTCTTTCCTTGAACCTTACTACTGACTTCTGGGTCTTTGGTGTTGCCTGGAAGATTTGTGCTGTTGGTCAACACATCACTACTGGCAACATCCTGCATAACTAGAACAAAGATTATTACATGAATATTAATCAATACAATTCGATGTTGGGGATGCAATAACATTACATGTATTTACCTACTGAAGCTACATAATGCAACATAATTAGTGCTAAAAAAAGTTCTTAACTTAACAATACTGAAATTCTCAAGTCCTCTTTATACTAAATATAGCCCCTGTACATTGGATGTAGGCAACAGCAGAACGTAAATAAGGTGGTATTTATTGTGACTACTATTCTGAATCCAGTCTTTGTGAAAACATGCAGTACCGAATGTTCAGTCACATGTTGGGCTTTTCTGAACAAAAGAATTTAGTAGGTTTTTTTTTGCAAGACCGAATGTGCAGTGGGATGAAAATCTTTCGCAAAGACTGTGAATCTCAAATTTGTAACTATTTAGTAAAAGTGTAAATAGTTCAAAATGATTGGCATATTACCAAAAGTTATTACCGTCAAGTTATACATGAGAGTTATACACCATACACGAATCTACTTGGCTTACCCAGGCTTGTTATGATGAGGAGACCCAACATGGTTACAGCTCTGCTTGTGCTAGAAATGATTACATTCAACCATGTCCAACCATGTCTTCATATTTATACTCAAAAAGACACTTGGTGAATTATTGACATTCTGCATGTATACCCGGTACCAAGCTATGTCAGTGAACTATCGGCCTTTCTACATACTGTCCATATTCTAAACGATGTGTAACATAGAAATACCTGATATATTTATTGTTAATGATATAATTATGCTTTTAGTTTCAGGCAATTGCCCTATGTGTTCAGCTCTGTTGTATGTGTATATAATCTAGTGCTCTAAAATAACCGCGGGTCCAGTTATTTTTTTTGGTTTGAAACAAATTTATTCATTCACATGATATTTGATAAATTTGTCCTTTGTTACAAGTGATACTCTCGGCAATGTCCAGGGCTTATCAAAATATTACATAAATAAATGTTTGTTATAAAGTATTTTAAATAGTGTCTATTACGTACTGATCCTATAAATGTGCATTTCTTTTCGAGCTTATACATATGTATGCCCTTTGAAGGATAGGCTTTGCCATGGGCTTTATCCTTCCCTTTTCCAAGGGGTTATCATAGGGTGATAGGATGAAATTGGGGTGAAAACACATTATGAGGTTGGTGATTGAATGAGGATGCGCTGCAATTTATGGCTGGGGAGGTTATGATACACTGACACCCAGTGCTTATCTCAGGCTGAGTTATAATAATCTATATCACAACTTACATGTGGTATATCATGCTTATAGTTTAGCCATATTCTACTCAACACCTCGACGGGGTGGGTCAAGGGGGGGTCTTTTTATACAACGTTTTAAAGGCAGCAATTGACTTTGCCTTCTGCACCTCTGGTTTTATCCTGTTCCACAGCTTTATTCCTCTTGCGTGTGGGCCTTTTTCGTACTTTTGCAAAATGGCCCTTCTTGAAGGAAATCTGATTTTCAGGTCACCCCGGGTTCTTGGGTTCTCCCTGGGACGTAGCCCCAGGTTCCGAGACTCCTTGAACATGATCAGAGCTAGCTGATATTCCCTCCTCTTTTCAAGGGTCTCCACGTTACATTCATGGTGTAGGGTGTCTGTCCTATGCTCAATATTGAATTTCCTAGTACAAACTCTTAGTGCCCTATTTTGCAGGGTTTGGAGTTTTTTTACCCTACTTTTCTTTGCACCTTCAACTAAAAAGCTGAAATAATCAAAATGCGGCAGTATTGTTTGTTTATAAACCAACACTGCCGTATCTTGATTCATTTGCGTATTCAGCCAGTTCAGCTTAAATATTTTCTGCCTTGTCTTAGACTCTGTGGCTTTCATATGTGAATCTTTAGTTCACTGTCTAATATAACTCCTAAATACTTATATTCAGCTGGGGTTTCTAGCGGTGAATCATGCATGAGCCCAGGGTTAAAGAGAGGCTACAATGTATGAGTACTGGGGCACTATTATGGGGACTAATTGGGAGAGTCATTGATTTAATTCCATGGTGATTGATACCGCAAATGATAGAATACTCATTTAGATTCTGTGGGACCAAGAGCATGTAACTATTGTTCAGCCATTCTACGTATAGATTTGTGTATTCGCTGGATAAATATGTTCAAGACCTTAAAGGATGGCATACTGCAATAATGTTTCGTAATGGTACATAAATGCATCCCCAGTGAGTGAACTACTCACCAGCGCTGCCTAGGTGCATCATGACACCAAATGAATATAACGCTTGAGGCATGATGCCTTCCTTATTCCTTAACGACAACATGTTGCTAGAAAACAATCTGATGGCATGATGCATCAATGCAGCCCTGGTTGGTCAGTCGATGGTGCTGAATCGATGAATCATACTCTTTAGGAGTGGATCAACCCTGTAGAGTTAGCATGATGCTTGAATGCAGCCCTGGCAAGTTACTCGTTAGGGCTGCATTTATGCATCATGACGACCAAAGGCATGAATGCATTATGCCATCTTTAGAGGGCTAACAGGTCAAACAAGCCTACTCCATCCTCCCCTGGGTGTTATGCATAAAAAGGTGATAAATCTTCTTGTGAGGGGTCATCATGAGCAATGAAGATTTTAACCTGGAGGCATTTGCCCAGTCAATTAACCTTAACTAAATGTATTACTGTGAAACCTTGCGTATAGGCCGCGGCTAGTATGCGAGTCAGAACGCTGGTGCCGCTTTTAGGATCGGCACAGAGTCAGGGTGTGGCTTATACGTGATCTTTTGCTATTTAATATAATAACCTACAAACGTCACTAAAATCAGATCACTGGTGCAGCTTATATGATTGCCCTAAAATCGGGGTGCGGCTAAAAACGCGAGGTTTTATGGTATCATAAGATTTTCATCAGCCTAATACCTGTGTATATATATATATATATATATATATATATATATATATATATATATATATATATATATATATATATATATATATATATACATATATATAACATGGCATTTCTACATACTGTCCATACAAAAAGCTAGGTACAACATATAAATATCTACTTTATTCATCATTAATGATATAATTATGCTTTTAGTTTCAGGCAGTTACCATCTGTTCACCTCTGCTTCATGCATGTAGAGTGATATGTCCTTAAATCGGCCATGTACCTTGAGCCAACCACTTTCCCATGTTTACAACACCAAATCGTGACCATAAAACAGCTGCTAATCCAGGGTTCAATCTATTTTCATTGACATTATAGAGGGAAATTAAGGTTTCTACTAAGTTATATTTTTTAGAGGTTAGGTGTTCGTCTCTCCACCATACAGCTAAGATACCATCGGCAAATGTCGCCACACTTCTCAGGTTATGAAAGGTAAAACCCACGCCATATCCCCAGAACAGTGGCGTAGGAAAAGGGGGGGGGAGGCAGGGGGCCAAGCCCCCCCCCCAAATCCCAGAGGAGCGGCCTGAATATGTTTGGGACCTCCCCCCCCCTAGAAAACACAAAAATAAACTTGCCAAGACGCCACAGTATAATACATAAAATTCTCAAATTTACCTCTCCCACATAAAATGGGGGCAGAGACGCATCGGGTCCCAATCAGAAACAAAGGGGGCTCAAACTCTACTTTTCTCTACACTTCTAATATAAGCCTGTTTATACGGTATCAAGCACAAAGGCCAATGCTCAAAGACTTGCCTCCTACTCCTCGGCAGAATCGGCCCTTCCGTATTATGTCTATGTCCATGAAGCCTCTGTTTTGTTCATTAAGTACAATCCATATTTGTAGAAAGCATATAGCTTGATGTTTTCTCAATGAAACAAATAAAAAAAATATTTGTGTGTGATTTGTGTGTGATTTGTGTGTGATTTGGCAGATCAGCAGCCTTCACAAAATATGTGTGTCAATGTAGCAGGATGGTTGACTCATGGTAGAGATATAGGCAAATTCCCCACCTCAGACGTTGGAAGCCCATATGAACCAAAAGGCCTATATTGGAAAGTTGGGACCCCATTGTCTGGAATGCCTAGAACTTCAGAAAAAACATTGAAACCCATCCTTGAGTTCCCAGGAAAGCTCATAGGGACAGAACAGGCTCAGGTGGTCGACTCATGGGCACTTTACTCCATATATAGACTAAATATATAGTGTTTGCATATTTAAAAAAAGAAAGGCATAGGGCAGACATTCACGCACCACAATTTGACAAGATTTTTTTAGTGACTTGTGCAATTGGTTTTAGAGGAGGGGGCATTCTCCCTAGCTAGGACCCTCTGACTTAGTTTAAATAAGCGATATTCAGCCAAAAATAATTTTCTCATTTCAAGAAAATAAGATGAACAAACTCTGTCTTATTTTCTTAAAACGAGAAAAATATTTTTGGATATGCTCGTTCATGTAACCTCCTCCTAGACTAAACCTCATAACCTCGGCTTGTGCTTATGATGCTCCTCCTCCTCTTAGGATAGAAGGAGTAGAATAAATATATCCAATATAGTATGATGTATACAGAAGAACACCTAGGCGAGTATAACTTTTCATATATTATAAACCGTACCATCGCGATAAAGAGCCTGGTCTTGAAAGAGCGTCGGTCTTGAATAAGCACCGGGGGTATAGGGGCCTCCAAGTGTTTCTTAAGCACTAAAAACATAAACTTGAATACGCGCCTGCCTTGTATAAGCGCCGGGCTAAGAGCCCCTCAAAATTGAAGAGCGCCCGGGCTTATACACGATGGTACGGTATGCTTGACACAATGACAGTAGCCTCGACCCTTGCTACCTTAGACACACCAATAGTTGT
Source organism: Harmothoe impar (assembly GCA_947462335.1). NCBI lineage: Eukaryota > Metazoa > Annelida > Polychaeta > Phyllodocida > Polynoidae > Harmothoe > Harmothoe impar. Next base: position 17,909,040 of record OX381717.1, read on the forward strand.
AAGGTTACATATGAGCAATTAGCAGGAGGTGCCCATGGCTTAGTGTGTCATATCGGGCCATCATTAGCTAGTAATAGCGTATATGATTTGTGTCCATAATATGCATGACAATAAGTGACAGTGCAGTTGGCAATTTGGTGTGTAGTTTGGATTTATTCATACATACACTGTAAAAATTTCCCGTTGAAATTACGGGGAATCAGTGTAAAATTTGATGGTTTATCGGAGTAATGTGATTTACCATGACACAGTGTGAAATTCATTACTTTTACATTGAACATCCGTAAACCAGTACAGTGAAACAACATTATTTCATTTACAGTATATCTCACATTAAATATTTGCCCACCAGGCGGCAGCCTTGGAGATATGTGGACTTTAGTGAAACCTCTTACTTTAAAATGTATCTAAATGTGTTAAAAAAATAACAATGTCCAATATCCTCATTAATTGCAGGGTCAATCTTGAAGCCTTTGGTACATTATAGGTAATAGATATATAATGTCACTTTCTATATCAGTGGTAACAAGCAATGATTGTAAAAACACCCATTATGTGGTAATTAGAAATATACATATTCATACTGCTGTCAGAGTTGCTTTGTAACAATCTTAGAGTATCCTTTGCTCATGGATTGCACTTAATATTACTGCGAAGCATATGACTATGCCTCTCAAGGCCCAATATTTCCTGGCCTGAAATTAAGTTGATATTATAGAATATATACCAATGAATCAAGAAAAAAATGAGAATTATCAATAAATGGTGTCAAACTCGTGCCTACATTGGTTTAGTTCAGGAGCCAAATGGATATGAAGTGGTCAGATCCCAATGCAGTGGTGCCATCTATGGCAGTTTCGGTAACTAGTTACTGTAGGCTTCAATGGGGCAGAGTGCTAATAACAGAATAAGAGACAATCTAAAATATTTTTCAACCACAAGCACTGAAGCTCCCTCAATGCTCCATCTGCAAGTTTATACAGCACACATCATTCTATTTATTTCCTTTTTTAGATTCAGTGGAACTACCCTTAGGTTTCAGTAACTGTCTAATCTTAGGCTTCATGGAGAACCCAATGTCAGGTCAACTAGCATAGATTTCTCTAATGTCAAACAATTCATGCCTCTAATATGTAGCAGGTATACAGGGGCGAGTCTTTTTTGATATGGGTGTATCATTGATTAGTTATCATATGTGGTAGTGTTAAAAAATCATAGCAGTTTCTCAGACATGTTGAGTTTGAGGGACAGATGAGTACTATTTTCATTTTATGCCTCTACTACTCACTAGATGGCGGGGCAGTTGGACCCCCCCCCCCCACCTAGTCTCCTGTACTAGCATTTTGATTTTTCTTCTAAAAATGCTTTTTTTAAGGCCTATGTGCTATAGTGATGCATACATTGGCTCTTGGGGGCACTAACATATGGGACTGATACAATCCCAAAGCTATGGTTGGTATAGGGAGGATGCCTATTCCAGTGATGGAATCGGCCATGTGAACTTTCGACATTGGGAACTTTTAAGTCCGGAATCACGGCTGACTAATGTCGGTGGAGACACCCTTATGATTTACGAATCAGGGTTACCATTTTATTTTATGTCACAGTTTAAATGACATTTGATTAACAAATAATTCTTTCAAGTGACAACTTTAGCCCCAGAAATTCCCAGGCATAACCAGCATTTCACTTTTAAGGTTGATCGCTACTCTTAACTTTTCATCCATAGAATTTCCTAATTTTTTGTCTCATGGCAGTTTAGATCATTAAGAAATGGAAAATGTAAAAAAATAGGGGGGGTCCCGAGCTACTTTTTTTTATTACAGATTTTTGAAAAAAAAAGTATTCTCTATTTTTGCCAAAAAATACAAAAAAATGGGAAATTTTCATGATTTTTTTTCTTAGTGAACCAATGCCAACATTGATTTTGTATAGCACATGAAGAATCCTAGGTTATGTCCTTTAATAGGAAAAATAAAATTATGGTCCAAAAATGTACCTTTGTATGAAAAAGCGTGATGTTTTTATGACGATCATTCAAATGTAATGCATAATTCTTCAGCAATATCTAAATATCACTAAAAAAAAAACATGAACTTTTTTTTTTCTTTTTTCAAAAAAATGTTCAGATCAATAGCTAACATTTCAAAGGAGTTTTGATAGGTGGTCCCGGGCATATTTTTATGGTTTTGGGCCTTGGAAGTTAAAATATAATGCAAAAATTCACTAAATTTCATATTTAAAGCCCAAAATAATTACTAAAATGGCAAAAATCAAGGTATAAAATGGTTTTATTTCCTACCCTTGGTTATTTCAAAGAACGTGATGAGATTTATATCTATCTAGATAATGATTCATTGATTAATAAGTCCAATATCCTAACTTACATTAAAAATCTTTTAATATGACTTCATAAGCATACATGTATATGTATCTAGTTTTGTAATATTAGGCCCGTCTGATACATTTAAGATATATGCGCAGAGACCTGCGCAGTTGTCCATATTCAATGAGTAGCGATCAACCTTAACTACACCCAGAAACTTTTGAAAATCTAGAAAATCAAATGAAAATCTGGTGTCTCACGGAGTGTTTGATTTTTTTTTTCTCAAAATGCCTTTTTTTAGATTGACTTTTAACTGATATTTTCTCAAAAATCTAGAAAATAACTGACAAAATATGACAATTTCTGTTTAAACAGATGAACAATGGGCAAATGAAGCCTAAAGTAGCATGCGGCCTCAATAAGGGTTAACAATCAACAAGAACAAACACGTAGAGTGACAATCATATTTATTATCATAAGAAAAATACTATACAGGAAAGTACATAATTACACTGGGGGTGGGCCTGAAATGGACCCATCCCCGCCATGCTAACCTACTGTGTTGTATATAGGTAAATTACCATCTTATATTTACTGCTGAGGAAAAACCATGTGATACCTAGCACAATAATAATATAGATAGAACAGGAACTGTGATAGGTTGATCGGGGACCTGACAATAAGTGACAAGGCCTGTGATTGGACAATCACTAGAGTTATTAATATACAAGGCTCTGATTGGTTAAGTATCGTCAACGGCTCAGCCAATCAGGATTGGGCTCTTTGGACTGAACCTAATGATGAAATGTTACACGTTCTGTGATTGGTCGACTTATATTCTAAATTGGGAGTCGAATTTTCACTTACCAATTTTGCGACGTATTTATATTTATTTGACCTGTTGAAACCCTCACATAACGACAAGTACAATAGTTATGTTAACCCTTTAAGGGCAACATCATACGTTAATGCGCCATGCCCTTTCGTCGTTAAAAGCATGAATGCAGCTTTGGCGAGTAACTCGCCAGTGCTGATTAAAGCACCATGCCGACCCTACAGGGTTGATCAATACAATCCCAAGCGTCGGCATGATGCACCAAAACAACACTGGTGAATTGCTTTCCTCGTGACGACAATCATCGCTTTTTCGCGATATGCCATCCTTAAAGGGTGAACCATGGGTGGAGTGCACTACCAGTGTTTATTAGCCTTATCGTACATCGTCCACGCTAGCCTATCCAGGCCATGTTTGGGTCTTCTTAGCACCTAGGAGTGTATAGTTTCATGTCTCATACTGCACTGCAGTAAAAATTCAAGTTGTAATTCCACATTGCACTTTTTTCTTCAAAAAAAAAAAAATCCTCGTTTTCATCATCACTATCATCATCAACACATTCGACCACGTCTAAATACGTCAACTAAATATTATTATTAAGTATTATTATCATTATGTACACCGATCATTTGGTGTGCATAGATTTAATCGGCATGAAAATGAGTTTCACTAATATTCAAGGTTTATTGTCATTTTGTATTACATACTTGTATTACAAAGTGTCGGTTGTATAGAAATAACGGAAGGCACCTACTGTGGTGGCGGAGTAACAACATTTTTTGATTTCTCATCTTAGGAAAAAAAAATCTGTCATCCGCAATCTCTTGAAATAATCACATGCATTACAATGATGTAATCCCTTTTTTATTTTCAGACACATATAATCATTCAAGTAGGGTTTTGATGATTTTGGCATAGTTTGTCGTGACCGACGGTTATAAGCACAACGGCTGGAACTGAGCCTGCTCTGTACAGATTAAGTATACGGAACTGAATCCCACTGAAATACAACTACAACAAAAAGGGGCAAAAATGTACAAAATGACCAAAATCTTAACCAATCACAGCATTTCTAGTAGTGTCAGTCACGTTTAGGTGGCCCGGTGAGTGTTCATTGGTGTATGTGAATTTGTCTCTTGACTATTATTAATCCGGTAGTGTCGGATCGTCCCAGAATGTCGTAAAACTGACACGACGCTGTCAATACGGCCAATTGAGCACCGCTCATCAACATTGACAGCTATGGTAAAGTCCTTATTGACAGTGCTGTCAAGGTGTTGACAGCAACGGTGTCAATCTCCAGAATGTCGTAAAACTGACACAGCGCTGTCAATACGGCCAATTGAGCACCGCTCATCAACATTGACAGCTATATTAAAGTCCTTATTGACATTGCTGTCAAGGCGTTGACAGCAGCGGCGTCAACCAACCGACGGCTGTTTTTGCTGAGTCATCCTCACGTGGTGCTCTCCTCGTCTGGTGGGTTATTGAGGTTAGCGTCTGTTACTAGAGAGGTGGTGATGGTGTTTGGTGCTACCGACACCAACTCAGAGACTGTCTGGATGTTCCGGTTCGTGTCATCGGCATTAGAGTCGGCTTCCACAACGTCAAGTTTCATGACTTCAAAGACGGTTGTCATGGATACGTCCTGAGAGGTTGAGTTTGCTGGGGAGATACCTGCAAGGTAATGACAAACCGTTAACTTTAACTGTCTTTGTAACCGAGATACTTTTCCATCTGTTTAATCCTTTGAGATGGTATCTCATTTTTGAATATCTGTATCGTATGTTCTATTAATCATTCAATGAAAAAAATACTTTAAGTACTCCGAAATTCCACCCCCCCCCTATCGTTGAAACATGAGAGGCATAACAGGGTAAAATAATCAAAAAGTACAGGTACAGTATTTATATGAGGCAAAGCTGTGCTTTGGAACATATGTATTCAGGCAATGCGGTTTTTGTCAATATATATTGTATCACACAGCGTGCACAACAATTTCTAGTAGATAAAGGTACAAATGTTCCCAAAAATGGGAAAAAAATTCAGAAAGCGAGAATGTAGGGGGTGGTGGGGGGAGGGTTCTTTAGGGACGTGTGCTAATTTTGTCAAATACAGTCAACATTGGCCATACTGTAGAGTAGAGGGAGACCTATGTTTTTGATTCGATTTGAATTTCTTTTATTTATCCTGGCAGGAATGTATGGCCTGGTAGACCATGTTAATACAAACACCAGTATTTTCCGATGAGCGCGATAAAAGGCAATTAGTGTACAGAGATACCCATGTTTTATGAAGCTACACTGACCGGATTCTTCGGTGCTGGCCCCAATGGGGGTGAGCATGTCCTCTGGCGTCTCGGCCACCTCGGAGGTGCTCGAGGTGATGGAGGCGAAGCTGTTCGGGCGACTGTGCCTGGAGAGTGAGTTACTCGGGGAGCGGTGATGCGGAACGTCCCTCGCCAGGGTGAGCTGCTCGTTCGCGACGTCCAGATCCCGCTGTAGACGTTTGTTCTGCTCCTCCTGCTCCCCGAATAGGCTCTGTGTGGCAAGAGGGAGATTTTTTACTTTAAAGAAAAATTAAAAATAGGCTGTGTGGGTGATAAGTGGACACATTAGGGGGATGTTTCATGGACACGTTAGGCAAAAAATAAAGTCGTGTTCAGGTATCCGACCTCTTTTCTTATAGCCCTATCCTAGTTCTTTTTTTTCTTTTTTTCTTAAATCTTTAGGGGTTTTGCCAATTTTCCATCATCATCTGTAGAAAAAAAATCAATCTACCGACCCCATTTTTTGTAATGCCTTAAGAGGACAAATTAGTTTTAGCCTCTGTAGGACAAGGGTGGACACATTAGGGACCTTTAGCAAACCTGACTTAGCTCATTAAACGCAGATGTAACCTATAATTTTAGCATTGCTACGTCTGCGTTAAAAGATCTACATTAGGTCCTATTAGCAGGATGATTAATAGGCTCTGTAGGACAAGGAGAGATATGATCTTTAATAGATCTAGTTCATTAAAACTCTCCTGACACGGTGAAGATAGTGAGTGGACTTACCAGTAACATAGACAACTGTTCGTTCAGTTTCTTGGTGATGTCGAGGATGGGGTTGGTTGCTAGGGTTACCACCACGGCCGGCTTGTCGTCAGCCTTCCCAGCCGACGCTGAACCTGGAACAACGGAAATAAAACTGGATCTTAACACGTGTATCTAGATATGTTACGGTCTAACGCTTAAAGGATGACATTTGTCGTCATGATGCATCAATGCAGACCCTTTTGGAGTGTCTCAACCCCAAAGGGTCGGCACGATGCTTGAATGCAGTGTTGGCGAGTTACTCGCAATAGCTGCATTCATGCATCATGACGACCAAGGGCATGACGCATAAATACTGGCCTGTATTAAATGCAACAATTCATATGAACCTGATAAAAAACATGTAGAACTTTCATAGAGATTTGTATATTCTGTGAAAAGCTATGTTAGATTTGTCTGCAGATTCTTGATTTTGTTGTTGTTGAAAATACGGTAAAACCTTGTGTCAAAGTCGCAGCTAGCACAAGGTTTAACGGTAGTCAGAAAAGTCAATGATCTTGATTTGTTTTTCGTCTATATTGGCAGTAGATAATTCTGTCATGGTATACCTGGCGAGGGGCTGACCGGTTCGTCTGTTGGTGTCTCGTCCTCCGGGGGCACGGTGAGACTGTCGTTAACGAGCTGCGTGAGACGCGACGTTTGGTACGACGCTCCCAGAACCAGGTCACGGATATCCTTCTCACCCTCCATCTCTGACGCCATCTGGTGGGGGAAAACACAATTATTGATTTGAATTCTATAGTTCTTGCGTACAACCCAATCTCAAGTTTCTAGGGGTGCGGGTTATACGAGCATTTTATATCAACCGTTACAGCTTAAACATGGAAAGTTGTAAGTGAAAATTCATGTTGCATTATTTTTTATTAGACCCAGGATATTGGCCTAAAAAGTGTATAGTGTGGTAAATTGGGACTCTTTAACTTTAGGCATACAAGGAGGGAGTGAGCGGTCCCACCTCTAAATTCAACGGTACAAGTAAAACCTTGATTTAAGGGTTCAGTGCGGTAAAATCTCGCATTTAATAGCCTAACTCATGTATTAGCTGAACATAGACTTTGGGAATATCATATAAGCCTCAAAGGGGGTTAGATTATGGTGACTTTAATAATGTAGTATAGCTCTAAAACTCGCGTATTTATAAGCCACACCCTGACTTTGGGTCAATCCTATAAGCCGCAACGGCTGGTGCGGCTTATAGGATCGGCCCAGAGTCGGGGTGCGGCTTATACGAGAGTTTTTGCTACTATGGTACAGTACTAAAGTCGCTATATTGACACCCCTTGTGCGGCTTATAGGATCGCCCCAAACTCGGGGTGCGGCTTATACGCGAGTTAGGCTTATACGCGAGGTTTTACGGTAGCCTACTAAATGCGAGGTTTTACGGTACTTCAATCTACAATTGACACACTTACCTCGGCGACATTGGCGTAGTGAGAGGGCGGCACATTGAGGATCTCTGCTATAAGCCGGTCCTTCTCCTCCAGTCTTTGCCTCACCGACTCATCCGTCTGTTTCAATTTTTCTGTAACGAGAAAATTATTACCATTCAATAAGTTCATCTGTATTATTGAACTTCATAAATGTATACAAAGATATGGAAATAACACTGATCACTTTTTCCACATAATACATAGTCAACATACAAAATCTCGTGAACCTTTGTCAATATATGAATCGTTACGACAAAGGGCATATCAGCACTTGGGTTGACATGACATGTTGTAATACAAGACATAAGGGAGTGCTCATTTTTTAAAAACAGGGGGGGGTGAAAAATTTGGACCCCTTGACCGGGGGGGGGGGTAAAAAGTTTAGACCCCTCTTGGGGGGGGGGGTCAAAAAAATTCAACCTGTTTTGAGGGAAAGCCCGCCCGTTACTATGCTACAAAGGGGCGCGAACGCGCTCGACTTTCGGCCTGCACGCTCCGCGGGAAATCTCACCACCCCCCCCCCCCCCCGTTGTTAAAAAATGAGCACTCCCTAAGTATACAACTTGTATCCTTATGTCTTGCTGACAGGCTCTGCCTCCCCCAGTACGGCGGGATACACTCCCAAAGGATCGTCATGATGCACCAATGCATTAGTGCATTATGACATATAGCACATGAAGCTGTAAATACTTACGTCTAGCAGACAGCACCGGCTCGGCCTCCCCGAGTACTGCGTCGGAGATGACGACCTCGGTGGGCTGTATGAGCTCGGTCTGACTGGTAGGGTGCAGCACCGTCACCTTGTCCAGGCTGTCTACGGAGCTACTCCGGTAAGTCTCCAGACCCTCCGCCTCCACGGGCCTAAGGGGGGAGAAGGGGGTAGTGTTAAAACAGGACTATGTTACATGTACAGTACATGAGGGGATGTAGCTAGATATAGCTAGAGGGTAATTAGGCAAATCAATTGATACATTTTGGGTAATTATAAGTCTAGAACTTTGCCAAAAGAGAGTACTTTGAATACGGCACTGAATTAAAGGACTTTTCTTCTTATAACGTGTTAAAACCAGGGTTCTGAGAAACTTAAAAACACCAAAATTCAGGTTCAAACTTTCCAAGATTTCGAAGACCATTAAACTATAGAGCTATTAACTACTAAAATGCCATTAGAATAGCTTAAAAAACGGTAGGTCTCCAGGCCGCTTCTACAGGCCTAAGGGGGAGAGATATACAGCACATAATGACAGTTGTTTTTTTAAACTTATGGTCTGACAAAGTTCCCTAGTAAACCTTATATAGCAACATAAATGTTGATTGGACCTAAGGCATGACCAGAATAAGGATTGAAAGAATGAAAAATTGCGAAAGTGCATGCATCATGTCGTCCAAGACCATTATCTTATACGGTATGCTGTCTTCATAGCGCTAAAGTTCAGAAAATGATCACTACCGTATTCGACGCAATAAGCGCTTCCCCCCGCCTTTTGGGGCATTTTCTACGACTCTCAAGTATTGAAATGCCATGAAAATAACTTTATATGCGCACGTTGACGTTGAATACGTTAATCGATTGATCTGCTTAAGTGTTGACTTACTCTTCCTTGGACTCCTTGCGTGCGCGGGGTGGCTTGCTGTCGGGGGAGGTGGTGGGGGGCGGCTTGTTGGGCTGCTTCTGGGTCCGCTCTTTGTACGAGTCTACAGCCTCCGTGATGTACCGCAACCATCTGGGGGAGCAAACAGGCAGGGTTAGGGCTGTAGCAAACATGTTTCAATTTTCACTTTTAAGTGACCATTCTGGGGCCAGAAAATAAGTACCGGTATTGTTAAGTTTGTACGTATGTTTTCATCTTGACCCATTAAGGATGGCATAATGCACCATGCCCTTGGTCGTCATGATGCACCAATACAGCCACTGCGAGTTACTCGCCAGTACTGAGCATTTCAGCATAATGCCGACCCCTTGGAATTGGTACAGTCCCAAAGGGTCGGCATAATGCACCAATGCAGGACTGGCGATTAACTCGTTATATTATTTTCCTAAACCTTTTTAGGCACGCATGGTGCTTCAAATGCGCCATGCTATTTCTCTTTAAACTGACGTTTTGTATATTCTTCATTTATTTTACCCATTCTCTCTTTCTCTAAGTCGCTATCCCTCTCTATAAAACTGTCTGTCCATATGTCTCTACCTCAATGTATCTTCCCTATACCCACAGGGTAACCTGGCATGAGTTAACTTTTTTAATAGTTTTGTTTCAGTCCATGTACATGCCTCCGGGAGGGCAAAGAGTATATTGCCCTGAGGTATGCAATAGCTTTCTTGGAGAAGAAAACGTAACATTATCTTGCATCATAAGCTTTTTATGGCGTTAAAGGACTTTCCTCGTACAAAGTCGTTTTAACCATGTCTGGCTCCAGGCATGAATTGGCCTAGTTCTATTTGTTTTGCATTTAAGGCCTATAGGTGCCCTAGGGACTGACAGGAGTGCATCTATCCAACGTGAGGAGGACTTGGCCCGAGGTAGGAGAACGTCATCTATTCTAATATAGCTAACTCACCAGACCGTAACCTTCCCTGGTCCATCTGCTAACACCATGGTTATTTATTACATGAATTTACCAGGAGGTTTTAAATCAAACACTGAGCTATTTCACATGTCTAATTCTGTAGAAACCCATATTGTACCTAGTCTAGTGGCTGATAAGCTAATACCCTCTACACATGGGGGTATAGAAGGGGGAGGGGGTCCCCATGTCCCATGTCTATCTTAGGAAATGTCCCTGTCGCCCTGTCTATGTGAAGAAATTCTCATGTTACATTCTCATGTTAGATAGCTCCAAAATGCCCAAGTCGGCCATCTTAGGGGTTTAGATCAATATCCATATATATACATAGACAATCCACACACCTCCCCTTCTCCATATCCCACACACTACGATATAAGACACCATCTAAGATATCAACTCATTCTTATCTCAGAGATGTCCTCACCTTTATAACCTACACATATCTCCCTAACCAAACTAACACCATGTCACAGAACACCTACTTTGGTTTGGTCACTTTATCCATCCTGTAGAATGCCCCATATGGGTACAGATTAAGGTATATCCCTCCAGGCAGGCCTAAGGTCCTTGGTACTCAGCCTAAGTTAGGCCTAACATTGTCCAATGACCACAATCATTATTATAACGCGTCACACACGCCACAAGAATAGGGTCATCTCGCCGTAAAGCCTCATAGTTATGTATCTAACCATTTAAGGTGGGAATAGTGCTTAAATGTGCTATGCCCTTTTGTGGAAATGATGCATAAATGCAGCCCTTTATGTCGAGCTAATAAGGTTGATACACTCCCGAAGTGATGGCATGATGCACCAATGCAGTGCCGGCGAGTTACTCGCCGGCGCTGCATTGGTGCATCATTGACAACAAATTTGAGGTGTCATGCCATCCTTAAAGAGCTTACTCTCCAGGACTTTGGCCTACGGCTTTGGTGTAGTCTATACTATAGGTCACTGCTTTATCTTTTGGGGATTCCCCTAGTATGTTATGGAAATATTATTCTTTTGATTTGCCGTATTATCGTACTAAGCAAACATCTTTCGAAGAAAAAAGAGCTTAATCTGTTTGTAGTACTTAAATTATGATCCCAAAACAAGATATAGTTTAGTTATTTCTAATCTAAAGTTTGACTTTAAAGGAGCACATGAATACAGTTTTTTTTTTTTTAACTTTCTTAAATGATGCAGACAATTTGTAAGGCCGATATACCCAAAGGAAAAAAGAGGGTTGTAGTTTTTGTAAAGAGGGCCAGTTTTAATACAGAGGGTTTATAACAGATATCAAGATAACGAATTCTTACTTGAACCAAAATAAGCCTCTTATAAACCTTATCTATCTTCCCTGTCCTACATACAATGGCCATGAATGTACTTTCTATTTGCTCCATATTCAATACAAATACCATCAGGATCAATGAATATTAACCTGTCCTTTTTATATCACCCTGCCTCGTGTTGTTATTGGTCGAATAGAAAAAAACATTAATTTTGATGGGTTGAAATGTTTGCATGGAGATGATAATAGGAGAGATAGGTCCCTATAGGTGGAAGGTCGTAAAAAGGGTCAACACTAACCCTTTAAGGACGGCATGATGCATCAAGGCACCACATCACTGGCGAGTAACTCGCCAGCAATGCATCGGTGCATCATGTCAACCCTTGCGGAGTGTATCAACCACATTGGGTCGGTTGGTATGATGCATGAATGCAGCACTAGCGAGTTAGTCGCCAGAGCTGCAAGCATGCATCATGATGATAAAAGGGGCATAGTACATTGAAGCACTGTGCTGTCCTTAAATGGTTAGTCTCTAGTCTGTTGTAACATGCCCCATGTTGTCTGTGGTTGCAGACTGTTAGGGCCTAGCGCTGTGATATCCCCATGTCAATCTCCATATATAAGTCTTAACTACACGCGGACTGGGATCAGCTTGGGTGGTGGAATGAGGCACATAGATTAGGCCCCATTAAATTAACCTTCAATGCATGATATGGCCCTTTATCATCATGAGTAGACTCACCAGGGCTACGTGCATGTATCACGGTGTCCAATGGCATTAAATCTTTTAAAAGGGCTTAAAGCGTCGTTCTCACCCCTTACACTTCGGCACATAGTAGACTAGAACAGGACTAGAAATGTGACTGGTAGACACTCGGTGATATAAAGGCCTCTTTAAAAGGTCGATTAACATTGTTCTGAATGGCGCTAGGTACACGGTAACAGACTGTAACCACTGAGGAGGTCCTTGTGCATGTTACATTAGGACTAACCCCCCCCCCCCCCCCCTGTGTGTGTGTACAGTGCTATATATCCGTGGTGTGAGATCAGCCTCTCAGAGATAACGGAGGCACACATGGTACAGTCCTGATAATCAGCTAACTACTGGAGTGGACAGGGGGGAGGGGGTGTTGGTGGAATTGAGGTAGGGGTGGGGGTGGGCTTACAATATATTCATTCTACTTTTTACTTTTTAAAATAAATTTATATATATATTTTTTTTTTTTTAATAATATATACCGGTAACTTTTTTTTTTAATAATTTTTTTTTTTTTTTGGGGGGGGGGGGGCTGGAAAATGTCACCCCTTTTCACCAAAATTGGCCATTATATTTTTTGGTGAAAATTCCTCACTCTCCCCGAGCCTAATGTCTAGCTCCCTCCCATGGTATGAGATACCTTGGGTAGGGTGGCTTGCATCTAGCTCACGGAGTAGGAGAGGAGTGGATTTTCACAAAAGAAATTACTATAGCTCGCATTACTTTCTAGTTCGCAGAGATCGGGATACTCTCGTTCCCAAATCCTTCCGAAGGAAGGCTCTGGGGACAGCCAAATGACCTTGAACTTGGAAATTTGCTGGTTCTGGGCAACCCCTGCTGGTAGGCTTGAACCAGCGTACAGGAACAGGAAATGGAACCAGAATGTATGATGGTAGTTTTAGGTAGATTTACCATCAGCCTTTCTGGTTCCATTTCCTGTTCCTGTTCGCTGGTTCCAAGCTACCAGCAGGGGTTGCCCAGAACCAGCAAAATCCCTTCATTTGGCAGTTACCAGAGCCTTCCTTCGGAAGGATTTGGGAACGAGAGTAAGATCGGGATAGCAGAATTTTTAGTGATCGCGCGCTCATGTGAAAATCCATCAACCCTCCCTGTAGTTAAATAATGCCCACTCCTTAAAGTGGTCAGAGACTGGGACAGGATTATGTGCATTATTATTCATTATTATTCTGACTAAGCATCGACTCTTGGCGCCCATTTGAGGCACCCTGGGTAGAGGCAGGTCAGAGAGTGTCATTCAGTTTAGTGACAATTTGTTATTTGTTGTTTTATTTTTATTTTTATTTCATTTATCCTACAGGCTACCAAGAGTTCACACATTAGAAAATGCCATATTTTTAAGATAGAATTGACACCGACTAGTAACATCACATAAACCCCTCACTCTCCTTATCTCCCTTCTAGCTCGTGTTTAACAAGCACCCTTCAGCATTATTTGTATAATTGTGACACAACTGAACAGGCAGGTATGTGATAGCACTCCCCCATAGATATGCATCTACTCTACATACTCATGCAGCATGCCTCCTCTGAACCAGGGCCCTCGAAAAAGGGACCCTCTGAAACAAGGCCTTCTGAACCAGGGCCCTCAAAGTAGAGGGCCCTCTGAACAAGAGAACAAGGACCCTCGGGACCAGGACCCCCTGAACAGGGACCCTCGGAACCAGGGCCCCTCGGAACCAGGGACCTCTGAACAAGAACCTTCGGGATCAGGGCCCCCCGGAACAGGGACCCCCTGAACCAGGGACCCCCTGAACCAGGGACCCCCCGAAGCAGGAACCCCCTGAACCAGAGTCCTCTGAACATGAACCCTCGGAACCAGAGCCCCCTGAGCCAGGGACCCTCTGAACCAGGGTCCCTCTGAATCAGGGCCCCTCTCAACCAGGGCCCTTGGAACAGGGCCCCCTGAACCAGGGCCCCTCGGAACAAGGGCCCTCTAAAAAAAGGCCTAGGCATAAGAGCCTTTTGAAATAGGGCATTGGGAATCGAGGCGAGCCCTGTCTGTTCCTAGCCCCTTTTACATGGGCTCTGGCTCCCATGGCATGGCTCTCATCAATCCCAAGTCCTATTTATTAGTCATAACTCGTATTACGACTAGCTCTCGGTACACTTCTCTTTCCTCAATTCCTGCCAAACCCATCCCATTCCTGTTCAATGCAGGAAGGATCTACCCCCCACCAAGTCACATCCGTAACCCTTTAAGGTCAGCATGTTGCTAAAAGGCGACATTTGGTATCATGATGCATCGCTACGGCGAGTAACTCGCTGATGCTGCCCTTGTGCATGATGCCGACCCTTTGGGAGTGTATCAACCCCGTAGGGTGGTCATGATGCTTGAATAGAGCACTGGCGAGTAACTCACCAGGGCTGGATTCATGCAGCATGATGCATTAATGCATCATGTGGCCCTTAAAGAGTTCATGCACTATGGCTGTATGTCATCGAGATCGATGAGTGCAGCGATGGTGAGCTATATATAACTAGCAGGGGCTGCGCGCATCATGGATCATGTCGACACTATGGTGCTGATACACTCCTGAAGGGTCGGCATGATGCACCAATGCGGCGTTGGATGAGTTTGTGCATCATGACGACACATGGAAATAAAGCCTCAAAGGGTGAAACATATTCCTTAAACTCTTTCCCAAAACTTCAATTTGAAGAAACATTGATATTTCCCGAATCACACCAGAATCCGTGAAGACCTAAAAGTAGGAAGAGAAGTTGAATAAATCTAGAAAGCTACAAAAAGTACATTATGTCAATAATACACCCAGGGCGTTCCCGCAGCCAATTCAGGTCAGCAGAGCACCCCTTAGTCATTTAGAGGCCGCGTGATGCCAAAAGGTTCATGTTTATTTGGTGTCATGATGCACCAAAGAAGCACCGGCGAGTAACTCGCCATGGTTGGTGCATCATGCTGACCCCTTTGGGAGTGTATCAACCCCGTAAGTTAATCGCGGGGGCTGCGGTCATACATCATATTGACTAAACGGCATAGCGCATTAAAGCACTATGCCGGCCTAAGAGGGTTTGGCAACTGGGTCCAAAACAGATATATATACATACATGTATTCTATACTGTATGACTAGTCCAGGATAAACTCTACTGTCTGACCCCCCCCCCCCCCCTCAACACACACAAACACAGACCTTGTCAGATTAGGATAGGAATACATGGATTATCCTGTACCACTCACTTACATAGACAAGATAGATGGTGATAAAAGCTCTAATCCCCCTAACCTTCACCCCCCCCCCCAACCTTCAGCTACCTCCTTGGTTAATCCCTCCCACCTCCCCTCTTCTATCTACATAGCTGACCAGTCATTATAATCCTGAGAAGAAATACTTCTATTTTTTCCCCTTTTCTGTTTTTAAACTTCTGATCTGTAACGTTGATTCAGATGTATCAGCATAGACATCTGATATTCATTCCAACGTTGAATCGATGTAAATAACAGTGACTTAAAATCCAGGAATTAATCTATGGATCAAAATGTTATAATTTACAAAGATTTCAAATTCGGCCATATGTATGACAATGTCTAGTAGTAATACAAAGTCTCTTATGTTTTCAATGTTGATGGTGATGGGCATTGAATCAGTGCCAATCTCCCAAACACTCCCATCCCCCCTTCCGCCCTAGGTCCTCTGTACTACTAGTAGGGATGGAAGTGACAAAGCACAAAAAAAACTTGCAATGTTCAAATTGATGCTCTTGCCTGAAGGTCATCTATAGCCAAGTATTGAGGGAAAGAAATCTTGAAATCATGGAAAACCTTGAACACTTTCCTCCCTGAATATTGATGGTGATTGGCACTGAGTCAGGCTCAATCCCACAGCAACAACAACAACAACAACAACAACAATAGCAACACAGAGAACACCCCCCCCCCCCTGTACTACCATCCTACCTTGATACAGGGTGGTTTGTGGCCGACCCGCGGCCATCTCCCTCCATAGTACTGAGGTGTATATGTATGTATATAGCGATGTAACTGCTGTGGACTTATTCCCACAACCTCTGTGTGCACATTGACACCAGAAGTCTCGCGAGATCGCAAGCTATGGTGTGTCTGTGGTACCAGGCTGAATCTCGTGAGATATTACGAGGACAGAACTAACATGGCCGCGCATATAGAGCCACCAGAATTATCGCTATATATCCTTTAATAGCTCCTTCCTCCTGTGTATGTATATATGTGTGTGTGTCCTTCACTATAGTTCCCTCCTCCTGTGTGTATGTGTCCCCCTGTGTGTGTTATGGAGCTCTCCTCCCGTGCGTGTATCAGTGTGGTGTCTATGTGGTCAGGTAACCATTACTGTATACCCAACCACCGTGACCCCCCCCCCCCCCCACATACAAGCACTACTAGCGTCATGAATATACACATATCCTTTCCTCTTAAATAAGGCCACATGGACTAAACATTGGTTACAAGGTTACGCGACCCGACCTGAGAGAACAGAATTGATCGTAAACTTGGGAATCTTTTAAATTTTTCAAATATTTTGATATTTATAGAGCTCTGTTTCTTAAATTAATTTTTGGCAGTCTATTACACAAAATCCATATTTGAGGGGTATTTTTCTCCAACACTGTGTTTGAGTTCTAAACAGCTTAAATTCATGTAAACGTGTTATGTGAAACAATTCTGGTTATTCGGTAATTAGAGCTTAGGCTACATCAAAAAGAAGAGTTGATCTATAGGTTTCATTTTGAGGCAAGTGAGATCGATTGACAATTTTTTTTTTTAAATATATTTTTTATAATAATGAAGATCGCATTTTCAGAAATATGGTGCTCGAAATCCTAATAAATCTACAGACCAATATTTATTGCTGTGGCCTATAGTCTATTTCCCTTTCTATATTTGTCCTATTATTTGTCCTTCCTCTACTTTTTCCTGGTACCGTGTGACGACCGTCCCGGTAGTGGTCAGAAGTTACGGGGATACGCCGCTACACGCTACGACATCCTATATAACAATATTATATACATAAAACCCTTTCAGCACAGCGTAGTGGCCTTGACATAATTTGTTGTCATGATGCACAAATGCAGTCTAGCGTCTTACAGATTGAAAGTGGATACATTTTATCCTCTTTTAAACATATCAAATAGTGGCCGCTGGCCGAGGATCGCCAGTCCGTCATCGGTTTGACGCCTGATTGAAATCTCAAGTACTGTATTGGTGCATCATGCCGACACTTTGAGAGTGTATCATATTGGTTGCATGAATGCAGCACTGGCGATTTACAGATTATTCATCCATACTTCGTGTTGCCTGTATGCTTCAACATTATGCGTTTTTATGATGCACCTATGCTATGTAAATCCCAAGTACTGCATTGGTGCATCGTTGGAGTGTATCAACCCAGTATGATGCATGAATGCAGCACTGGTAAAGTACAGTCTATTCATTCATATTGCTAACCCAAGGGCATAATGCATTAAATAACCATGCTGACCATACAGGGTTGCCCTGACTGTTATAGACATCCTATACTAAGAAACCACACTGACGCACACATGTGAGTACTATATTCTACGTTATTAACACACATCCCCAAATAAGGGCATATGCCACTTTTGGGGCGGATTTTCAGCTTATAAACAACACAAAACATGTCAGGTTTTGAGCCTAATTAAAATCTTAACTACTAGGACCGTAAAACTTGTTATTAAAGTAGTCTTTCCTATTTTATGTAAAATGCTGCGGTAGTCTTTTTGCATCATTTCAGCATGAATGCAGCACTGACAGAGCTGAGCTGCATTCAGGCATCATACCAACCCCATGGGGTTGATACACTCCCAAAGAGTCAGCATGATGCACCAATGCAGCACTGGCGACTTACCGACCGGGGCTGTATCGGTTACATGATGACAAATGTTTATGTTTTAGCAACATGTCGTCGTTAAAGGGTTAATTTAAAGCGCTCTGCTGCCCTTACAGGGTTACAACCTGACCCCTACATGTACCTGACCCGGTGAGCTAACATACGGCTTTGATGTTTGCCGAACTCTGCCATCCCTGACCTCACCATCTATATATGCTAGCCCTTTAACGACGACCGAGTGTTTTAATGTGCTGTGCCCTTTGTCGGCATGATGTAGCTCGCTAGAACTGGATTCATGCATCATGCCAACCCTGCGGGGTTGATACACTCCCAAAGGGTGGGCATGATGCATTAATGCAGCCTGGGGAGTAGTAACTCGCCTGGTCTGCATTCATGCATCATGCCGACCCTATATATGGGGTTGATACACTCCCAAAGACTCAGTATGATGCATGAATGCAGCCCTGGTGAGTAACCCATGCGTCATGATGACAAAGCATATAGTGCATTAACCCTTTAAGGGCGGATGTCGCTAAAAGGTGACATTTGTCGTCATGATGCACCAATGCCGCCCCATTGAGTAACTCGCCGATGCTGCATTGGTGCATCATGCCGACCCTTCAGGAGTGTCTGAACCCCTATAGGGTCGGCACGATGCTTGAATGCCGCACTAGCAAGTTACTTGCCAGGGCTTATATCATGATACATCATGACAACCAAGGGCATGATGCATTAATGCATTATGCCGTCCTTACAGGGTTAAAGCCGTCTGCGGTCCTGAGAGGGTTACCCTGACCTGTATGCTAAATGATGGTAATGTGACCTGGTCGTTACCTCAGGTACAGCTACACACACACACACACAGACACACACACACACAGACACACTACACTAGTGCCGCATGCTAAACTGGAGTTCTACACTCATCAAAACCTGTCCTGGAAGGAGCCTCTTCTCTTTTTCTTATAATATATTAGAAAACCTTCACTGCAATCTTAAAATATGGCCCCAAAAAACCATAAAAACTACTGCACTATTGTGAAGAAGTATTGTGTAAAAGTAGATTTGAGTTAGCAGACATTATTTTCTTGTGTTTTTCTTTTTTTACCTGAGATAGACAGGTAGAACCGTGTCTTAAAGGGGTACATTCACAAATAAACTTGTTACTTACTTGTTCTTCTCTTCGCTGGACATGGCGTGAAGTTCGTAAATCTGAGGTCCGATGTCCGACGTACACACCAGGAAGAAAGCGCGCTTATCTGAAACACCAAGGTCAAGGTCACACACATGGAGAGGTCAAGGTCAGGTATATTGAAAGTCAAAGACAAGGTCAGTTACAGGGTCACTGTCAATGTCACTGCATCATGGCCAATGTCAAGGTATCTGTCTAGGTCATATTCAAGATTAGTATAGAAGGTCATTGCCAAGGTCAGTGTTATGGTCAATCAGCATATTTCAGGGATGAAAGTGACCAATCTAAAAACAACTTGAAAGCCCCTCTATAGTCAAGTACAGGTCTTTGCAACATAAAAATAATTGAAATCAGGTAAAAACTTGAAGACTTCATATCTGATAATTGGAAGATTCAAAGACAGTGTTAAGTTCAAAATGATACTTTAAAAATAATGAGATGACTAAAGGAACGATTACTCACAGTGTTAAGTTCAAAATAATATTTAAAAAAAGAATAAGATGACTAAAGAAACGATTACTCACCGACGGCCACGTTGCGTGCGAGCACGTTGCTGAGTTTGAGGATGGGGGAGTGTGTGTACTTGGAGTCTTCCCGCCCAAACACGACGGTGGTGGAACACTTGAGGACGTACTTGTCGTCCTGTCGTTGTAGCAGCACCATGATGTCCTCCAACAGAACCACGTGCAGCTCGATCTGCTTATTACGGCCGATACGCCACGTTAGGGGACCGTTGTACACCATCTTGTGTTGGGTCAGGTCCAGGTTCTGTAATACAGACATTATGGAGGTTATAGAGGTCACTATAATGGTTATAGAGGTCATTATAGAGGTTAAAGAGGTCATTATGGAGGTTATTATACAGGTTATAGACGTCAGGGGACCGTTGTACACCATCTTGTGTTGGGTCAGGTCCAGGTTCTGTAATACATTATAGAGGTCATTGTGGGGGTTATAGAGGTCATTGTGGGGGTTATAGAGGTAATTATAGAGGTCATTATAGAGGTTATAGAGGTGAGGGTCCGGGTCAGGGGCCCGTTGTACACCATTTTGTATTCAGGTCCAGGTTCTGTAATACATTATAGAGGTCATTAAAGAGGTCATAGTGGGAGTTATAGAGGTCATTGTGGGGGGTTATAGAGGTCATTATACAGGTCAAAGGTCATTATACAGGTTATAGACGTCAAGGGCCGTTGTACACCATCTTGTGTTGTGTCAGGTCCAGGTTCTATAATACATTATAGAGGTCATTATAGAAGTTATAGAGGTCATTATAGAGGTCATCATAGAGGTCATTGTAGTAGTTATAGACGTCAGGGGACCGTTGTACACCATCTTGTGTTGGGTCAGGTCAAGGTTCTGTGGTAGTGACATTATAGAGGTCATTATAGAGGTTATAGAAGTTATAGAGCCTTTAGAGGTCATTATAGGGGTTGTAGAGGTCATTGTATAGGAAATTATGGAGGTTATTATAGAGGTCATTATGGACGTCATAGAGGTCACTATAGAGGTCATAGAGGTCGTTATAGAGGTCACTGTAGAGATCATTATAGGGTTATAGAAGTCGTCAGGGTTCCCATTATTTTTCAGTCCCAGTTTTAACTGACATTTGACTGACTTTTAACTTGTCAAAAAGTTCTTTTAACTGACACGTCTAGAACTACTTGAATAACTCGAATTTTGCATAGATAACTATACCCAGATTTTTTTTTTTCTAGTAGTCAAATGGTATCAAATATTACGACTGACTGGGACATCTGCACCTCGACACTACCTTGGATCTACTGGCTGGTTGCCATACTCGCCCCCCTGAAATCAACTTCCGTTGTCAGGGTAGTCCCCATAGCAACTTCTGATGTCATAATCAGATGATGCATTCATCACCATGGATTCAGATACCTGGATCTGAAAACTCCTAGGCTTGGAGAGTGTATACTCTGTAAGTCTAGGATGTAGTCAAATGGTGCATTCCATACATTTTCTGAAAATATTCCAACTGTATTTTAACTGACATTTTCTCAAAATTCTGGAGATCAACTGAAAAAATATGACAATTCTTGTTTTAACTGATATTTAACTGACTTTACCCTGGGTTGCTATATAAGTCGTTATAGAGGTTAGAGGTCATTTTAGAGGCTACAAAGATCATTATAGAGGTCATTATAGAAGTTATAGAGGTCATTGAATAGGTCATTATAGAGCTCAGTATAGAGGTTATTCCTACCTTGTACTCTGCGACCATGGGCAGGTTAGAATTTTCAAAGGAACGCTTGTCGAGTCGTCGCTGGATCTCGGCAAGCTTCTGTTGAAACTCGAACTCCTTAACTGCCTCGTTGACGTAACTCAGGATGTCCTTGGTGTAGACCAGAGCCTCCTTCAGCTGGTCGTACTCTTCTGTACTCGCTGTCATGGCCGAGGGAAAACAAGTGTTAATTATGACAAATTCAACCTAACCTTTGGAAAAATTCTATCTAAAATTTTAGAAAGATTCTATCTAAAATTAGAAAAATTTAATCTAAAATGACTGGTACAGGGTTTATAAATTTTTGTATAGAAATTTTACAAAAAAAAAAAAATAATGATATAAATATACCTTAAAGTAACAAAATAGTAAAGGCATTGAAAGCCTGGTGCATATTGGGAGTTCACCCCCACCGATGAGCTAACTACAGTTATATACACAATACCCCAAAAACCTTTCTACAAGACGACCCCACTTATTAGCCAAACCGCTAACTTGAGAAAAAGAAAATGTCCTATGCAAAAATGCGGTAAAGACTGTTTCCTCTTTATTCTAATGTTTCAAACCCCACCTATAAGCTGAACCCCAATTAAAGAAAAGAATTCGGCTTATAGAAAATGAAAATGCCAAATTAAATGTGTCTTGTAGGCAGTGTTTTAGAGTAGTGCCATGTGCCTACCTTGTGTGTATTTGAGAAGACTTTCTATAAGTAGCGGGTATTTCGTGAGGCGTTGCATCACGGTGGGAATGAGGTCCTTCAACTCAAGGCGTCGACACAATGGGTTCATACTTGACTCCTGCGTAGTATAAGAAAATATATCATTATACACATTTTCATGTATATTAGTACTTATTATTATACATTTACTTATTTAATATTACCACTGTACATGTTTTTAGGTAATCAATTGGGTATATAATTACATGGATTTGGCGCATTGCCGTTCTGCCACCAATTAGTAACAATTATAGGTAAAACTAGTCATACCTCATATTGAAAGTCAATTTTTACACATTTTTAATTCAGATATTTTGAAACTGATCACTTCATAAATTTGTATTCATATCATATTCCGAAAAACAGGTATCCTGGAAAAGAGATGGAAAATCTTTCCAGTCTGAAAAGATCTCAGAGAACTGCACATTTTTGTAAGGGCACTTTTCTACATGTATAGGCTATAGACCAATGCACCAAGATAGGGTGACTTTCCCTAATAAAGTTGTTTATTTTGGTTTGAGTAGAATCATCATGACATTGTCTGTAATAGCTATGTTTGCCAGCATCTCATATCAGAAACTTCCCAGGACAATTATTCCTCTAATAGTATATATTAGAATGCAGGATTTTGAGGTTATATCTATGTATTTGTCTGTCACAGTTCAGAAATATTCAAAAAACTTTATCAACAGCTTTTCTGAAAAGTCACCCTTTCTTGCTGCATTGGTCTAGTATGTAAAACATATGAATCAATGAAACCCTATGTCATGCCTACCTGTAGAAACAAGGCTAATTTCTGGTCTTTCCGTTGCCGTACCCGTAATGTCTCCAGGGCATAGGACTGACTCCGACAGAAATGGGCACACGCCGTCTTATACTTGTCTCCCTCCTCTCCGGAAAACTATGAAACAGAAATCATGTATAAGAAATCAAATTATTTCACAGTTAAAATAGCTTTTCCAATAGAAGGATCCAATTCCCATCAAGCATCATACAACCTATAAGATTGTGGTATTCGGAAACAGTTTTATTATTTTTATCCACACACACGTGCCCCATCAAGGAAAGTATATCTGGGAAAATATATATACTAGTATGTATATTATAAATCGATATTTAAACACAATAATATGCTTTTCATGAATTGATTCTGTTTCTTTACTTACATATTGTTTTTATACAAAAAATATCCATTATCTAGTACTATTTTCGTGCTATCGTTCTTCTCAGAGACTAGATGTATTAGATACTATGTTTAATACTCACCCTACTTAATAACAAATCTCCTACGTGGGTAACTGTTGGATTTTCTTTTTTCCTAGCTTTAAATGAATTATTTAATGAACCTGAAAAAAAGTGAGAATATCATATTATAGTCTCTTGTATTTTCTAATTTTATCTCAGAGACAATGAGCTGAGCATGTGCCTCAGTGTAATGTTGTCTACAGAAATATGTTATCTATACACAAAGGATGCACTGATAGCTATGCCCCATAGCTGTATAAAAAATATATCAGTAAAGTAATGCATGGATATGTTGCAGACTTTTGCATAGCTCTCTTTTAGGGCAATTTTAGACTAGAAATGACCCAAAATATCATGCTTTAGATTCTCAACCAATATCTTAACTGCTAGAAACATGTTTTAACATTTTTTAAGCACACTGTGCACTATCATGTCAACTTATGGTAAGCTGAATAACTAGATGAACACTTACTATGTAACTGTACTAATTCTTCTATGTTGGGGAACAGGAGTTGAACAAGGTCCATGGAGAATACTTTACACATGTTGGCGTGGAACACAGTGTTCATAACTTTGAGCGTTCGTACATGTGTTTTCTCCGTGTGGAATAATTCTGTAATATTGATAAAGATTTATATTTATTTTTTAACATAATTTCATTTCATAGTGTTTTAAATTACTGTTTGCATGGAAAAACTGTACTATATTGAGGAAAATGATAATGTGATTAATATTACACTAATTGTATTGAGAAAGAGGTTCTAAACATAACTACTTTTAGATGGTTTATCATAATTAAAAATTAAATCAATAAAATAACTGTGTGTAGTTAAAGCACTCAGACATGAATTGATCAGTTACAAAATATTTATTGCATATCATATATCTACAGAAAAATTCAGCATAAACTTTACTAAATGTCATGCTTTAAAAAAAAAATAGAAAAAGAAGGGGAAAATTGCTTTAATTTGCCACACACCATTCATTACGTCTTGTCGTTTCTTCTCTTTGGGTTTGAGTTTTTTTACAATATCGGTGCCGATGGTAGTGTTGAGGGTCGGTAGTTCGTTCTCGACGTCCAAGTCGGAGTCGTCGTATCGCTCCTCCATCAATGTCTTGGTCCACGAGGAGTCCCCACGGTCATGAAGAAGTTCACTAGAGTTGCTTGGACTTTCCAGGCTAGAAAGGTGAGATGATATAAAAGATAAAGATCCACACCAAAAGCTTTGAGATGATGGTTTAATTGGTTTAATCATTGATAAAAGTAGAAAGAAATAATCCATCTGAACCACAGATATCAGTTTTCTAATAAAAAGGTTGAACATCTAGTTTTCACACACAAAAAAAATGTTTTATTACTTTTAATTTCATGGGTTTTATCTCATAAGAGGGGATATGATGTCCTCAGGGAATGTGCTAATGATGTATATAAAAGGATCAAACATTACACCAAATGCATGTTAAAAAGAAAGAAAAAACTATTGTATTAAACAAGAGCATCTTGGTGGTTAAACTCAATGACACGGTAGATCACACATTATTTTTGGACATCTTCTAATTTTTTTCATGGAATATTAGAAAAAAGGGCCACCTACCTGCCAGCTATGCTGGTATCACTCCCTGATTGGTTAAGGACATTTTTGACATGGGGGTCATCTACATGAAGGTCACTGCAAGGTCAAGGTCAACAATATCAAGGTCAATCCAAGGTCAAACCCTAAACAGTCTTAAACATCATAAAAGGCCAAACCCTAAACTGTATCAATCTACACTAACTCTCATAGAGTGGATTTATTAGATTAGAAATAGGAGAAAACTCAGGGCAAGTGAAAACTACATTTAGCTACAATCAAACATGTCACACTGTAGGAACACTGGGCCTGGAATCTGGAGTTAGGCCATCAAAGATGGCGGATGGTGAGCAAACAATGCTTAACAGATTTTGTGTTTTTGTAATGTAAATACTTGATATTCTTATATGATAGTTGGTAGACTCTTAGTTTAAGAATATGTGGCCATGTAGGCAATTGCTAGCATTTAAATCAATGCCATAATAGAGAAATTAGCCTGAAAAAATATTGAAGACTAGGCGAACTCTGTTGATGCAACTAGACTAACTCAGCATGTAGTTAGCCTAGTCATCCATATCATAAAAACATTATCCTACAGACCAGTAATATCAAAAAAAATATTACAGCACTACAAACATAATACATGGCTATAGCCACCAACACATAACTTCACAATGTTCAACTCGCTACAAATACTGTGCAATCACCACCCGTAGGTTTGCTTACAAACACAACCATCCACCATTACATATGGACTAACTCCTCAGTGTTCCTACAGTGATGTCAATGGATCAGGGAGCGCAGTTTTGGGAGGAGCTGTTTCACTCGTCAAAATACATTTTAATTGGATGTTCGCAGATTTCTTCCTCACCTTTGGGATCGACGGACTGTTTTTGATTTTGCTTCTTGCTTGCCCTTGAGACTTTCTGATCGGACTACGTGTTTTCTGTGAGTAAGGAGGGAGAGGAGACACTTTAGCGGAAGGACGGACGGGAAAGGGAAATGGGGAGCGAGAGCAGGGGGGGCAGGGAGCACAAGGCAGTAGAAGCTAGCTCAAAGCCTCAGAACTGTGCACAAATAAGGCTTAATTTTCACATCATCTTTTTTTTTTAATTAAAAAAAAAAAGTATTTTTGTCTGGATATGTTATGAATTGATCACCTCCTCCACCCACATTTCGAAGACATTTAAGAAATAATTGATACAATTCCGAGACTTTGGTAGATCTGCTCGTTTGCAGCATGGTCCATTATAACTTGTATATACATTGTTGGATAAACGCTGGTGACATCTCGCCCTATGTCACATGAGGCAATAAGCATGGATTACTGGTTCCATGGTTTCCCATCTTTGCACTATCTAGATAGAGAATAGTTAGGGTGTAGGAGATGGGGAGAATAAGCCACGAAATTTGCAGATAATGGGTACCCTTATGAGAGGTTTTACTACATGCAAAAATAACAATGGGGATTGAAATAGCAGTACTTGTTATAGGAACTGTTTAATCCTCCTTAAAATGTGATTAAACTAAGTAAATTGGAAAATTATATCACTAACCTATAGGTAACATGTTTGGTTGGTATAAAACAATGGATTATTTTCCAAAAATTAATTAACTTGACAAAGGGCTAGAATGGATAATCGTACAAGACAAACATCAAAGCTTTGAACGAAATTTCCAAACACACAATAACTAAACCTATATAAAACTATTTATACTAATCTCTATAACTGTTGAAATATTTGTTAAGTGTTCTGTTTATATTGACTTCAATAATTACATGACATTTGAATGCTCATTTTGACTGAGTTCAGGATTTTTCATTCCTATGCATAGGCCTTTTTTTTAAAACCTTGATCCTTCCCACTATATAGGCTAAAATACCCAGGGGTTCAACAATTTTTCACTGACATTTTACACTGACATTTTCTCAAAAATCTGGAAATTAACTGTCACAATTCATTTTTAACTGATATTTAACTGATTTTTTAAAGCATATAAAACAAAAGCCACTTTTAACTGACGGGTAGGAACCCTAATACCAGCTTTGCTTTTTCACCGATTTCACCTTGGTTTGTTAATTTTATAATTGAACTGAGCCAAGCTGAATAAGAAGTGTCATGTAAATGTTTAAGAACTATGACATAAAGGTTTGATGGGGACTGGTCCTTTAGCCTTCAAGGCCAACAGAGTGCTTTAATGCATCATGCACCATGAGTACGGCATGATGCATTCATGCAGCCCTAGCGAGCGACTCGGTATAGCTGCACGAATGCGCCAAACCAAAGGGCTTCGCGAATCAAAGCACAAGGGGAGGTGATGTGACTAACCATGTTATGTGACTAGAAGTTCATGCAAAAAGTCTCTTTATTAACCCTTTAAGGACAGAGGTTGCTAAAAGATGGTATTTGATGTGATGATGCACCAACGCAGCCTCAGCAAGTAACTTGCCGGAGCTGTGTCGCTGCATCATGCCGACCCTTCAGGAGTATCTCAACCTCGTAGGGTCAGCATGATGCATGAATGCAGCCCTGGCGGGTTACTCGCCAGCACTGCATTCATGCATCATGATGACCAAGGGCATGATGCATTAAGGCATGATGCCATCCTTAAAGGGTTAAGGAGAAATGTGACAAACTGATGACAAAACATCTTTAGTGAATGCCCAATAGGTGGCCTATCTGCATAGGTCAGTCGGATGCTTTTGTCCTGATGTATCGCTCAGTGGAAGCAAGCGAAATTGCAAACTGACATAATACCGATCACTTACAAGTGGATCATCACTGGCACATAGAACATCTGGGATTGCAGCTGTCAGAACTAGTATTCATACGCACCCAACACTGGGTACAACAGAAAGTAGTTCCGGCACCCTTACCCAAAATGTTGAGTGCGAGTAATAATTCAGAATTGGTGATCGAAGCGCATCAGTTTGGGGTGAATGGTGGGGATGTTACTTTACCATAAGGATGCAAGCCCAGCAACTTAATAAAACACATTCATTTTGAAACACGCAACTCAGTGATTGTGAACTATTGGTTGCGAGAAAGACAGCTCCAATATATTTATACGCCACACTTTGCAGATGAACAATTGGAGCTAAGCGAACCCAGGGGAAATTGCTAAGCCGGTAAATATCTGGGAATTAATTGTAAGTTTTAACATCCATGGAACATATCTCTTTGCATATAATGTGCATTATAGAAGTACTGTAGTGGATAGCCAATTGATATGAAAACATATGTATTATAAATGGTGGGAACAATTAGTAATTAATGCAAACTTGGATTTGAATTTTCTTTTTCTAATTTTTTCAAAGTGTGAGTGCACTACTTATTTCAAGTATATCATTCTCCAATAAATATCTTCTTTATTTTTCAAATGTGTAAGTGCAATATGTTTTAGTATCATTCTTCAATGCAATAGTTACAAAAGTTCCTTTGAAAATATTTTTGTGAAATATGATCACACTTATTCTATAGGTGAAAAGTGAACATGGACAAGCAACTCTGCAAAAACTAGGTCAAAGTGACCTATTTGTGGATTATATAGGTCAAAGTGACCTATCATTTGAGGCACCTACTTCTTTGGCTGTTTGGGAATTGGAGTGGTTATTCTAAAAAGCAAATTAGTGACAGAAAGATACATTTTACAACATTTAACTACCCAACAATAAACAAATACAAAACAATAGAAAAGTGCAACGACAGATGTTTACCCGTTGCCCGATAAAAGTTTAATTGAGGACAAAGTTGCTATAGGGTTGATTAGACAAATTTTCTACCTCCGATTCCCTTTAAAAATGGAAATCGAAGAAGGTATCGAGAATTTTCTTTCTAAGCAGAGGGAAAATTAATATTGAAATTATAAATGAGGCGAGGTAGGATAAGGCCCACATGTTACTAAAGCAAATATTGATTAACAGAAAATCATGCAGGTACTTCATTTGTTATCAGACAGTAGGCTTAGAAAATACAGAAGCTATCTTCATAAGAGGATCTTATCCTAGAAGAATTAAAATTTAACTTTATCGAAAGAAAGACGACACAACACTATTGGCAGAAAACTGACGACTCACAATAGACAAATCTACCGCTGGTGAATACAAATGATAACAACTTGATATATTACAATAGCCAACACAAAGTCCCCACTAATGGTTCATTTTGATTGGCTAGTTTGATACATGTGGTGACTGGATACTGACCTTTGCTCTGCGTCTCCGTCTGGCCCCGGTTCCGGACTCCTGGGGCGAGGGGGGGAGCTCGGTGACCGGGGCTCGTCCCCTCGGGGACTGAGCTGTTCTATCATCTGACTCACGGGTCGCGTCACGTTTAACCGGTCTGTGCGGGGAATGTAGTCATATATTAGTGATTTATAGTGGTAGGTTTTCTAGTTTTAGAAATTTGATGTACAGACAATAATTTAAAATGTTTGGTCAAAGTAGTAATCAAGGAATCATTTATGGAATACAGTTAAAATCCTTGTCTTATTATTCTAGGAAAAAATGTTCAGAATATCTTTGTGGGAAATTCCAATCCATCTAATTTAAAATAAAACACTAGCAAATATTGAAAAAGAGTTATAACTATGGATTTGTCTAAAAGTTATCATAAGAAAAGTTTTATACAAGTAAAGACAATAATATAGAATGGTAGAAAACACATTTTATTACTAACCCAAGGTAAATATACTACCCTGCCTTATTTTCACTCCCTTCAAGCTTCTCTAACCTTCTGCAATACATCTTTCCCCTATGTTATTTAACCTCCCCCTCCCCACCTTAGCACTAGCGTTACCTAGAATGGGGTCACGAGTGACTGGGCTCTTGTCCTCACTTAGCTGAGGCACATAAAAGGCAGATTTTGGCAAACTTTTGATGCTCTCCAACGAGGACTTCCTGGCTCGCGAGGGCAATGGTGATCTCCGGGATGACAAGAGTGGAGAGCGTGGGATGATCGGAGACCGTGGGTAGCTTGGCGAGGGGGGACAGGCGCCGGTCGGACTGCCGGGATCCTTATCCTTCTCTCCATGTAGCAACAGGGCAGCCAGAACTAATCCCAAGGTCACACAAAGGTCAGATCAAGGTCGCCGCCAAAATATAATTACAACGGACTGCCACCTGGTGTTGTTTTCTTGCTGTTTTTTGTGTTTCCCTCCCCCTCATTCTCCAAAACTATTTAATTTGGATACCTAGATTTCTTTTGGCACCATTTTTGTATGGGAATACTTTTGATCCACTGACAAGAAACACTGTAGCAGTGAATCAAATGGGAACTGTCTGAGAAGTTGTAATTTTGTAGATAAACCCTCATTCAGGTAAAGGGGGTCTTAATGGGAGTGTGCGCAGTTGAATAAGCAATGTGCTTGGACATTTTCACGCAAAGCTTTTAGAGGATATGAGGTCCCAGCCGCGTCTTACATGTAGTGTAGCGACACGTGTGTGTGCAACGGACAAACAGAACACAGTACCTTAACTGTAGCGTACCACTTAACAATAAGGCCTTAACCAAGGTGTGCACAACTGTGACGCCCCATCGTGGCACCAACAATGCCATTTCCATCCGTAGATCATGTGCACATTTTTGAGTAGACAAAGGCATTATTCTCATGTGCACATTTTTGTGAAGACAAAGGTATTGCTCTCATAGCCCATTACTGTGAGGATTTGGTGTGTTCACTTCCTTTGGTGCTCCCAAGCTGGTGTTGTATGGTGTACTGGAGCCCACCAGCACCCCAATAGGCATCATGTGTTGCTTCTATCAGAAGGAGGCAGTTTGTGGCTACCAGTTTCTTCCTGGCCTGTGAATCTATTTTCTTGCTGTAATAATTAACTAACCCCACTTTCTCACCCACCTACTGGTCCCACTGTCTTATAAGTTGAAGTTCCTACCCTTCTTAGCTGGTCCTCATACTTCGCTATACTTAGTTGTCATCATATTTCCCCCATGGCAGTAGTTTGTGTTATAAGAATCCCTCAAATAGTCTCAAATACTGATCCTGCACTGTCCACCTCTAACAGGACTACTAAAGACATGTTTGTAGAGGGGCAGGAAAGTTGAAGTGAGAACCTGGAAGTACCAATGTTCTCTCCTGCCATATCTCACTACAATTATTACTACCGTAAACTTCATGTATAAGCCTAACTCGCGTCTAAGTTGCACCCTGAGATTCTATAAGCTGCACTTGGGCTCTGATTATAGCGACTTATATATAGCGACTTAAGCACTGTCGTTTCCTGGCAAAAGCCCTAGTATAACCTGCACCCCCATCTTGGGAGAATCCTATAAGCTGCACTAGGGTTCTGACTCTCTTATAAGTCGCGGCTTCTATGTGAGGATTTACTACTAATTTCAGCTTGATAAGTAAATGTCCCCAGCTCTGCCCACTGTTCCCTCTGCCCCCCTTCCCTAGGTTAGTCGGTTAGGACCTCCCTTTCCCTAGGTTATCTGGTTAAGACCTCCCCTTACCTAGGTTAGTCGGTTAGGACCTCCCCTTCCCTAGGTTATCTGGTTAAGACCTCCCCTTCCCTAGGTTATCTGGTTAAGACCTCCCCTTCCCTAGGTTAGTTGGTTAAGACCTCCCCTTCCCTGGGTTAGTCAGTTAAGACCTCCCCTTCCCTAGGTTAGTCGGTTAAGACCTCCACTTCCCTAGGTTATCTGGTTAAGACCTCCCCTTCCCTGGGTTAGTCAGTTAAGACCTCCCCTTCCCTAGGTTAGTCGGTTAAGACCTCCCCTTCCCTAGGTTATCTGGTTAAGACCTCCCCTTCCCTAGGTTAGTCAGTTAAGACCTCCCCTTCCCTAGGTTAGTCAGTTAAGACCTCCCCTTCCCTAGGTTAGTCCAATAAGACCTCCCCTTCCCTAGGTTAGTCCTCATACCTGACTCGTCGTCATTGTCGTCGTCCTTGTGGAGGCGGAGGAAGGTGGAGGAGCTGCCGGGACTCGTGTAGCCATCGTCTGACCAGCGCGGGTCTTTGGAGGTGACTATTAAGGAGCGGACAGGACCCGTTAACACTCGGGGCTATTTACGTGTGGGAAATAACCCTTCCACATCTAGTTGCACTGGTCTTAAATTTACCCATACTCAATTTTTGTACTAAAAGTATGGTGCACTGTATTTGCCTTAATTAGTGCACATTGCTTAATTTGACAGTCAGCAAAAATGTTGCCCAGATTTTTTTTTTAAACAAATTAACATTGCCATCTCCGAATAATTCTATTCAGAAATTTAGCTAAAATGAATTTTTGATTTTTTTTAGTGGATTTTTACTCTAGAAGCACTGAATCAATATCAGTGATTTGGTTTGAAATATTATATCTGCTGATTGTTTGTTCAAAAGTTATTCAAAAATTGGGGAGTTAACTTATCAAGGCAAATATAGGCCTACACTTATTTCGTCCAATTTCATAGGATTTGTGCGTTCTCTTTCTTAAATCTCTAGTGTTGCCACAAATGTGCTGTGAAAATATGAAGTGCCAAAAGTACAGGTGGTAAAGTTGCGGTTTACAGTTCTGCTTGCATTTAGAAGGTACAAAAATATTTCAAAATTGGGATAAATGTTTTTTTTTTTCAATCAAAAATAATCTTTACCTCTCAGTGCAACTACAAGTGTAGGGTAAGACTGGCCAAAAAGCTTCATTTTCTTAAATCAAGCTTTAAAGCTCTTTGTCCAAAACATGTACAAGGACAGATACACTGGTCTGAGGACTTTTATATAGACAGCATTTCTTAAAATTATACCATTTTATATTTTATAACTTTTGAACACTATTCTATAAATTCTCTTGCCATTAACTACTGGAGATCTATGATGCGAATATATTTGATAGACATTCTGTTCATCTCTCTGTTTTCCTAAATCCTTTTTTTTTAAAAGATTTTTAATTGAGCTGTCTAGATGTCAAGGTTACAGACCAGTTACAACATAAAACTTAACATTAAACCACATAATTCAAAGTCTCTTTTCAAATAAGATTGAAAGTTTCCTTCATATATAACATCTAAAATATATACATTTGTCAATGAATAGAATTGTAAAATCTTACAGATATATTCCTTTAAAATTACACAAAGGAAAGTGGTGCAAAAATGGGTATATGTACATTCAGAAACAGTAGATGTGAAAATAACCACTAAAATATAACCTGCAAATATCTATGGTTTTCCCTTATTTCATGCATATTTTAACCTTATTGTAAGCTCCTTCCTACTGTTTAGTTCAAAAATTGTTGGAACATTAACAACTTTACCAAGCAAAAATTTCCCTAGCGAAATATGTTCTTCTCACAAGCATGCAGGAAACACATAGACACCTACATAATTTCACTTAATACGTCACAGTTCAAAGCTAAATATTATCACAACAAGAACATGCAGGGGACCCCGTTTTATTTGCGGATCGGAATATGTCATATAGAAGCGAGTGTGTAGACCTAGCTCGGGATTGAATAGATAATGCCTTGCCATCAAGATTGAGTCTACAACTGTCATATAAGATATTCTTTGTCTATAAGCTCAATATAAAGCTATTTTATGTTACTTTGTTACTGTGGAAACAGGTATAAGCATTAGCAAGCAGGTGGTATAGAATTAGAGAAAGGGGAGATAGGACCTAGAAAATGTCATAAAGAGGAGGACAGGGACAAATATAACCTAGATTGGGAGGTTTTCAAGGGACATAGGTCTTAAGAAAGGATTGTGTAGAGTATTTTCTTTTCAAATTTTTCTCTTCTTAACAGATGTTTGTGATGTTTAGTAGAATTTCTGTTTTCAATAGTGTTCTTGAAAATATTTCTGAGTGTGTAGTAAAAGTGCTAGAAAGCAACACCAGGTGGCAGATATAATCAACACGGGTGACTTGCGAGGCGATTTAGAAATAACAAGCAAAGTTCGTGAAATTTGGGTACAGCCGGTATGTTCATTAACCATTTCTGTACTAAGAGCAGAAACATACACTGAGAGACACTGCTGAATGAACTAGTATGGGCAAAAGCACTTATTACTGTCATTTCTAAACCCACTCTAGAGTTATTAAGAACAAGACAACAGTAGAAAACATAATACAGGATGGTAAGAGTTATAATGCACAGGAACTGACTAGATAAAGCTCAATAGTTTCAGTACTAGAAACTAAAGCATACATGCCAACAAGGAAGAGTAAAAGTTAGATATACTTGTTTAATATGGGTTTGTAATTACTCTAATGAGCTTGTTTCATTCATTTGTTCACTCCATAAATATGTCTTTGTGGAGTAATTAAAGCGAAGCGATTTAACGGAACAGATCACTACAACTTTTTGGGGCGCCTTTTGTGATGGTACTTTGAGCATGCATCCACTGGGTTGGTTTTTTGGTGTTGTTGGTTTTTTTTGGGAGGGGGGGGGGGATATATGGTTACATTTTCACAACACTCTGTTTTTTTGTAATATGTAAATCGTAATACATAAATCCCACAAACATGCGTCTCTTGTCTACTGCATACAACGACAATGTACGTCCCTGAATGAGGGGGCTCGGGCGTAAAGAAAAGTAGTGTGTCTCCGGTAGTCTGTCTCTTTAATTAGGAAAACTTAATTTTTTCCTTTGATTTTTCAAGAATACATATATGCTATTGCTATGGAGCTGAAATAATTCAAACACATAGTAAACACCATAGTAAAAAAGAAAAAATCTTTTTTTTTTAAATTAACTTCTTTTTTTTAAAAACAAAAATGAGCTTCAAAGTTTCAGACTTTCAAAATATATGAATTTTTCTTTTTCAGAATTGATCCAGTTTTGAGACTAGTCACCAGAAACACCGGTACATTTCCTTGTGACCGTGGGTTAGGCTGACTGAGTGGTTACCATAGTGATGTTGATGATGATTATTGTCAAGATGCAGATTGAAGGATCCTGGTATAGCAACAATAGGTTCAGATTAACAACGGTTCTTTTTCTTTAAACGCTTAAGGACGCATGTCACTAAAACATTTGTCATCATAATGCACCAATGCAGCTACTAACTCGCCGGGGTTGCATTGGTGCATCATGACGACCCTTCGGGTGTGTCTCAACCCCGTAGGATTGGCATGGTGCTTGAATGCAGTGCTGGCAAGTTACTCGCCAGAGCTGCATTTATGCATCATGGCGACCACAGGCATGATGCATTAATGCATTATGCTGCCCATAAAGGTTTAACCTTTTGAGGGGGCTCTTTGTTTGTATTTCCTTTCTATCTTTACTACATGATTATCAAGGTATCAAGAGTTAAAGTGAATAACTATTTAATGTCCATGCAATTTTAGTTCTAAATCTATAGAGATAGTGGCTTTTTTTTGTGAATGTATACAAATTCTATGAAAAAAGTGGCAATTTATTTTTGGGTTCTTTGTCTTGTTAGGATCAGCAATAGCGTGCCACCATGCTGAAATGGATCTCATGATGCACTTGTTCAAAACCAGGTAAACTCAGGTCCCAGGATATTATCAAATCAAGTTTGACCATAACACTATTTAAGGCCTACTTTCTAGGAGGTGCAAAGATGCAAAGTTAATAGGAGCATTTGGGGCTGCAAAGTTGGAAATAAGTTGGACTATATAATATTTCGATTTTCTTTTTTCATACATCTCCAAAGTTGTTTTTAGTGTATCTAGTGTGTAGACTACCGTATACTATCAATGCATCTAGAGTAGAGGCCTTATCCTACAAGGACTGCTGCACAAATTAAAGCTGTAAAGGTTAAATTTAGCTTGCAAAACAAAAATAACATGAAGCCTCAAAGAGTGGGTATATTGCACTATCTTCTTTCTTATGTGGAAACAGAAATACTGCAATGTCTAAAGAGAATTCAATTGCTCCCTTTGCACCTACAAAAATATATGGGCTGCAAAATCTCAGGCTGCAAAGAGTGGATACTTAACCAATAATGTATGAATATCACCGAACGCAGGGTGTGTATACTTGAATAACGAACCGAGGGGCGTAGCCCCGAGGTTTGTTATTCATGAATACACACCCTAAGTTCGGTGATATTCATATATTATTAGGTTTATTATACGATATTCCCATTCAAATGTCTTTAGTTACCTTATATGAGTCCTAATTTGGCCATTTTGAAAGATTATTGACTGAATATCACTCGTACAGCAGTAGCGCCATGTTGTGGAACTCTTCAGTAGGGGAGGTGAGGGGATCGCTCATTATTTCAAATCCAACATACTCTCAGTGCTAACGTATAGGATTGTACTTACGCCGCGCGACCTGCTGCTTTAAAAACTAACTGCTCCCTGATACACTGCAATATACACAGCGTTTCCCTCCACAACCACCACAGCCGGATAGGCATGGCAGCTAGCGTCGCCGCCTCACACACCAAGGGTACCAGGATCGATCCTGGGTGGAAACGAACCTTTTTCAAAATGCCTATTTCTATGTGAAAAAAAATCCCTAGAATTATTTTAACGAAAGGCTAAGTAAAGTCCAACTTCTACCTTTATAGTAAAAAAGAAATTAGAAAAAAATTTGGATTTTCAAAGAAACTAGACCAAAAAATGCCTTTTCTTCTGTAACTCGGTAAATAATGGTCCTACAGGGCTGGAAATCCGCCTGTAGACTCCTTGTTTCGCCACCCACCTCTACCAGCGCCTTCACGGCGTGGTGGTTAGCACATCGGACTTCAAGTCTTGATGTAGCGTGTTCGAGTCTCCATAAAACCTCGGATTTTATGGCAGACGAAATTCCCATTCAGAATCGTTCTGATATTCAGAATATAAGAACGATTCTGAATTCCCCATTCAGAATCGTTCTGATATCCAGAATATCAGAACGATTTCACCCTCCCAAGTGTGCGCTATGCAGGAATATCAGAACGCGAATATCACCTAAAATGGTTGGTGTGCGCCCATATCGTATAATAAATCTCCCATATAGCTACCCCGTAAAGTGTTATAGCCGCAAAGTTTTGCTCAAAGCTGCAAATTCTAAAGCTGCAAAGAAGTGTATTCTTTGCAGGATTGCAGCAGCAAATTCCTAGCCTGTACATTATCATACATACATAAATGCCTGCAAAGTCTAAAGCTACAAAGTTTTGCAGGTGCTAATATTGGGATAACGTTAACCCTTTACGAGCCACATAGTGCTTTAATGTGCTGTGCCCTTCAGCCTTGGCGAGTATCATAGATGGCTACTTTCAAACATCACACCGAACGGTGCCCATACCAACCCATAGTAGGGTCTACGGGTTTGATACATTCCCAAAGGGTCGTCACGGTGATACATTCACGCAGCCCTTAGACTCGCCAGGGCTGCATTCAAGCATCATGACAATAAAGGGCATTGCACATCAAACAGGGCTGAAACTGATCAATCTCAAAAAATCTTTAAATGTTAACATTGAGGCTCCGAAACAGATGTCCACTAGTTCTTCACAGCATATAAAAAGACTAAGCACATTAAAGCACTATGCAGCCTGTAAAAGGTTAAAGCATAAAGCCGAAAGCCTGATTTTGAAGACAAAAACCAGGGTGGTCATTCCTATCCGCGATGCAACCTTGAAGTCTTGAAAAACAATAATAAAATAATTAAATAAAATTTAAAATTTAAAAAATAAATCTGCTTACTTTGAGGCTGTGTGACGGAGGAGGGTTTGCGGATGATGTTCATGATACTCGAGGTTCGCTTTGTCTTCTTGCGGTCCTTGTGTCCCGCGCTACACGCCTCCTTCACGTGCTCGGCACACTGCTTGTGGACGTTCATCTCACACACTGAACAATAAATATATTTTTAATTATTATTTTTTAGAATAAAATACCAATTCTTTTATAATTTAAAAAAATATATATTTATACAGTATAGCCATACTACTACAACTTTCCAAAAATCACGGTTTTTAGCAAAATCGCGAAAATTTATACACGCAAAAATAACATACGTTTAGAGTAATCAGTCTAAATACCGACCTGAGCACTGGTAGCCCTGTAGGGCGATGCCCCAGATGATGCCAGAACACTGGTGGCACAGGGTGGTTGTGTAGTACGCCACGTTAACAAAGTTGTGGTCCTTGACCGTGATCTGTCGCTTCTTGGTCTTCAACTTGAACATCTTTGTGTCCTTGGCCACGAAGCTCGGGCAGCGGTCCAGTGTCGTGCCAGCTTTACCGGAGAGCGTACAACCGACCTGTTTAAGGACGGTGGCCAGCGCATAGGCCATAGCCTGGTTCCTGTCTGTCGCATCTTCAGGACGGTCCCTGGGGGGAGTGGCAAAAAATGAATTTGTCAATTTCATTTTATAAATCATTTCTGTGTTGTGCGAAAATTATTTACACAGGAGAAAATAAATAAATAAATAAAATAAATGTGGTTCTAACTTGAAAAAGTAGAAAGGAAAATTCTAAACAGCTGCTAAAAGAGATTCAATTCATGGTCTACTATGTGTTGTATG
Organism: Harmothoe impar; assembly: GCA_947462335.1. Lineage (NCBI taxonomy): Eukaryota > Metazoa > Annelida > Polychaeta > Phyllodocida > Polynoidae > Harmothoe > Harmothoe impar. Next base: position 17,947,571 of record OX381717.1, read on the forward strand.
CTGGAGTAGTAAACAGATGAAGATCTAAATATTTACCAGAGCTTGATCTATATGCAGAAAACTACAACTACTGTATTTAATGTAACTAGCTCACAAAGTGCCTAACAAATGTTATGAACACATTGGGAGTAGTTTAATAGGGATAAGAAATTTTTGGGGTTGTCTAAAGTCTATAAATTGGCCAAAATAAGGTTATGTGCGCATATTAGAGCATAATGTGCTAGTGAGTGATAATAGGGGACTTTCATGAGACGCTCAATGTGAGTGATAAAAGGGGACTTTCATGAGGCGCTCAAAGTGAGTTATAATAGGGGACTTACATGAGGCGCTCAAAGTGAGTGATAATAGGGGACTTAGATGAGGCGCTCAATGCGAATGATAATAGGGGACTTACATGAGGCGCTCAATGCGAGTGATAATAGGGGACTTACCTGAGGTGCTCAAAGTGAGTGATAATAGGGGACTTGCATGCGGCGCTCAAAGTGAGTGATAATAGGGGACTTACATGAGGAGTCAAAGTGAGTGATAATAGGGGACTTACATGAGGCGCTCAAAGTGAGTGATAATAGGGGACTTACATGAGGAGTCAAAGTGAGTGATAATAGGGGAATTACATGAGTCGCTCTATGTGAGTGATAATAGGGGACTTACATGAGTCGCTCAAAGTGTGGCACGAGGTACTTCTCCACCAGGTGGAGTTCCTTGCTGCGCTCCATCGTGTCCTTGATGCTGATCTCGTGTGTCCCGTACAGACTACCCAGACCTGTAACACACAAATATAACACGTATATACCGTAAAACCTTGCCTTTAGGTCAAACTCACTTATAGGTCGAATTGGAATTTTGAGGGAAAAAATCGACCTATAGCAAAATACACTGAACTTTTGGAAAACCCCACTTATAGGTCGAATTGGAGTTTGAGATTTTTTTTTGGGGGGGGGGGGGCAAACCCCACCCTAAACCCCCCTAGAGAAGCTTTTCCCAAGGCCAAAATGACTATTATTTCTGGTATCTAGCCCTTTAGACAACCCCCTACAAAGAGATTTGGGTTTACAGGGATAAACATCTAAGAAAAAAAGGTATGTTTTCCAGTATTGAAGACCACATCCGGAGGTTTTTAATTGGCAATTTCGCTATTGTAATCAGGTACCTAGGTATGTTAACTGACTTCCTATCTAAGGGTAACTCCTGTAGAGCTATATTTATTCATTTATTACTTGGTTTAGTTGGGGGCCAATCCATGAGACCTCATATCCTAAATATCAGTGATTGTGCTGTCCCCAGTGAGAAGCACATGAACTACAGCCCAAATACCCAATGTGATCTCATATTGGGTGACAACCAACCCAATGGGGAGGCCACCCCATATATTTTCTATAGAAACTACATGCATGTGCAAATATCACTTCAAACCTGGTATTCTTATTACAAGAGGTAAATCAACAAACTAGCACTAATTTGATGAGAAACCCCTCCTAATCCCTATCTATAAAGGCTTCAGAAAGTACCCTTTCCCTTGGAATCATGGTCACACATACTAGCCAAAACTGTGGGAGTGGCCCCCCTTGGCCCCTGCAGTGGTCAGTCTGTCCCTCCCTCCCCCACCCAATCACTGAGCACTGGCCCTGATCACTCACCATACTTCAATACAGAGTGTAACAACGGGCAATCCATTGGGTAGTTAACAGTTGTTAGTTTCCCTGCAAGCAGGTGGGGGGGGGGGGGGTATGTGGGTACAACTACACCCCCCCCCCCCCACACACACACACACACTCTCTCTCACACATGTACTTAGCAACGGCCTCTCACAGCAGACCATGTACAGCAGTGCCCCCTTGTGCAAAGTGAGGAAAGCACACATTGATCAATTCAGTATTTGGAGGGATTTACTATTTTTGCTAAAAACACCACTTTATTCACATATTTATGTCACATAAACTAAAGGATTATTCAAAACAGTATGTCTGCAGTGGTATATTCTGGTTTTCTCATATTATTCAAAACCTCCGGAGGTGGTCTTCAAGAATGAAGTTTTTTTTGGCTCTTTAAATGGTTTACCATTTTTCAAAACCCCACCTATAGGTCGAATTGGACTTTTGGCAAGAAAAATCGACCTATAGCAAAAATTAATTCCAAATAAAAATCGACCTATAAGCGAGGTTTTACGGTACACACGGAACCTACAGTACACAGATATAGCATTATATATACACATGGAACCATCGTGTCCTTGATACTGATCTCGTGTGTCCCGTACAGACTACCCAGACCTGGGAATACACAAATAATATAAAACATATAAAACATTTTGTAACCATTATATTCTTGCTCCATCAAACCTAAAAAAAAGTATTATTGCCATTATTTTGTGAACTTGACCCTTCAAGAACAACAACGTGCTTTAATGCACTGTGCGCTTTTTGTCATCATGATGCCTGAATGCAGCTTTGGTATAGGGCCCCAGATGGGTAAAATCGACAAATCGACATGAGCCTAGTGACAAGGGACAAGACCTATTTCTTAAAATCGACGAATGACATAGGCATCGACAAGTGACATGAGACCTGGTGACATTTTCACAGTGTCAGTGACAAGTGACAAGACCCTTTTGTTAAAATCGACAAGGGACACAGCACCACCCCCCCCCCCCGTCTGGGGCCCTTGGTATGTACGGTACTGGTAAATCTCAGTGCTGCATTCATGCATTATGTCGAACTTGAAGGGTCAGTACAGTACACTAAATCAAAATGCGGCTTGAGGCACCACTCCTTAAAGTAGCACAATCACCGAGTGTATCCCACTCACAATTTGTACTGTTCTCGTCTACTATATGGTTAAGTGTGATGAGAATGCCGCTTTAAAGGTCCACATCTTGCTTCCCCTACGGCAAGAGTCGGAATGCTTCTCTGCCTTATATTGGAGGTGGATATTTTAGGCATGTTTAAAGGGTTTAACTTTAAAACAGTGCGTTTACAATATTGTCAATCTGCATCTGGTTAATTTTACTTCCAAGTTGAGAATAGAGAACTGACATTGGTTCCTAATTGGCTCACTAGGGGTCGGGGCTGTGCCTGTGGTACACTGGTGCGCGGTACTGCAGTACGCAGGGTGCCCGTGTAGTACCTCACTGTGGGCCACACTCAAATCCTTGATAATCTATGACCTTCAATCTCCTGCTGCTTAAATATGGTGACCTACCAAACCAATCCAATTCACCCAAATTATGTAGCATGGAAGGCTGGTTTATCGTTAATCTGTAAAACTCTAACAATCCCCTCGTGTCTCCATCATTACCTCACCCTATACAGTGCGGGACCCAAGACCCTGAAAGGGGGCGGGGGTCCACTAAACACTGAACTTGAAGTTGATTGACCGTTAGTAACTTTAACGTCCGGAGGAAAACTTGAAGTACCTAAGAAGCATCACAGGTCGAATCACGGGAGATTTAAATTTAGAAAAATCGAAATTCTGTCTGATATAAAAAAGTTAAGCCGGGGAGGTGGGGGAGGGGTCCACCCCTGGGCCACACATGAGAACTAAGTCCCTGGTACAGGCTCCACTTCCTTATACTACTTACACACGTCCCCCACTAACACCCTGGCACCAATCACACTTTCCTATACTACTCACACTACCCTGGTAGTACACCTCCCCCTGTACTACTCACATGTCCCAACTACTCCTGGGACTATTACCACGTGTCTATACTACTCACAAAGACACTACTCATTTTACATCTTTGATCTGAACCAACTCATGGCTTTTTGCACAAAACATTTAGCTTCTTCTACGCTCCATTAGTGATATAATTGACGCCTGACTGTGACCGTCACGGTACAATGATTTCTGAGCCTATAGTGGTAGTAAATCCTACTACAGAAGGGAAACTAACTGGAAATACGTCAGAATACTTTCAATAACGGAGATATCACTTTCGGCCCATTCCTGTCATTTTCCGCAAGGACAAATGATATGACCATCTTGGAGTTTTTCTTTCTAATATTCCTCACATAACCTATCATTTCCACTCCCAAGTTAGAAAATCGCCCCTCCCCAGGCCCCACCATCCACTCGTCATGTCAATAACCCTATAAGGAATGATATTTTCCTCTTGTCACTAAGCCTAATGTCGGTCGCCGCATCCCCAAGTAAATAAGGAAATTAAGAATTCTGCAGTGAAAGCCAGGAAATTATTTCATTGGTATACATGTATTCCGCTGGGCGCCTGTACCCCCGTCGCCCCCACACTGTGCATTGGGGTCCCATATTTCGCCAGAACAAATGATCAATATTTTTTCCTTCTGAAATTCCTAATATATTTCCACTCCCAAATTGGAAAATCACCCCCCCCCCACCTCTCCCCAGGCATAATGTGTTAATCTGAGAGTTTTTCTTGCCAATATTCCTCACATAACCATGATTTCCACTCCGAAATTGGGATCCCCCCCCCCATCCCCAACACCACGTCACTGCACGAGAATGCGGGTTTAAGTGTTACTTAAAGCCCAAAATATCTTATGTAAATCTCTGGTTGCAACCAATATAATGGAATTTAATGATGCCTGTCAACCTCGGGTTGGATGGGATTTAAGGGGAATTTATTTCTCTTAAAGGTACGCTTGCATGGGCTTTAAGTTATTTACAACCCCAGGACAACCTCAGTAATATTTCACTTAAATCTTAATATTTCCCAGGTCAACCAGGGGTATTTTCCAATTAAATTTCATTAAACCTCAAGACAACTAGGGATATTTCCACTTAAACCTCCTTAAACCCCAGGACAACCAGGGGTATACTCCACTTAAATCTCCTTAAACCCCAGGACAACCAGGGGTATTTTCCACTTAAATCTCATAAAACCTCAGGACAACCAGGGGTATTTTCCACTTAAATCTCACTAAACCCCAGGACAACCAGGAGTATTTTCCACTCAAATTTCATTGAATCCCAGGACAACCAGGGGTATTTTCACTTAAATTTCATTAAACCTCAGGACAGCTAGGGGTATTTCCAACGTAAATGTCATTAAACCCCAGAACAACCAAATTATGTAGCATGGAAGGCTGGTTTATCGTTAATCTGTAAAACTCTAACAATCCCCTCGTGTCTCCATCATTACCTCACCCTATACAGTACGCTTGCATGGGCTTTAAGTTATTTACAACCCCAGGACAACCTCAGTAATATTTCACTTAAATCTTAATATTTCCCAGGTCAACCAGGGGTATTTTCCAATTAAATTTCATTAAACCTCAAGACAACTAGGGATATTTCCACTTAAACCTCATTAAACCCCAGGACAACCAGGGGTATACTCCACTTAAATCTCCTTAAACCCCAGGACAACCAGGGGTATTTTCCACTTAAATCTCATAAAACCTCAGGACAACCAGGGGTATTTTCCACTTAAATCTCACTAAACCCCAGGACAACCAGGAGTATTTTCCACTCAAATTTCATTGAATCCCAGGACAACCAGGGGTATTTTCACTTAAATTTCATTAAACCTCAGGACAGCTAGGGGTATTTCCAACGTAAATGTCATTAAACCCCAGAACAACCAGAGGTATTTTCCACCCAAAGCTTATTAAATCCAAGGACGACCAGGGATTTCCTTTTCTTGAATTTTATTAAACCCCAGGACAACCAGGGGTATTTCATACTTAATTCAGAGGGTCAGGATTCCATAATTTGTAGACAATTTATCAAATTTCGTGCTTGGTATTCAGGCAGCTCGTCAGTAGGCAGGAGGCAGGAGGCAGGTGCAGGCAGGAAGTAGGCAGGTGCAGGCAGGAGGTGCATTCCCAGGGTCAGACAGCAGTGAACTGAGGGGCTTACACCTCACCCCTATTATATAGGGGGTGCAGTGCTAGTCATGTGACCAGAACGAGACTTGCCTCTGATTGGCTGAGGGATCAGTACTGCATTGACCACCATGGAGTGCACATGGGGAGGCAGGGATATTATATTTTACTTAAACCCAATTAAACCCCATTGCAATTTGAGGTAATATTTTACTTAAATCTCAATAAATCCCATTCCAAAGAAAAAAAAAAAAATTGTCTCTCAGTAGAGTAGGTAGAACTTGGGCTTGTAGGACCGGGTAGGAAACACAGGGATGACTTGTAGCCGGCCCTGGGGCTTGTAGGACAGATGCAATAGGGCCGGGCACAAAGTAAGGGATATTTTCCTTATAGTTCTTCACCTAGGGCCAAGTAGAGAAGCCCTGTACCTCCCACATTTGCTCACTACCTCCCACAGTCACCTAAGGGGTGGGGTAGGTCGGGTATAGAATCCCAATCCCACAGTCGCCCACCACCTCCCACAGCTTCCTGGGGGCGGGGTAGGTAGGTTAGAGAAGCCCTGCACCTCCCACAGTCGCCCACCACTTCCCACAGCCTCCTGGGAGCAGGGTAGGTCGGGTAGAGAAGCCCTGCACCTCCCACAGTCGCCCACCACCTCCCACAGCTTTCTAGGGGTGGGAGAAGTCGGGTAGAGAAGCCCTGCACCTCCCACAGTCGCCCACCACCTCCCATAGCGGCCTGGGGGCGGGGTAGGTCGGGTAGAGAAGCCCTGCACCTCCCACAGTCGCCCACCACCTCCCATAGGGGCCTGGGGGCGGGGTTGGTCGGGTAGAGAAGCCCTGCACCTCCCACAGTCGCCCACCACCTCCCACAGCGGCCTGGGGGCGGGGTAGGCCGGGTAGAGAAGCCCTGCACCTCCCACAGTTGTCCACCACCTCCCACAGCTTTCTAGGGGCGGGAGAAGTCGGGTAGAGAAGCCCTGTACCTCCCACAGTCGCCCACCACTTCCCACAGCTTCCTGGGGGCAGGGTAGGCCGGGTAGAGAAGCCCTGCCCCTCCCAGAGGCCCTCACACTAGGTAGGCGTCTCTACACTACACTACCCACCTCTAGGGCCTGTATCAACTCCCTCACCCTCTCCTCTCCGGCCCTACCCACCTCTAGGGCCGGTACCAGTATAGCCCATGACAGCTCAGGAACCGTCCTGAGGCAGGACGATGGAACCTGACCCAAGAGCGCCTGTGGTTACCAGGAGACTAATCAGAGGAGAGGTACAGGGGCCCAGTGTAGGTGATATAACAGTCTGATGTAAGAGATGGCAAGATAGCAGGTCGTCATAGGCCGTACTGTGTACCAACTCCCTCACTCCCTCCTCCCGGGCCCTACCCACCTATAGGGCCAGTACCAACTCCCTCAGTGCTCCCCCCCTGGCCCTACCCGCCTCTAGGGCCGGTATCAACTTCCTCAGTGCTTCCTCCATGGCTCAACACAAGAATTATAATTAGAATTAAAATTACAGGTCTTTGACATAACTATTTTTCAGTTTAAATAAATTAATTAATAATACCAACTCCTATTAGCCAGACTTCTATTTATAGTGTACCAGTGTGTACTCATATGGCACCAGGTAAAATCATGCATGGTAATTCCTTGGCCTAGGGCCGGCTAAAAGCCAACCCTGTGCTTCCTCAGGCCCGGCTACAAGCCACCCAAGTTCTTCCTACTCTACCATGAGAGCCATGGTATAAAGCTCCATTATTTTCCATGCCAACTTCCCCACCCAGGTTGCCGAGGTATAAAGCTCCAGTATTTTCCATGCCAACTTCCCCACCCAGGTTGCCGAGGTATAAAGCTCCAGTATATTCCATGCCAACTTCCCCACCCAGGTTGCCGAGGTATAAAGCTCAAGAATATTCCATGGCAACTTCAAGACCTAAGTTGTCATGAGATATACTGAGGTTGGATGGGGTTGTCATGAGAAATAAGTAGCAGGTATATCCCTTAAACCTCTATTTTCGTGCAGTGCACATTACCCAATACAACACCACACCGCCCACTCCTTACCTGGGTTTGATCCTGCTCCTCCTCCTGTGTTTAAAAGCTCCAGGATTAAGGTTAACCACGACACCACATCCACCCCCGCAGTCCCCACACCACACTGTGTTAGTGGTCTGTGGTTACACACCCCTAATACCAAACCCACCCCGACCACAACCCCCCCCCCCCTCCCACATCATCAATAATTAGTGCACGCCTAAATACCCCTTTGTTAGGTCATCCCTTAAGGCTTGATCAGCCTATCATGACCCCCCCCCCCTCTACTCCCTAACCCCAACCTGTTGTAGCACTGGCAGTGCTGAAGGCTGGGGAACAGGTGGGCGGGGCTTGGTGCTACTGCAGCTGTCACTCACAGGCAGGTGGGTGGGGCTTAGGGCGCATAGAGCGCTGTCAATCACCCATTATAAGTGGGCGGGGCTTAGTGATGAGCTCTGGAGACTGGAGTCATTGGCCAATGATTTGAAGAAGCTCACTTGATGAGGATACCCCAGGGCCATATCCTACTTTGTTATACTACTATATGAGGCACATTGGTGCAAAGGCCACTTCCCTATACTATTACTACTACCACTGGGTGTCAAGTATATATGGGGGACTGCTAGACAATATACCTCACTGGACTATCTCTATATCAAAGGTTTAAATCATTCGACCCGTGATCGCATATTGCTTTAAATGTTGCCTGTAGAATCGCCAGGGCTGCATTCATGCATCACGCTAACCCTTTGGGTGTGTATCAAACCTTTGGCGTCAGCATGATGCTTGGATGCAGCGCTGGCGAGTAACTCGCCCAGGAAGCACCATTTGGGCCCGTGTGCTGAGAATGTCACATACTCTAAGCTGATTGGCTAAGGGGTTCGGTCGATGTGCGGGTGGGTGTTGGTGGGATGTTGGGGGGGGGGGGGGGTAGTAGGGGCGGTAGGGGGGTAGGGGAAGTAGGGATGAAGATATCTGACGTATTCTAATGAGCTTAAATAAGATGTCAATGTGTTATTTGAACTTGTCACACAAAGATTTGTAAAATAAGTCTGATTTCTTTTTCCCCAATATGAGGAATGGGCTAAAATGTAGAATCCTTCTAATACATGTTGCACTTTACACCCTGGATAATAGCTAAGGTATTGTGGAGGGCTACTTTTAATGATGATCGGTTCTATGAGTGGAAGTGAAGGAAGAAGGCATAACCTTACACATTTACCGAGACGGGTTCTTTTATCCCCACCACTTCGTACACAGGCCTTTATAGACATTAATTTATTAGTACCACAGAGAGGTTTGTGGCCCGGCCCCCCCCCAAAAAAAGCTTCGTTTCAGGTCACCCGACCGACCCTATCTAAACAGGGCCGGCCCTACATTTGTTATGCAATTTTGAAGACATTTTTATATTTTTATACTTTTATGTGGGTCAATTTTAGGTTTATAAAATTTTTGAAAAAAATCTCCCCATTTTTACACTTTTGTGGGTCAATTTAGTGGGGAAGTAAAAAAAAAATCCGACCTACCGACCCTAGAGTTTCTTCACATGTTACCTGAAACAAACTCTTTCTTAAAACTTTGCCCCACCTGTAGCACTGGGGATAGAAACCTGCATCCTTGGATTCTAAGCCCAGTACTCACCACATGCGCAACCCCCCCCCCCCCCCCAAACTCATAGATACACCAATACTTACCCAGAGCACACTTGTTCCGGAAGTCGGCCAGGAGCTCCGAGATCTCGTTCTGGGCGTGATGTCGCGCGAGTCCGAAGGCGCTCTGTATGGCGTCCACCTTGTCACTCTTGGTGAGGAGGGTGTTGTCGATGTTTGACACGATCGACTCGTCCACGTTAACACGCAGCGGCTGTAGGGGGAGAAGGAGAATATTGGTTATTCTAGAAGTACATATTGAAGTTTTAAGTTTGATTCTTAGGCATTTTTGTTATCATTTTCCATCTGTAGGGAGAGAGGAGACATGGTTAACCCAGTGTATGAAATGTAACTACTGTAGAGAGACAGGCCCTTATGGGGGCCCCAGCCAGTATACTGTGATTACTTTTGCATACACTAGGCCACTCATAGGTTATCTCGTATATAGATAAATCAAGTTCTTTTAAGAACCGCATGATACATTAAAGGTTTGTGTTCAATTGTCGCCAAGATGCAGCAATGCATTGCAACTTGCACCCACCGTACCTTCTATGAGGCAGGAAGAAGGGTTTGAGATAACTTAATATTTCCACTTAGAAAGGCCAAGGTTAAAAGGTAACTTTCGTGTCACCTATCCCTACCTAGTAAAATAGGGTATAGTTTATCATTTCTTTTAGAAAGTTCGAGGTAATTTGCTGTGGTCATATTTACAAATCACAGTTGGAACAGACAGCTGCAAATTACCCAAAACATACTGAAAGCATCCCAAATATATGGCATATAAAGGGAGAAAAAATTCCCAAAACAACAGCTATCATGGTACTTGCAATATTGCACCATGTTACCCCAAACATCTTTGGCCTAGGACCTATAGAAACCCCTGACAAGGGAAACTTCACCCAGGTTCTAATTCCACCTACTTAAGATGTTTCCCCATGTCCCTAGTACACATTACGCCTATACAGGACCAAAGACCTGTCAGGCCCCTTTATGGAGCACTGTTTATACAGGACTCAGCACCTAAATGGGTAAACTCTATGGGGTTTGTAGTGGGATGGAGATATTTAGGGACCTTGATTTAGTGTAAGAAGAGTCAGTAGACATCAGTAATACATTCAGTTTAGGCCTAATACATGCAATGCCTCACTCAGCCTAATACACCCCGCCACCAGGCCTAAAGAATAGGGACCAAACATGTTAGATTTTGACACACAAAAAACTCATATTTCCATCCCACTGAATGAATAAAGTCATGATAGTTTAACCCCCATATTTTCATACTTTCTCTTTCAAATCTAGGGTACGGTATTTTATTTTTGCCAGCCTTGTATTTTTATGATTCAATCCCATACCTATTTTACTTTTACTAAATTTAAACGAAAATTAAAACCACGCAAAGTTTTGCAGCTTTAGGGTTAACCCATACATTGTTAGGCCGACCCATACCTGACAATAGGCCCCCAATGGGTGCCCTCCTATCCCTACCGCCACCTAGTGGTAAAGGCGGAGGGTGACCCTAACCCTTTAAGGGCCACAGAGTGTTTTAATGCATGTTGCCATGTTCTTGGCATGATGCATGGATGCATCCCTGGTGGTTAACTCGCCAGGGCTGCATCCATGCATCATGCCACACCATTGACATACATGTGTATCATACTTCACAAGTTGAAGCTGTGGCGTATCACATGAAACAGAAGAGTGTGATACGCCCCAGCTTGTGAAGTTTAAAAAGAAGGGTTTTAATGTATTGGGTTAAAATAATACAATTACAAGAATGCATTATACCTAGCTACCGCGCATTGCTCTAGTATGATCTATGTATGTTAATACGTCGGGGTTGTGTTTATTACATGTTCCTACTGTCTTAAAATGAAAAGAAATCAACCAAATTGGAGGCCATGCAGTACGATGACACTGTACTCCATGGGGGTATAGAATACGGCGCTCACATAGCTTTAACACAGAGAGTGACAGCCAAGAGTATAGCACATTAAAGCGCTATGCTGCCCTCAAAGGGCTAAGGAGGGGCAGAGACCACTTCCTTAGAATCTCACCAACAATAGGCCACCAGCCTCCGTGTGTGCCCCGACCTCTAGCGGGGAGTTGGCGAACCAGTTGACGTAGGTCTAGGATGTCACATGATCTGTGACGTGTCATGACGTAGTAGTCATGTGACACCTGGAGACTAAGACGTCAGGGTCATGTGGGTTGTTTATGTATGACTTTGTTTGTGGGGTGGAGGATCTATAATCGTTTTACTTTCTTACCCGGGTATTTTCAGAAAGGACTTTTGGATTTATTCAGTGTATGATCCTTTAAAGTCTCAAACTTCAAGGTCAGGAATGGAGGTAGGTTTCTAAATCATCAAATTAGAAAAGATGAACTATGTGTAAACTGCCATTTGAGAATCTCTGAGTAGTTTTTTTTAAACTTCCTTTTTTTTGGGGGGGGGGGGGGGGTGGAGTCTAGGTAGGGAGAAGGACTGATACAGGGAGACAGCCTTGAAGACATGATGAAACATATAAGGGACAGACCATCAGGCATTTCTTAAATTCTACATGGGACATTAGCTTCTTAGAAGTAATATGTGGCATGGAGATTAAAGTGACAGGCGACATGACCATTTCTTCGGCATGCGACAAGGGACCTCCTTTCAATCCTCATCCGCATCCCACCTCAAGGGAAAGTCATAGAGGTGGCTCCAGAGGGGTCAAAAGCGACCTAGCGACCTAGGCTATTTTCACGGCGACCTGGTGACCTGGTGCACTAATTTAAACGACCAGGCGACTTTTGGACAAATTTGGATATAGTAAAAATAGTCTAAAAAGTGACTTTCCGACTTTAGCCCCTTAATTTCGGAGACTTTCCGAAATGAGGGGGGTACCCCTCTGCACCCCATAGAAAAAGGTGAATGGTAGGTTGGGGAGGGGTGGCCTATGTTGTCTAAGAAGTCTGCCATTGTGGGTTTGGGGTGGTCGGGGTTTGGAGGGAGCGGGGGGGGGGGGGGGGAAATCACTAATCCATCTACCATAGTTTGCGGCACGTCACCTAGGCGGCACCACTGGTACTACCACCCTACCCCTAGTCCCACACCCACCAATCACAGCCCTTCTTACATCACGTCTTAGGGACCTCCCCCTGTAGCACCCTAAACCCCCAGATAAGAATTAGAATATCTGCTTCTCCGTGAGCGATAATAAGGGACCATGACACAGCTGTTTTGTGTGGTGGAGAATGTGATTTGTATGCCATGTGGATCAGGTACCTGCCACCTGTTGTCAGGAACTGGTACTAAGCTGTATTGTCTTCTCACCAAGTCCACAACCAAATATTAGCCCCAAATCATTTACAAGAAAAATGGTCTCTTTTTGTGACGTGTGCCTATTATTCTACTTGTTTAAGCCTTGTTTTCGGAGAAGTCAACCGTCACCCGACCCCCGTCTTTAAGAAAAAATCCTGTCAACTTTGTGTCAAAACTTCTCAAAGTTTTGTGCCACCAGTCCTAAGTCAACTCCCTTGACGTCGTCTTGGGGTTCAGATCGTATTTCTAGCTTGTAAATCTCCTAAAGGGCGTGTGCTCGTGTTTTGGAGGTATAGAAAAAGTTGTTTATGTTTGTGAAATAAATGCGGTGGTTGTTTATGGAATTAGGAGGGGTTAAAGAGGTTAAAGCTGTAGACGGTGAGCCTCTATAAGGTCACATTTATTTCTCAGAGTGCGAGTAACTTGCCAGTGCTACATCAATGCATCATGCCGGCCCTTCCAGTGTGTATCAACCTCATATGGTCGGCATAATGCTTGAATGCAGCACTGGCGAGTTACTCGCCAGGGCTGCATGCATGCATCATGACAATCAAAGGCATGATGTATCAAAGCACTATACGGCCCTTAAAGGGTTTACAGATGTCAGAGTCTTAGTGACTGAACAAGTAGTTCTCTGACAGGTCTTCAATTGTGTAATCCAAGATGGCGACATTAAGATTGTTTTCTTGTAGAGGTCATGTGGGAGAGGCCGCCATTTTGTCCAATGTCAATGTGTGACGTCATAGTTGGACGTTGACGTACGTCATATGTGTCACGTGACTGATGCACTGTGGGTAATTTGATAGGGCTGTGGGAAGGTTTTAGTGACTTGGGCAAAAACAAAGATCCCAGATATTCTGAATTCTCTGAATTTTATTATTTTAACGCTTTATTAATCCCTTAGAGAATGATAATTTTTGGCACATTTATTTTGAGCCCCACTCTCCGCCGAGAGCTCAAAATTGTAACCCCCCGACCAGTAGAAAACTGGTGCATGCATGCGCATCAGAGCTGCATTCATGCATCATGACGACATGATAGTGTCAACATATAGTTTAGGCAAAAAAAAAGAGGATCTTCTACCCAGCAGTAGTGAAGTGAATATCAACGCAACGTCTTACCTCAGATCAAAAAAAAAAGAGGTTTGTTTCAGGTAACCCGACCGACCCCATCAAAACAGGGCCGACCCTACGTTTTTTTATGCAATTTTTTAAAGAAATTTCCGTATTTTTACCTTTTTGTTGTTGTGAATTTTCGGGTCTTCGGACTGGCCGTCTGGTATTTTCATTTTAAAAAAAGTTTAAAAAAAATAAAAAAAAGTTTTAAAAAATCTGACCTACCGACCCTACATTTTCTGTCCATGTTACCTGAAACATACCTTTTTTTTGGCCTTATCGACGTTTTCTTGCTGGTGTACTTACAGCTTTGTTGACGAGGAAGGTGGAGTGGATCTCGTACAGCCACTTCTTCATCTCTTTAGTCGTGCCCTTAGCGTAGTCCTCCGTCACCAGGTAGAACAACTGTAAAGACAACACACAAAATGTGCTGAGTCATCTGGGATTTATGATAATATCAACTTACTAGGATGCGAAGGTTCTGCTCTAGGATTTGCACACCGCAGGTGTGATGACCGGCAACCAAATTAGGATTTTTGGATTTTGGGTCAAATGAAATTATAATAGGGTTCTGTGTGTCTTGGCTGTATAATTGTGAAATGTTCAGTGCAGTCCGGGTAATGGTAAATATCACCCTCACACGCCGCCCGGCTTGCTGCTCACCAGTCTGCTGCTACTCATGTATATATGACGGCTTGTGAGTAGGACTCGCCTGCCGCAGTCTGTATTGCTACTATGCGGAGTGGGGTGTGAACAACATGATATTAAAGCTATGTACCTATTGAAAGGTCAGTAGACCGGAATGAGCAGTGCATTCTGGGTTCTAGAAGTGTGATATACATATATAATGATTGCAGGTAAGGTCTTATGTGTAAGAGGAACGGATTGAGAGCTGGCAGGCCTGAGGGGTGGGCGCTGCTGCCAGGCTGGTGTGACGACCACGCTGGTAGCGGGCAGGGCTGAGGGGTGCTCGGTACTAATGCTACAGAGTATAGAGGCTATGTACACAGGGTGGTCAGTCCGATCCCCCAATGCTATTCCTATGGGCGCGCTGCTCGGCTGTCTGAGCTTACGGACCTTTGTCTCCCCTAAGACCTGACCGGACACGGAGTGCCGGTCAATTAACAGATTGTTTTAACACTTCTACTCGGCTTTCTTCCCACTGTTAGGAATGATATCTGAAAAAGAAGATGTGTTTCAGGCTACCCAACCCTACAAATTTTTATCCAATTTTGATTTTGATTTTTTTTAAAGATTCAAGCAATTTTTGGGATATTTCAGAGTCCATTTGGTAGTCTGTGTGTCTATGCTGTTGTCGGCGAGTCGGCGCTGAAGTTTTTGAGGCAATTTTTGGCTGCTTTTCAGGCCAAAATCCGACCTACCCTTCCTTGATTTCTAGAATATGTAACCTGAAATACACCTTTTTTATAGCCTTAGGAATGATATCTGAAAAATTCAAGTTTGTGTGTGGCCTTAATAAGCATATATATGCAGTACCAGTGAGTTACTCGCCGACTCAGCATTGGTGTATTAACCATTTAAGGCCGAACAAAAAAAGTATTTGTTGGTGATGGGGGCGAGACATTTTCACAGGAACTTTCTCAGGGCCGAGCCTCTGCTTATTCCCATAGAGTTATGTTGACTATAGTCGATGCTCGGCCAGCCATGGGATCAACTATAGTCGATGTTCGGCCAGCCATGGGATCGACTATAGTCGATGCTCGGCCCTAAAGGGTAAGGCCATATGTGGTCCTTGATGGGCTAAAATCCTCCATCACTAGATAGACACAAAATATACCAAAGTATACCATTTCAGACTATCTTTCAAACGCTGACAACTGGGTCCATCAAATTATATGCCATCTTAGCTGGTGGTCACATCCCCCTACCCTACCCCTCCTACCACCAGCAAGGCGTCCACATTCTCTCTACCAAGGCTCACCCCGATCTAGCCCCTTTGTCCGATTATCTATTTGATCTATAACTCTTTCTCAAAGAAATCAAGGACCTCCTCCCCCCCCCCCCCCCACCTTGTCAGGTCGGTGCGCACGCGCAGAGCTGTCTTTGGTTAGTAGTGACCTCTGGTGGGGGAAGTTGGAGGTAGACAAGGTCAAGGGTCATCACATTGGATACCTGGGATTTAACCCTTTAAGGACAGAATAGTCCTTTAAACCATTATGCGGTTTGCCATCCCTATATGCACGACTGCAGCTCTGGTGGCTAAGGTATTATTGCTACATCCAAGCAACATATATCGACCTTACTGGTTTGATATGCTCCCAAATCGTCGGCATGATGCATCAATTTTGCGCCGACAAGTAAGCCACAGATGACAAATCGAGCATAAATCTTAAAGACATGATTCTGCCCATGAATGGTTCACTACCTGACAGGGAGTTTGCTTTGATGTGCAGACGTGTGTTTGTGTGTGTGTGTGGGGGGGGGGGGGTGGTGATTGGGTTACAGTCACAAGGCCTCACCCCGGGCCTCACCCCAACTTAAGGAACTGCAGACTGGGTCTTGGTCTAGGCTCCTACAGACAAATCCACCTGCTGGTTAGATATCCCGATCTAAAACTGGAGGGATGTATTGATAGGAGATAGATCTTATGTTGTACTCTAACTGGAGAGGAGGGAAAGGGGGGGGGGTTGACAATTAGGGGTTATTTCAGGGTTTTACCTTTAAGACGTCAGTAGATATTGTGTTAATTGGGTGAGGGCATAGTATGGGCTTAGTGGGGGCATATTTGGGGGGGGGGGGGGGGGGGCTGGGGTATCATGTTGCCAGGTGGGGTAGCAGAGGTCACATACTGCTTGTATGGCCCAGGTCCATGCATGGACTTGTGTTTTGTGGTTGGGTGGTGGGAGGGGGGAAGAGGGGGGGGGGGGAGGAGTTGGAGGGGGTGGTTTTGTCCGTCTGGTCCACCAAGGCTTTAATCTTAAATCTCCCTAATATCGCCCAGACAAGTGGGTGGACTATTGTTGCAGGTTGTGGCGACCCCGGGGTCATTTCTAAAACTTGACTAGGAACGAGACAGATTATGTGTGTGTGTGTGGGAGGGGGGTATACTGGTACCGCCGTCCCAGGCTCAGCCAAGGGACGGGTATTGCCTAATCTAGGTCGCCTATCGCTGGTTGAGATCTCAACCAGCTTACAGCATATTACATAATGTATCAATGCACACCCTCTCACTCACTCCTCTGGCAAGTCCTAGTACACATACACCACAGAAAAGTAGTCCCAACCCATTTTACAGAAAAATATGCATTTGTCACCAAGTATAGACCAACTGTTAATGCAATCAGCTCATAATACATTATGCTAATAGAATGTATCAAAATAAGACCAATATTAGTCAATAACTCAAGCAAAATCGATCAACCCATTTGAACATGGCAGTTGAGATTTCAAAATGTTGTTTACAAACAGACTAGCTGTCAAATTTCCTATATTCATGCCAACAATGTATTCAGTAAATTTTCGATCAGATATGGACATGGCAATGGTATTTCATGATAACCATACATGTAGATGCTTGCCCCAATTTGTATTAATGATTTAAGTATAGTTTGACAGGTGCAAGCACATGGCAGTGTGTATGTTTTGATTCTGCAAGCCCCTCCCTATCCGGCCCCACGGCAATTACACAATACCGGCCCTTAGATTGCGATCATGGGCCGGCCACCAGCATAGGAGGGGGGCGGTGATTGTGTTCAATCATTCAATTATTTCCCAAAGACGACATCTTGAGTTAGTCCATGTAAACGGATAGCCTAAAATTTCTGACACAATTGTCTCAAGGCTTCATGGTCATTTGCTGTCATGATGCACCGACGCAGCGCGTAACTCGCCGGCACTGGCGAGTTACCCGCCATGTTCATGCATTATGTCAATCAAAAGATCCCGGTCCCTGCACTCTTATAGTAAACTAACACCATCCACGTTATGGGTTTTGAAATATAGCCCCCTTCCACTGACTTTTCGGTGTAAATTACCCCCTATTAAGCTAAAAACACTGACTTTTTGGCTGCTATAAATACCCCTTTCCAAAAACGCTGATGTCTTCATCCCTGAAAATGCCCCCTTTTAAAAAAAAAAGCTGAATGTCTAGCCTCCAACGTAGTGTCTAGGGGTTCAGAGGGCACCCCACTTCATAGAACACCAATTTAATACCTGTTGGAGACCCAATCTACATCTTTCTGTGAGATATAAACCGGGTTAATGATTATGTCCTTTAATCACAGATCAGTGTTTCATTTTCAAAGAAGCATTGATACATACACCCCCCCCCCCCCCATTTCTATTTTTCACTGATTTATTATGAAAAAAGCACCCCTATTTCTCATATCCACGGACGTGCCAATTCAGGCTAAAAGTACCCCTTTCTCGGCGTTTTCATAACATGGATGGTGTTGGTTTCCACTCCAAGTGCAGGGACCGGGCAAAAGATATAATTTATCAAGACACCATGCTGCAACCAAAAGTTGTCTGCTTTTGATACTTTCTCGGACATTGTTTTCTTATCTTCAAAATGGCGTCTGTCTCTGACAGTTGTCGTCTGCTAATCTCCCAAGGTCATCCAAGGTCACGGCCGCCATTTTAACTTCCCAAGGTCAGGTCTTACACTTTCTTTGGAAGTTTCTGACCATCAGGGTTTCCATTATTCAACGGGAACAAAGATTTCAGATTTTCTGTGATTCTAATCTTTCATTTCCGGTCTGTGAGTTTTTTTTTCATCTAACAATGCTGCTAAGACAACTCATATTTTAGCGTTTTCTGATATGAACTTAATATTAGTACACGCTGGCATTATTGGAACGGCGCAGCTTGTATTGCGTTTGCGCCTATGATTTATTAGCAAAAAATAAAATATATTCAAATAATTTGGAGACAGTATGAAAGGACTGGTCCAGCAATAGTTGGTGGCGTAGGAAAAAGATGGAATCCTTACCCCCCCCCCTCCACCACTACCACCACCATCTCCTGCTGAAAGGCACCAATTGTATCTACTACTAGCCCATTCTTTGTCTTTCCATGAAGGAATACTTCTAGCAAAGCAGTAGCCTGAAATGTCGGTGTTGTGATTAGATATTTCAGAGTTTTTCATGTTTATGCTTATTGCAATAGCACAATAGCAACTTGTCGAATTCAAAGTCACTTCACACTGAAATCTACATCGTTTCCTGACAACCCAATTATAAGCTACTTAACTCACTCATCCTTAATTACCCTGTCAACTCCCTCACACAACCATGTCCGGCAGTCAGGGGTCACTTCCGCCACAAACTGACCAATTAGGTCACATCACTGCCCCAAGGTCAAATACTGTCCCAAGGTCGGAGGTTCATTTGGTCACGTGGCCAAAAAATGACCAATCCCTCACTTTTGGTTGACCTTGACCTTGGACGTCCAGGATTACATGGCCCTGACCGTGTCCAAACTGACCTTGACCCTGGGGTCAGAGTCCATAGTCGACCTTGACCTTGCACACAACAGGCCATTGAGAATGTCCATGGAGAGCTAATTGCCCTTGGGTGGTGTGTAATTTACAAATGATTAGGAATGAATTGTGTAATTGAAAATTGTAATGCGAAGGAAATTGAGTTTTGATTGTCATGTGATTATTGCCCTATTGTTCAAATATTTGACAAAGCTTTGTCAAATAGAGGTTACAGTATGACCAACTGATGAAATCGTGAAATATTTAACACCAAACATACGAGACAAACTGAACTAGCAGATATCGTAATCACTAACGACCAAATCACGATGTGGTCGTTCTAGGTCCTGACCCTTCCTTTCAGCACCTAAAAGCTCAAGGTCAGTCCAGGTCAAAGTGACCAGTGGTCAGTTGCCCTTGACCTGTGAGGTCAGCTTGAGGTCAACAGGGTCTGTAACTGTGTCCCTGACACGATGACCAATCAGAGGCAAATAATGACGGGGGGGGGGGGGGCTATGGTGGTGGTACTTACTGATGCCCTGCCCTATCGGGGATGGCAATATTGGCCGTGCGCCCTATGTATTTTAATTCCTTGAGTACATAACGACTCTTCTGGGGTATATCAAACTCACGGGCAGTCTGGCCAGATCTGCATTTGTACATCACGCCACACAGTGGTGCACTATGTGACCTAAAAGGGTTAAGCCCTGAAGCCCTGGGGATAACTATCTCTATAGGGTTAAGGGGTAACTATCTATACGGGATATAGGATACAGTGTACACCCCTACTGACTGCCCTTCTCCCTCCCCTAGCCTCACTTTCACCTGTTCCTAAATCACGTGACCCCCCAGGACGCTGGTCCCTGACGTACACACGTCACACGGCAGGTACCGACCGGAAACCAGCCACCAGCGCCACATGACGTCACGTCCCCCTGACGGACAACAGGTGAACTACGTCACAGCGTCTCGCCTCCCAGAGGGATGCCCTTATATGGCCATGTGGGCGGGGCTTAGAGCGGGTTTTACTACGGTATCCCCAAAAGTGTCTCTACCTAATACTCTGAGGGTTTTTATAGTAGGCCTACAAAACGTAGGCTACATTATTCTCAATTTGGGCCAACAAATCATCTGCCTTTCAAAAACACGATATGCCATTCTATAGCTAATATGGAGCACATTATAACAATTGTTATTTCCCCAATAGGCCTTTTAGGACTCTTAGGCTGTAGACACAGAAGTCGTCTGCCTTTTACAATTTCATTATTCTCCATTTCCAAAAGTCCCCAACGTTCACAAATGACCATTTTAACCTTATTCAATGCTAATAGGAAACAAAGATGGTCCCCTTTCACCCCTGCGTCCCTGCAAGCATGAAAGATCAACACCCCACTAGTGGCCTGCTCCCATGGCGGTCCCCTACCCCCCCCCCCCCCCGGGGCCATTAGGGACCCCACACCCTGCCCCACCCCTCCCCCACACCCCCTACGTGGACACACGCGCCCCGCCACAGTTCCCGCCATTTTAACCCGATCCCCGCCCCTTAAACCTAAATGTCGTCAGGTGACGTAAAATGACGTCTGCTGCTGACAGAATGACGTAAATGTGCTGTTTCTCCATATTGAACTATTACTTGAATTCTGTGAAAATCAAAGCGGGTATAGCATATCAGCTTACTTCTTTTTGGTTTAAGGAAAACTCCAATCAAATAGAAGTAAGGAACCCTTCCAACTTTGCTCAATTTTCTATAAGAATTAATTACAATCTTACACGGAAACCCCAGGGAAAAATTAGGAATTCCAACAAAATGGTCAATCATATATTAGGCAATATTCTGATTTTGCTCGATTTTCTATTAGAATTCATAACTATCTGAGACAGAAATCACAGCGAAAAACAAGGAATTCCTACAAAATCAGGAAAATTAGCATCTCTAGACTCACACAGCCAAGTTACACACAGCCAAGGGGCAGTGTAAAAAAGGCCCCACCCAGAAGGGCGTGGCGGGTGTAAAGGCTAATGCGGGGTTACCCTAAGGGCCACAAAAGGGCCACACAAGGGCACCCGGAGAGCGTCGCCGGCAAAGAAACGACATAAAAATGGCTGACCCCGGGGGTGAAGTGTCAACGCCTTGTTATACGCACGGGTTATATTATTAGCACCCCACGACATAATCACCCCGCGACGCAAAACGACGTCAGCGATCACGTCACCGGGTTATGATTACGTCGTAATGACGTCACATGGAGCGTCATGTTTCTATGACGTCACTTATGTCATCGGGTTGCCTCGTTTTCACTCATGGTGTCTCAAAATGGTTGTGCTTTCCGCATGAGAGGAGTCAGTATAGAATCAGTATGGAATCAGTGATCCGTGAAGGGGATGGTAATGACGTCTGTTCTGTGACGGAAATAGCTGGGTGTCGTAAAAAAGAAATGCCTTTAGGGAAGAGTGGGTAAAGCTACTTGAATTTCTTCTATTCAACAGAAGAATCAGACTGAACTCCGAATGTATGGGCAGAACTTCTGGGCAAAGTTGATTCAATCTCGTATTTTTTTAACCCTTTAAGGGCAGCACAATACTTCAATATTTCAATATTTTTGTTGATAATCACCAATCTTGTGCGACCACAGAAAGCATCAACCCATGTAACTCCCCAGTGCCATATTGTAACTGCTTGTCAGCATTACTCAGACAATTAAATAACCTTTTAACCCCCAACAATAAAAGAACCTTTTCTTCCATTCATCAAGAACAAATCAGTCCCAATGACCAGCGGGCAAGCGCTTCGCCATATTGTTCCTATCAAAAGATTATTTTTCGCTGGTCCCCTAAGACCGCTGATATTACTAATTGAAACGTCGCCGAGTAACCAGTGCCCCTTGTGACCATGCCGCGACCTTGACCTCTGCGGGTTAAGGTCAAGGGTCATGGGAGGGCCTTTGGTGTGGGAGAGGTCTGGGGGGTTGGGGGGTCGGGGATAGGGCCGGCCCCTAGCTCAGTTAACGTGCTATTAAGCCCCAGGGGGTGGGGTGGGAGGCCATGGTAGGGGTGGAAGGTGGAGGGGGAGGGGTGGGAGAGGGGAGGGGAGCACTGGCCACCGAATGTGACCACACTGGGTGGGATCATGCTCCCAGCACTGATCTGACATGGGTCTGTGGCCCAGGGGCAATATCTCTTACCCCCCTGTCACTGCCCCTTGATCTGGCACTGCTCACCCCCCCCCCCCCCCGCCCAACCCTCACCACAACCCTCTAAGGCCAAAAAAAGAAGGTATATTTCAGGTAACATGGAAAGAAATGTAGGGTCGGAAGGTCGGATATTTTTCTTTTTATAAACCTTTTTTTCAAACATGAAAGTACTAGGCAGCCTCTCTGAAGACCCTAAAAAAGGGTAAAAATAGGGAGATTTTTGTGAATATTGCATAAAAACGTAGGCTTGGCCCTGTTTTATAGGGTCGGTAGGGTGACCTGAAACAAACCTTCTTTTTGGCCCTTGGTCTGCTACTGCTCACCCCCGCCCGTCCCCACCCTCACCCCTAGTGACCATACGGGGTGGGATCAGGGTGATCTGACATGCTCCTATGGCCCAGGGGCACTGCCCTGCCATGTACTCCGCGCCCTATCTTTAACCAATGGTCTGTCAACCCCCTGCACCCCTGCCCTAGCAGCTCTGTGACATGAGACTCTTTCTCTTCCTGGATGTTTCTTGGATGTGACACTTTCTGGCCAGTAATCATTTGATATTTCCAAATTCAATCTTCTATTGGGGATTTTGAGGCAAATGTCTAACATAGCTGTCTCCCTATCAGTTGGTCCAAAGATGTCCGAGCCACCTCTAAAACCCCATTTATGTATACTACTCACAGTTTGTTATTCAATGGGGGGATGTCTTAACTGCTTCATATAACGTTCACAACACTGACTTTAATGCTTCACCATCACAGTTGCAATATGGTACAATATTAAATACCATTTTATAATAATTAAATGTCCGAAATCAATATAATTTAAATAAATAGGGGTGGAGTGGGGAGATATGTGTAATGAAGAATACCCCTTTTATATTGTCCACCACAGCCAAGGGGAAGAAATGCTATATCTGAGCAATGAAAAGAGATTTCACTTAGCAAAATGTGGGTGGCTAGAAAACTATGAGGGTGGCTTTCTAAATTCTGGGTGGTTTGACAAATTCATAGCTTATCACCAAAACTCATCCACAAACCCAATAAAGATTATTCCCACAATCCAGGACCCATCTACTAACAGTGTAGCCCTTATCTGATAGTAATACCACATTTCATGCATTTATGTCATTTAGATACCGATAAAATCACATTTTTACTACTTTAATTTTAAATAACAAGTAATGATACAAAATTAAGGGTGCTAGTTACAATACTGTCACATTTTGCCCAAAAAAAGTAATACCAGTAATGATATTGAATTGGAGATGATAAGATCAGAAATGTGTTTTAATGGTTGGGTTTAGCAGGGGGGGGGTGGCTAAGAGGGGGTGTGGCTTATTGGACATGGCTTGACATCAACCCTTTCACACCTACTCCCCACCCCCTGGGACTACCCTCCCTTAACCCCCTACCATTACCCCCCTTCCTTTTTAACCATTTAGGGGTGTGGCAGAGTGCTTCAATGCATGCTATACCCTTTGGTCAGCATGATGCATGGATGCGGCACTGCCGACCTATGATGCATTCATGTTATCATGCCTCTCTTTTCAGGAGAAATCTGCACTTTTGTAAAATGAAAGACCTGCTCCAGAAGTCGTCAAGGGAAGATCCCCCCCCCCCCATATGCCTCCTTTTCCTCACAAAAAAGTGAGATGCATCATCTATCGACTCTTAAAGACTGATACACTCCCTACGGATGGGCATAATCTAGAGGCATGATGCACCAATGCAGTGACAAGTTACCCGCCGACTCTGCATTGGTGCATCATGACGAGCCTAGATGCATCATGCTGCCCTTAAATAGTTACCACCCTCTACCCCGTCCATTACGACAGCGTTACCCCAACACGTCACTACGTCACACAATTAGCTCCCAGTCCTGTTTTTACGTCCCACTGTGTCTTTGAGGCCCTTTCCGCTTCCCATTAGCCGGTTCCGTATTTTGGCCCCATTGTGCCCGTGCCCGGTGGCCTCTGCCCCCCCCCCCCCCACACACACACCCTTACTGTCCCTACCCCCTATTCTGTAGGCTCGTGGCAGGCCGTACGCCCGACCCTTACCTCCCATGGTTACCGTGCGGACACGGCCACTCACCACAGACCCATACAGGGGCACCTGCCCCACCCCACCGTATCTGTCATGGTGGTAAAATGTGCCTCTACATGGGTAAAATTCGACGGACATGGTCAAAGAAGCTGTCTTAAAAGCTGTATGATAAAGGCCCTTTAAAAAATCGACACAGGCGACACAGACATTTTAAAAATCGACGGACACAGTGTTATTTTAAAATATAATCTGACACACTCGACATTTCGGGTACCCATGTACAGGAACTAAAATGCAACGAAATCTTGATAGGAAGCATGTATGAGTGCAGTGCTAAATATGAATTAATAGTAACTGCAATCCATCATCCTGTGTGTATTTACGTCTTGTACGTGACTCACTCAGCTTTCTTTTGATACCAAACATGCCTATATAGGGTGCGGCTTATACACGAGTTTAAGGCTCCCTCTACGACTTATATCATCTGTCAAAGTTAGGGGTGCAGTTAATACACGTCACTTAGTGAGTTCTTATTTCCACTTGCGCTACTTCCGCCGCCAAGTGCCACACGTCAAGTCAGTAAGATGTCCAGGTACCCCCCCCCCCCCACCCGCCCCAGTTGTGGTGTCACCTTCTAAACGACCCTATAGATAATTGTGTTTCCTATGGACTCCCCTCCCCCGCCTCCTTTCACATGGGGTATACCTGACATTTTTAAAGTGACCTGCAGTTTTCAATTTTGAATAATGCGATAAACTGCTTAAAAGATGGAAATTTGTGCAACATTCAGCCAAGGATTTATATATCTCTTTTAACACGAAACACACACGTTGTAATCTTACTATTTAAAAGTATTTATATTTATCACCTTATCAGCTGTCACTAATCTAACCCCCGTCATCTGTTCCCCATTAGTATCTGACTCCTTAATGCCGGGACGTGTCACACCGGTGACAGAGTCTGTACACTGATATTCCTAGGCTCCCTATACCCCCAACCTCTCAGTCACTAGTGCCTAACCTAGTTAGTCATTTTTTGGCTCCCTATACGACCAACCTAGATAAGTTATTATTGTCAGGTTGGTCACTACTGACCACCCACCTTAGTCTATTTGGTTCCAGGGGGAGCCACCGAGTGGTCATCACAGGTGGCCCCAACTAGTGGTATACAAATACAACACACCAATGATGGACCTAGGTTAGCCACTACTGACTGAACCCTTGGTCATTTTTGAATATAACTTTGCCATTGTGACTAACACTCATATGACCAACCTAGGTTAGTCTGTACTGACTAACCCTTTCAACCTATGGAATTTCAGTGTATTGGTGTGTGGCAGGTTGGTTACCATGGCTACTTACCACCAGTCTGCACACAAACCGTTCCAAAGAGATGTCAATGACAATGTTGTCGACAATAAGTTTCGATGTGATAGAGGTTATTTGCTCTCTTTCTGAATCAGTTTCCAGACATGTTTTACTTTTTAATTAAACACGGGAGACAAGAATCCCCCCAGATTGACATGACAAGGTCAAAAATTACCAAAACATCCCCAGATTTATCAAGCGAAGGTCAAAGGGTTCTTTCTCATATCATCCTCATTCTTAAATAGTCAGGGTCGGGTTTGGTGTGTTAGGGGTGCAAAGAGCAAAGGTTCCCACAGCTTTTTGACACCAAATCCTCCATATTCCCGCTATGTTTCCACCAGAAGTCGTCTGCCCCTTTGTACGGTAGTTCCCCGCCAGCCACAAGTGGCGCATGCGCAGTTAGAGAGGTACTGAGATAGAGAGAAGAGATGTTTGCCGTATTTACCCGTATTGTCCGTCCAGGTAACCTAAGTCATGGTACGTCATAGGGAGACGCTGGGAAAAGTCAACCAGCGTCCCTCTACACTGGGGCCCTGTGTGGTCAGGTTTACTGTGTAAAGGCACAGAGGCTGGTAGCACGGGCGGGTATAGGGGTATTTGTGAGGAGAGAATGTTCCATATTGGGTAGGGAGATTGACTTTCTCAGGCATATTTATAGCAATCTCTACAATACTACTGCATGTTCATAGCAGATTATACACGTATGGTCTAAATGTTAAAGGACCGCGTAAGGCCGGGCGTAAGGCCACAAAAGGACATAGTATACTAAAGCACTATACTTACTTTGGCACAAAATTTGTGTTTGTTATGTAATTCTTTGAGGGGTTTTTGTAAACAATGGCCCCGCCCCATCCCCCTTTCTCAAAATCCTGGATCTGCCCCGTCTGTGTTCCGGTGGCTTATAATGAGAAACACCTCTGGAGGCTCACCGCTGACGCTTATGGGATGAGACTTGTGTAGACATTGATGCACAGATGGGCCCCACTTGTAGGGCCCCTCAACACACAGATAAACCCACATGGGGAGGTTAAACGTTGGGGCTGCTTAGTGTTGACCTAAGCGGCCCTGTAGGGGCGGCCTGTGACATGGAGAGGGGTGGGAATGCCCAAGGTCAAACTCAGAATGGTATTTTAGTTTTGTCTTTGGTACTTGACTTTTGAAATGTATACTGGCTCATCATTGAAACTTGCAGGTGTTGTTGCATAAATATGGGGGCCTGTGGGTTTGATACTTTGAGAAATGTTCATTTATAAACAATGATTTGTTTGATTTAGGTCCATCATTTATTTGACCTTGTTTGCCACTCTTTGCGAATTATGTGAAATTAAATCGAAACTGGACAAATAAATAGGGGACATTGTGGGAAAAAGGGGAACTTAATTGACGCGATATTCCCATGTGTACTTAAAAAAAGAAGATAAATTTACCAGTTATAGCAAAGAAACATTGTTATAAATGCAAAAGGCCTTCCAATATTGCTTATGTAAAGATATATACGGTCGGTATATATAGGGCTGTATTTCTCGGATTAAACCATCCTTGTCAAACTTTGAGAAGAGTAATAAATTTGTCAATATTGAATGAAGGCATTTAACGCCTGGGACATGCCCCTTTTTGTCTGAAAGCACTCCAGGTTTGTACCAATAAATCTGCCTAATTCTTGAGGACAAAAACCACCAGCGCATACAACTAAGGGCAAACAGAGTGTTATAAAAAAAAACATCCTACATGCTACAATTCATCACTTTTTATTAATGAACTATACCCATATTCTATAGGGCCACCTGCATATGGGAGCATTTGTCAAGGAAATTAACCAAGATATTGGGTGAAAAAAAGGGACAAAAAATGGCAGAAAGGCTCCTGAATGACACAAAAACGATGACTAATTGGACGTTCTCCAGTGTCACGGCTGATGTCAGAGCTTTGGGTTTTGTTTAACGTCAGGTGCATGTTTTGGTCTTTATTCCTTTTTTTCTGCCATTTTGGGGCTTTTTTTCTTGGCTCGTGTCGGCCCTTTATTACTGTCTCAAGGAAGTCAATCATCTGTCTTAGACGTCATGTGACGTCACCAGGGTGACGTGACGTCACAGGGGGTTAACTGCAGTGTATTGTGGGGGTTGCGTCAGCGCTATTGTCACATAGTAACCCCTTATTATCGCCCAACTCCCTCCTTTATCGCTCACCCTCCTCCCTACAGCTCTCCCTCTCATATTACAATCTTTAACTTTTTCAATATCTAGAAATATTTTCTAACATCTAGACCCTATTCCGCATTTCCTAGTGCCATTTTAGGAGTTTCATTCAGTTTATTGGCGTAGTTTTAGTGAAATAAATTATATCAATTATTTGAGTAAATGTGTATGAAATGAAATATAATCTGGGATTTTTAAGTTTCGAAATATGCGACAAGGGACTATCAATATGGGAATGGGTTGGTGTGTGTGTGTGAGGGGGGGGGGCGTCTTGGGCGCTGCTCATGCGCGACATTCTCTATTCATCTGTTCACACTCCGCCTACACACTTACCCCTCCCCCCCCACCCCCCCCCCCCCATCTTCCACCCACCCTAACCCCTCCCTTAAACACCACTCTCAGATAACATTAACCCTTAACCTACAAACCACCCAACTGTGACCCCTGTCATGGGGTTTGTTTATTTGGCATTAAGAAGGACAGGTTAAGTCACTATTCCATATACAGAGCCTATCACCAACGATGGGTAGATATCTCTAAAGGTAATTAAATATCTTTGATACTTAAGGTAGTTAATATGAAAGAAGTGGTTTGGGGGTGGGGGGATTCTCCTCAACCCGAATACCCTAGTTAGGTAGTGTATCCTAAGCCCTAACCCCTTGCCATATAAAGACAGTTAGCGGTAACCTTTACTTTATAACCCACACTTGACCTCTGTTACATCGATGGTTGAGTACTAGTATATCACTTGATATCAAATAGCTCTATATAGAGTAAGCCATAGCATTGACACATAGGTAGAAGAAAACTGGGGGTATAGTGGGGTATTAACCCTTTGGCCTTCAAATTAAAATCTTAACTCTCCCCCATTCTTCACCACCCTCCCCCAACAGGTGGTAGGGGCCATGCATCCCCCCTACCACCCTCCTCCCATCCCCCCCCCCCCCCCACCACCATCCCGCACATCATCAAAACATTACCTGTCAAGACGGTCCCAACCCGCGACCGGCTGAAGAATGACGGGGCACGTAAAAAACATGCATGTTACGTAAAAAGCACGCAACTTTAGACAAAACCGCAGAACCCCCAGATTGTTCAAGACACAAATACCACCTTTTTTCCTTTGCGGAAAATGATAAAAAGCCCCTGCCCCCCACCATGGTAACATATGGCGCACGACAACTCCCCCGTCTCTATATCCCACTTACAGACAATATAGACATGCATGTGCAACTTTTTCTTCATTTTTCTATTTTTTTGTCTCGTTTTCTGTCATCACAGTTTGTAAAAAATGGTGAAGAGTCGTCACAGTTTGAGTCAATAATGGTGAAGTCGGATTCTTTTATGCCGGTTCCTCTTTCAGGTTCTTCGCTCATTGCAGGTAATTTGCCAGGTTTGTTTACAGGACACGAAGGGGGAACTATGTAATTTTTATCATTTTTCTTTCAAATTATCTTTTTTCCCGTGAAGAATCCAGGTTAATTGCCCAATTAGAGAGATAAAATATGAGGTATAACAATAAGAGCTGTAGTGTAGAATATTGCTTACAAAAACAGGTACCTGATATTGTTACTGTTTATCCATCCCTTTTCTATAACCTGACAACGAAAATAGTCCATTTAAACAAAGCCTAGAACCAATATATATGGGAATATCCCTGTTCTTTATTGGTTTATATAAGTTGACTTGGGAACACTTGGGTTTAGTATTTCACATAGAAACATTCAGCACAATTCTAAGCATTCTGAAATAGAACCTGGCATAAATCTATTCCGACACTTTTTTAGCACTGTACTTTCCTAAAGTCAACCAGCTTTGAATATTTAAAAATATTATTATGAAATAAATTTAACCATTTAATGCAGACATTTTTCATTTTTGAATACAGCTCTGACGAGTTACTCACCATGTCTGCATTCATGCATCATGCCGACCAATGGAATGATGCATTAATGCACTATGCCATCATCAAAGGGTTAATAACTTTAATATATTAAAGTAAAAGTCAGTAAACTTTTCTACTTACGAGAGGAGATGGGTCCGAGTTGGAGATGAGGTAGTTCAGGAAGACAGCGAGGTGCGACGGTTTCCGCTTCAACGCGTTCAGGTCGCTGAACGGGCCGTGCTCCTCCATCTGGAAAAACACATACGGTATTTTAAAACTAAACTTTTCTTTCTTTTTTTTAAGTTGTTTTCTTGTCCATACCATAATGGTAAGATTTATAAGTACAATCCAAAAAAGTATGTTTGAATAAAGTGCAATTTTGTGCCTTGCTCTTCAAAATCTTTTCTTTCTAATTCAAGCTCGATTCTTTTTCGAAATAATAAATGGTAGAGAGATGACACTCCCTGGTCAACAATTAAAGTGTGGGAAAACTTTCAACTGTAGTCGAATTTCGGAAGAAAATAAATATATATTACATTTTGTAATACCATGGACCTAAATACATTAGGAATTCATAGAAAAGTAGGAAATATGACATCTCTGGTTGCAAGATACAATTTTTGAGTCATTTCAACAGCTTTCCATGTTTTCGTGACCAGGCTCACGCGGCAGTGTTAAATCTGATAATAATCAGGTTGATTGTAAGTATGCCTATTTGATTCAAATTCTGCTAAAAAAGTGTACTTCCCCTAATTGTATTGTTCTGTGGATAAAGCATTCAGATGTTATATGTCTCCAGTTTGCGTGTAGAGTATTAAAAGTAGTGCAGATATCTAGAGATAGATCATATGTGGGTATAAGCTGCTATTGCTACAGCCTGTGCATAATACAACTACTGTAATAACTAATGGTGATTCATAATTCCCTTCTGCTAGATCCAGGCACGTGAAGAATGTGGGTGAATTAATCGGTGGGTGAATAAACTAATAGTTTAGCCGGTCATCCACTGCCGCGAATTTGTTGCGAGTGCACCCGTACGAGAGAGGCTTGCGAGTACACTCGCAGAAATCAAAACTTTTATATTTCTGCGAATTTACTCGCAGGTCGCACAACCCTCGCGACTTTGTCGTCGCAGGTACTCGCAGCAGCTGATCCACTGCTGGAACGTTTTCTCCGTGTTTACACGCACACGTGTCATTCGCAGCTAATTCGCAGCTAATTCCCGGCAGTGGATCACCGCCTTTTGTGTGTTTGTGCAATGTACATTGATACATCAAATGAGGTCTTACACTAACGTCTATGGGGCACACAGGGGGTTGAGGGGAGTGTATGTACTGTGATGTGCTAAGGCCAAAAAAGAAAAAGGTTTGTTTCAGGTAACATGTGCAGAAAATGTAGGGTCGGATTTATCTATTTTCTAACTTTTTTTTTAAAACATGAAAGTACTAGCCGGCTGGTCCGAAGACCCAAAAATTGACCAAAAAAGGGTAAAATACGAAAATTGCATAAAAAAAACATAGTGTCGGCCCTGTTTTGATAGGCTCGGTCGGGTGACCTGAAACAAACCTTTTTTTCTGGCTAAAGGTCATCAATGACAGTTTAGTTTTTGTAAATTGATTTGTGAACAGAACGTACACAGGCTTAACACAGAACTGGTTGAAAGGGTTAACGCCAAGGAGTGAGATTTTACAAGGTTTAGAGAAGAAAGTGTGGGTTTACAAGGTGGGGGCATTGAAGGTTTAAAGACAATGTGTAAGGGTTTACAGGCCGTGAGGCATTGATGGTGAAAAGTGAAGTTGTGGACATTAATGGTCAAAGACAACGAGTGATTCTATAAGTTGTAGACAGTAAAGGGTGAGAGAGAGGAAGCGTGTGATAGTCAAAGTAACTACAAATGTATAGTGTGAGCTTGTACAAGGAGTGAGGTATAAGTCATTTAAGGGCCGCATAGCGCATTAATGCCTTATTCTCTTTGTCGTCATGATACATGAATGCAGCCCGAGCGAGGTACTCGGTAGGGCTGCACTAAAATATCATGCTGTTAAGGATTAACCCTGATGCTGCATGAATGCAGCCCTGGCGAGTTATTCGCCAGGGCTGCATTCATGCATTATGGTGACAAGGACATGATGTATTAATGCATTGTGCCGTCTTGAAAAGGTTAATACGCAATGCCCTTGATATCATGATGCAGTAATGCAGCCCTGGCAATTCTACACACCAAGACTGCATTAGTGTATCATGGCGACAAAAGGGCATTGCATATTAAAGCACTATGCAGCACTTAAAGGTTAGTAACAAAGTGAGATAATACAGGAGGTGTGACATGAAGGGTTAAGACAATGCAGGCACCTCTTTGTCGACGACTCTCGGCAGGGACGGGAAGGGGTTCGCGATCACCTGTTCTGGGGTCTGTAGGAACCAAGGTCAAGGCTTTGAGGACGGCATGTCACCAAAACATGACATTTGTCGGGATGATGCACCAATGCAGCCCCGGCGAGTAACTCGCCAGTGCTGCATCGGTGCATCATGCCGACCCTAAGGGAGCGTCTCAACGCCATAGTGTCGGCATGGTGCTTAATTGCAGCAGTGGCGAGTTTCTCGCCAGTGCTGCATTCATGCATCATGCAGACCCTTCGGGGTTGTTTCAACCCCATAGTGTCGGCATGATGCTTGATTGCAGCAGTGGCGAGTTACTCACCGGTGCTGCATTGGTGCATCACGCCGACCCTACGGGAGTGTCTCAACCCCGTAGTGTCGGTATGAAGCTTGATTGCAGCACTGACCAGAGTTATTCTTCAGCGCTGCATTCATGCATCATGACGACCACGGGTATGATGCATTAATGCACTATGCCGTCCTTAAAGGGTTACATCAGTCAGCACAGGGGCACGTAACAGGGGTGAACAGGACACAGACTTCCACTGTTAGTACTAGATGTAACTTGTTAGCGCTTGGATGCAAGATATAGGCCTAGAACTTATTCTCACTAAATCGATACAGATTCAAAATTTATGACCGACTGACGTCTATGACCGGCTCGTATCTATGACCAGCATGTCCTTCAAATGCACTGTCACATAGGTAATTGGTGACTTTATACTCCATATATGATGTAAAAACTAATGCCTCCTCAGTCCAGACCACTTTATAGGCAGGGACAGTTTCAAAATAAGGGGTTCAAAGGGATTTATAGTCCCATTTTTAACCCGTTTTAACATTTTCTCACTATACCTGATTTTGGCTTGTTTCAAAGTGATGCTTTTGAATACACACTTTAAAAATTCCTAAAAATCGTAATTTTTCACCAGAAATCGTAATGGTCGTAATTTGGTTCAAAAATCGTAAAATTACGAGAAAATCGTAACACTTGGCATCCCTGCAAAGGGTGTGTGATTTCCTCCAGTTTTATTTAATTGGGGTATGCCGCCACAAGGGGCTGTCTTTTGGTAGATGTGGGCATAGTTGTCAGTCAGTCATAGACGTCAGCCGGTCATAGGTTTTGAACCTGTATCGAATTGGTGAAACTAACTCTAGTGCCATCGTAGTTGTAACTTGTTAGAGATTGGATGCAAAATATAGAATGATGAAGTGTGAATATAGGGTAAGAATGGAAATAGAAACGTTGTTATTTGGCTGTCAGGACCCTCTGAAGAAGGGCGCATGCTCGCCCAACTTATTTTATACCCACACTGAAGTCTTTAAGAAAATATACTGAACAATTTTAGTTTAGAGGATCCGGATGCCAATTATCTCCTATGGGTTTGTTAGTCGAAAGTTAGATGTAGTTGAAAAAGTTGAAAATACGAGAGTAAAGATAAGATGTTCAGTGTGTGAAGTGGTATTGTGTTTTGTATGGATCTACCCCCCTCCCCCTGCCTCCTGAAATATAATATACTCCGATTTGAGCTCTGTACTACAGAGATTCGGTAGGTGATAAAAAGAAATACAACTTTCTCCACAATACAATATTGATAATAGTATTTGTCGACTTTTAGAATAATTTTTGTAGTCTAATGAATGCTCTGCCCTCAGTGCATCATACCAACCCTTCAGGAGTGTATCACCCCCATAGGGTCGGCATGATGCATGAATGCAGCCCTGGCGAGTTACTCGCCAGGGCTGCATTCATGCATCATGACGACAAACATCATAAAAACATAGCGCATTAAAGCGGGCTAATGCTTGCTAATCTATCCTCATCTGTGAATAAAGATTAATTTATTTCTAAAAATAATTGTTAAAACTCACGGCTCCGTCCTCGTCTGTGGAGAAGTCGTCCTCTGCCCCCAGGATGTTGATGACCTGGTTGGGGCTGTAAGGGCCGCCCTCTGACGACGTCTGCTGCATCATGGGAATGATGGCCGGCCCGCCCTGAAACCACGCAACGTATATTACCGTATAAAACGTAGGTAACCTTATACCCAGGTAGCAGGTTCCTTAGTAGGGGCACCATTGCTTGATCTGGTAACTGGCGAGATAAGCACTGTTACAACAATCACAATGGGGACAGGGTGTTACATAATGCCCCCTAAGAAGTCCGCAGTGCAGGCCATGGAATTATCTCATTGGTTGATAATTCAACCGGCTACACGCCTATAAAACCTTAGTCATAATCAAAAAAACATATGTTACCGTATAAAAACCTTGGTCATAACCAAAAAATTGGGTGTCGATGTCGAACAATTATCTCTGGCTTGTTCTGAACCATTTTTGAAAATTACAGACGAGAAAATTTGGGAAAAAGATTTTGGGAGTATTTACTGACCATTTCAAAAATATTGGATGGTTTAGGGGTCAGGGTGGGTTGTTCAAGGTTGTCCTATTTTGCAAAAAAAATTTATATACCTATAAGCCAAAGTTTTTTTCTCTTAGATTCACATTTGGTTTATAAGCAGGGTAGGCTGTAACTGATTTACAGTTGTATAGAACTGGTACAGTAAAACCCTTCCTACTGGAAACTCTCGAGTGTAACACGCCTTTCAGATATAGCATGCACCTTCAGCTTGGGATTTCACAACTTGAGATTAATTGATTGATTGATAATTCCCGTACCTCGTCATAATGTGCCGAGTCACCGTAGTCATCGGCCGAGTCAGAGAGCGGTCCGTCGTCCTTAGCGGGACTCGGGCTGTGGGGTGGGGGGTCACTCGGGTCCGTCACACAGGCCGGGAGGGACGTCGTCTGGGGGAGGAAAATACAAACATAACGTGTTATCTTAATTTGTGAAATAAGGAAATAATAACATTGCTTGTGTTGATTTGTATGTGAAATAATCATAATCTATAACATTATCACACTTTTTTTCTAAACATAATTGTACTCATCCATCATGAACTTCAATATATAGTTTTGGTGATTAAAATGCATAGCACCACTGCTTTCTACTATTTGAAATGATATATTAACGAAACGTACATATGAACTTCCTTCTTTGGTTTTCGATGATGATGATTTTATATTATTTCAAGTATTTTAGTGTGGTCCCTTGTATCTATACAAAATATATATTCTCAAAATTGAACACTAGTATTCATTTATTTATTGAATAATCCTGTTAATCTTAGGGAGTGGTCATTTTTTAACAACAGGGGGGGTCGGTGGATTTTCGCGCGAACGGGTCGACATTTTTTTGGTCCCCCCACGGAAGGGGTCACAAATTTTTCGGTCCCCCCCCCTAGGTAGGTTGAAAATGAGCGCGGCCGACCCCTTTGAGCTATACTAACGCGCGGGCTTTTTCGCTAAAAAGGGGTGTAATTTTTTTGGTCCCCCCCTCAAGAGGGGTCCAAATTTTTTGGTCCCCCCCTTCAAGGGGTCCAAATTTTTTTGGTCCCCCCCCCAAATCCACCAACCCCCCCCCCCCCCCCTGTTGTTAAAAAATGACCACTCCCTTATACCACAAAATGTAAATTTCAGACAAACCATGTGCACAAGTTTTGAAACAATAGTGCTTCAAAATCCACCTTAAATCAATTCCAAACAAATCCAAATGTGGACCTTAGCCTCGTTGAAGATTCAAAAAGGTTTTGTAAACACATAACAATCTTGTATTCAACTCCCAAAATTCCAAAAACATCAATCTGAAGAAACAAGAAAAGTGATGTAGCCATAATTAAACCCTAAATTAGTAGCTGACTGATTTCCTTCTCTCCCATGCGTTCCTGTTTTAACTCACTTTGCTAGTTTGCTTCCTCCATCTTTCTAACCTCTATATGCAAAATGCCCACCTCTTGTCAACATGCGCATGACAGATCCCCATCGAGCTTTTCTATTTCTTTTGTATGTTTAATTATATCACCTTGGATTCTAGTCCAGGCATTTGTCACCTGTGGCCCCCATGTTGCTATATACCTTCTTTAGTTTGCAATTCACGCACCAACTCTCGTAATCTCGCACCTCTTTGTGCGAGGTTCCCAGTGATTTTCTCACTTTGTGAAGTCTATTTTAAATCTCAATTTTCTCAGCTATAATCCATGTTTGAAAGAAAATGAGAGCATCAATGGATACATAGGGCTGTGCATCGTTGCATATACCTTCCTTTTCTCCTAGACATGTAGAATAGCTGAGAGAATTGTGATTGAAATAGACTTAACATGGAGAGCAAAAAACACTGGGAACCTGGCACAGTAAGCTCCGGGAGAGGCCGCGGGACATGTGAAATAGCAACCTCTGGAGGGTCTATGGTATCCCTATGGGGAGCACCCAGACACCCAGTGTAGACCAACCCTGGGCATGCAGCTCCCGCACAGTGGTGCCCCCTAGGCGGCCTTCACTGAACTAACAGGGGCTACAGACCCGCCCCCTGTATGGACATAGTGAACTAGGAGCTGTTGGATGATTGGCCAAAAAAGGCCCATTCCTGTCTTGATTGTTATTAATATTTGAAAGTTATTTCATGAAGATGTTTTTGAGGTAAAGCTAGGTTTAACATCAGAGATGAGAAAGAAGAGCAAAGTTCGTTTTCCTTATGAAGTATGGCGTTTCCGTTGTTTACCAAATACCTGACCGCTACACATGCAATGATATTTTTAAGACGATACCGTTATGTTTTATAGTTCTGCAGCTCTTTAATCATTACTTTCTGTTACAACCTTTTTGATCAGCATGCTACATTTGAAGCATTGAAATGCTTTCTCCTCAGTAGATTAAGTTATCTAAAGATCAAAAACTTTGGTCGAGGTGATAAGTCAGTTAAGTTAATTACACTAATGTCCAATTAGGAAACACACCATCCCAAATATGACGGACAGCGAATAAAACATACATACAATGTATAGTATGAGACAGACGGACAGCGAAAGGTCAGCCAAGGTCGTTTTAAGACCAATAGAGAAGGCCAAGGTCATTTCAAGGTCAATAGAGGTCATGCATAGCACCGCATGAGATTTGGATTTAAACGAATCTTTAATCTCCAAAACTCCACTTTACGTTTCACAATGCTTTCGTCATGATGCACCGAGGCAGCCCCCAGGAGCAGTGCATCATGCCGATCCTTTGCGAGTGCATCAACCTCAAAGGATCAAAATGATGCATATATGAAGCACCGGTGAGTAACTCGCCAGGGCTACATCAATCCATCTTTGCGGCAAAGGGTGACATGGCTTTATAGCACTATGCCATTCACGAAGAGCTAATTTGGGCTAATTGTGGGGTTTTGAAGCTTTAAGATAACGCTTAAATGTCGATCTTCGTGCGGTGCAGAGGAGAGACAAGACAGAAGTCTGTGGCCCAGAGCCATTAACATGAGAGAGACATATTGAGGATTTATACAGAGGAAATATCCAGGTATCGTGTTATTATCAGAGAGTGCAGCGACAAATAATACCAACGTCAAGTGCTTGTCAATTTGGACGTAAACTCCATACGATGAGATGGGCGTGTAGTCGGGTGGTAGGAGGGGGGGATGGGCAAGCTGTTCCCAACTTGTTTGGGTACCCGCGCTTTAAGGACGGCATAGTGATTTCATGCAAAATACCCCGTTGTCGTCAGGATGCATGAATATAGACATGGCAAGTAACTCGCCAGTGCTGCATTCAAGCATCATGCAGAGCGTATCAACCCCGTAGGATTGGCACGATGCATGAATATAGAGCACGGGCGAGTAACTCGCCAGGGGCTGCATCCTTTGGGAGTGTATAAACTCATAGCGTCTGCATGATGTGTGAATGCAGCGCTGGCGAGTTATTACTCCCCAGGGCTGCACTCATGTATCATGACAACAAAGGGCATATCGCGTTAAAGTGCTATGCTGCACTTAAAGCGCTAAGCGATGGGAGTGGACCAGCTTTGGGTTGGTTTGCGGCAGGGGATGGTAGTGAGGTCAATGAGGTTACTTCAAGGTCGAATTGACATGCTAACTCAAGGTCAGGTCTTTCTTTACCTTCCGCATCATTCTACGTCGCCGCATTTGCAGCTCCGCCTAGTGGCAAATGCAGATATTAGATACTTTCTCTTTAAATCAAATGACTTTTAATTAATTAATGTTTTAATCAAGGCAAAGAAAACCTTTACGTAAGAATCAATCATTTCATTTGGTAACTTATTACTTATACATTTTAAAGCATCAGCTTTTTAAAAACAAATCATTTTCATATTTTATAGTGCTTTGTCAAATCTGTTAAAGAAGGGAAAAGAAATATGCAAGTCATCCCAGGACAGCTTTTAGTAAAACATGTTTAGATCTGTAGATATTTTAATACTTCATCATAAAGAAGATGGCTAAAGGAACGTTTATAAGCACACACCCTCCTTATTCTTGTAACTTGGCTTTTGCACATTCCCACAATTTTACACCAAGCAGCAGATTTATTGGTCTTTTTTTGTGTGGTTTGGCCCTATTTTGAGAAACTCGATTGGGAGCAATTCAATTTGGTAACTGATTCTGTTCATGTTTACATATTTTCTGTGATTTCAATTATCGGTACAAAAAAGCCGAGGACTATCTGTGACCTGTGTTATACCACGAAAGGACCGGGCGGATAGGGGAGAATCTTTTAATGAAAAAACTAAAATAAAAACCTCTCATTTAGCATTCACATTCACCATAGACACCAGTTATAAGCCTCAGGCTGTGACCTGTTACATGCGACCCTAGAGTTCTGATTGTTGTCCCTATATTTAAAGCAGTCAGGCTGGACGTATATGGAAGTAGGGCGCTAGGTTCAAAGGAGAATTGTAAAATGTACCCTGGTGGTAAAATTCGTCAGTAGCCGAGTCAAAGCATAAACTAAATAACACTGAGATGCATTCAGGCTAGATGTTATATGCACCCATACGCGTATCTAACTTCGGGAATCTGGTATAGAGAGCCCTCTGAACCAGGGCCCTTGTCTCAGTATCCATGAGAACATTCAACACCGGTAGTCCAAACCAACGGTGAATTATCAACGGTGGTAAGAACAGTTTCCGAGGGCCTACTGTCCTAAGGGTTTGGCTCAGAAGTCCCCTGTTTCAAGGGCCCTGGTACAGGGGCCTTCTATCTCAAGGGCCCTGGTTCAGGAGGCTCCTGTTCCAAGGGCCCTGGTTAGGGGGCTCCAGTTCCAGGGGCCCCAAGCCCTGTGAATATTGTCGCTGATACAGTCTATTCTGAACCCATATTACCATTCTGATCCTCTGTTTCTATATAGAAAATATATCAGAGAAAACACATGTACTTCCAGGCTTGTCATGGAAATCATATTCAAAACTGTCATTTAGTAATATCCTTATATTGTTATATTGAAAGTAAGAACAATAGACTTTGAAATAAATCTTTGAAATAAATTTCTGAAATGAAATTTTCAACTTAGATTTCAAACCATAATTATATGGGAATGGTGGGGAAATTGTGCTTCAATCTATTTTAATACTGTGATAGCAAAAGCAGTGTTTTTCTTGTGAAGTTCAACTACTCAAAAAATGCACTGCCAAACAACTCATACTCTAAAGAAATATTCAAATGAAACTAGAGGAGTATGGATATGCAGAATGGACACATTTCTAGTTAGTAAATAAAGTGAATGAAATAAGAGCCTAGGTGAGTAGATGAACTCCTTTTTCTTCCTAACTGTGTGGTGCATTAAGGTCGTACTATCCTCTCTCTTCCCTTACATAT
This sequence comes from Harmothoe impar, assembly GCA_947462335.1. NCBI lineage: Eukaryota > Metazoa > Annelida > Polychaeta > Phyllodocida > Polynoidae > Harmothoe > Harmothoe impar. The sequence goes on from OX381717.1 coordinate 17,987,685, forward strand.
GAAGAAGTGGACTAAGGCCAAGAAATGAGTTCCTTATTAAGACTATAGTTATTCAAAAAATCTTATTTTGATAGAAAAAAAAGCCATAAAAGTAGACACACGGAAACGCTTCAGTTACACCGGTGTCCCATATAATTTTTTTCTTTTCTAAAAATTAAATCATTTTAGGAAAATCTTATCTTTGTTAATAGATAAGCAAGTAATGCTCTAATTTTTTAATTATTTTTCTTTCATTTTCTTGGCCTATCACCCTGGAACCTGTATAGAATCCCTATATCTACTTACCGTGTGCGAACGAACCCTCTTTTCAGAGTAGCTTCTGTATTTTTTGTATTCTAGAGCCTTTATGGTAAAATGATTAAACCTATTAGAATTTGATTCACTTATTATTTCTTTTTATTCGAAAAGTTAGTTTCGATCTATTGCAACTGTCATTGATGACATAGCCAATACAAATTAATTAGTTTTTAGCACATTTATTCCCTGTACTACATTCTTTTCTAGAGGTTTAGCTTTCTCAGTACGGCAAAAATACTTTCAATTTGACCAGTCCAAAATAGACATAATAATGTAACTTTCATCATATCAGGTAGCACAAAATAGTATTAGTTCTTTCTACTGTTAGCTCAAACTTTTGAGAATAAATAAAAAATGGCAGCTTTTCCCAAAACTGACCTTGTTCCTGTCCTGAAGGTCACTCCCATCATGCCCTGCGTGGTGAGAGATCCGCTTCCTGCTGTCGGACAACGTCCTGGTTACCGTGACGTCACGTCGCGGAATGTCGTCACCGAATGTCACGTCCGGTCCTGAGTCTGACTTCCGTTGTCGTGGACCACCCGGTAACTATTTCAAGTGATATATTTTGATAAGAGGCACATTTCAAGGAATTTTATGTTATAGTTTGTGGACAGTTTTGTAAACTGACCCGCTCTGATGGCGTATAGGAAAATCATCACTGGCATTCAGGACTTCTGGAACTACTTTCTGCATCTGGGTCTTTAGCTGCCGGGACTACTTTCTGCTTCTGGGTTGGATGCTGCAATAACTTTTTTCTGGGTCTGGGACAGAGCAGCCGGAACTACTTTCTGGTTCTGGGAAGTTAGCTACCAGGGCTTCTCTCTTGTTCGGGGAAGTTAACTGCCGCGGCTACTCTCTTGTTCGGGTAAAGTTAACTGCCGGGACTACTTTCTTGTTCGGGAAAGTTAACTGCCGGGACTACTTTCTGGTTCTGGGAAGTTAGCTACTACTTTCTAGTTCTGGGAAGTTAGCTGCCAGGACTACTTTCTTGTCCGGGGAAGTTAACTGCCGGAACTACTTTCTGGTTCTGGGAAGTTAGCTATCGGGACTACTTTCTGGTTCTGGGATGTTAACTGCCGGAACTGCTTTCAACTTCTTGGACGTAAGCTAGCTGCTGGAACTACTTTCTGGTTCTGGGTAGGGCTTTGCTGGGATTACTTTCTGTTAGACCTCATGTAGGAGTTATAGATGACTGCGGTCCCAGAAGTGATGTGTGCCAGAGATGATTCCTAGTCAGCCATCTTATTGCGGCCAGTTTGGATTCAAAGAGGGTAGAGTCACTAACGTAAAGGAAGAAACTTATAAGTTCTGAAAAGGTGAGAGGGAATTTAAAGAGAGGCGGGGAAGAATTAATAGACATACACCACACAGCAAAAGCACAGACAGACGCTAACATATATAAGTACTACTCCCGCGTTTGGTGATAGACTAGCGAGTGATTAGCATGCATTAATAATCTATGGAAAATTTGCGGGAAAATCTAGTAATATCCAACACCAAATGGGTACTAATGAAAAATAATCCAAGTGTCATTTGGTGGTATCAAGGTAATATGGCACCAGAGCATTCCAGGTTTTGGGCCTTCTGAATCAAAATCAGGGCCTTTGCGATGGGAGTGTCCTTGGAACAGAGGCCCCTTGAACCAGGGTCCTTTGAAGAGCAGTTCCTTGAGCCAGGACCTTTGGAACAAGGACCCTTGAAACAGGGGCCACCTGGTCCAAGGCCATTTTGGATAAAAGCCCCCTGAACCAGGGCCCTTAAGACAAGGTAGGTGTCGAAGGCCCTAGTGGGAAACCAAGGACCCTAGCTCAGAAGGCCCAAACCCTGAAGGACCCTGGTAGCCTGGTACTATGCTAATTAGCATATTAAGCCACGCCTACTACTGAATATTCATACCCGGGGGGTGGGGTTAGCTGAAGTGGGTGGGGCGGTGCCGTGGTGGTGGGCGGAGTCCCGGTGGTGCTGTCCGTCTGGTGATATATGCAGGTGCTCGCCGCTGGGGTACCTCCTTATATGGATGTGGGCGTGGCTTGTGTGTGAGTGGGCGTGGCCTGTGGGGGTGTGGTGGTGAGGGGGGAGTGGCGGGAGAGGGGAGGAGACCCCGTGATGGGGCGGGGTACCCGGGTGACCGGGAGGCGGGGAACGTTTACCGAGATTTGTCGACTGCAAAAAGAAACCGTAACCTCCGATGTAAATGAGAGCCCCATAAGCAGTGATTATAAAAAGCCTGTTATTTTTCCTGGCGAGCCAATATTAGCAATTCAGGACACAACAGGGTCAATATGTTGTCCTTTTCGAAAGAAATAAAATTTCCAATTCAGTCTCCAAAATTAAAACATGGCCTTCCTGAAATATGTTTCCTTGCTGTTTGGTAGGGTGTTGCAAAGAATAAGCATGGGCATAGATACAAAGATAGTGCTTTTAAAATACCTGCCACCAAAGCAACTGCCAAGAAGCAATGTGCATTGAGTTAACCATGGTCAGTCCTTTTTAAAATTTGTAAAACCTGTACATAACTTTATGTAAGGGTTATGGTCATTGCTGAGTTTGGGAAGGACAGAGACAATGTCGGAATTTTCTTTACACACTTGCCATTGTAAGTAGTGATTACCAGGAACTTGTTACAATTAGACTGACTAGACACTAGAAACAATGATTATAGTCATTTAAAGTGAAAATAAATATCAGTCAAAATCAAGTCTCAGACAAAAGGATTAGGTCCTTTAAAAGAATACAACTATTCTTAGTTTTTCTATCAGTTTTTCTTAGTTGTAATTAAAGGGATCATCATATGCTAAAGGAATGGCTCCTAAATGGCCAATTTGTGAATTTTAAGTGAAAAGGGGAAAAGTGAAGACAGACAGGGAGGGGTAGGACTATATACAACAAGGTGACAACAAACATATGAAATATTCAAAGGGCATGCAAACACAATGGTGGTTGTGAAATAGATATAAGTATATATAGGTAGTGTAATTAATCATTAATCAATAAAACTATAATATATCAAATACGTATAAGGACAGGAAATACAATAGTGTGCAATGATATAGGCTTAAAAGAATTAATTATTAATAGTATTTAGATTTATAATTTATCATGATATACTTAATCTATACTATCGCATTTTTTAAAACCTTTGTTGTTGGTCATAATCAATTGATGTGTTTGGTTTTGTGTTTTGTATGACAATTTGTGATTGGTTGATTGTTTTTTATGATAGTTTGTGATTGGTTGTGTGTTTTGTATGGGTGTTTGTGATTGGTTGTGTATTTTGAATGATAGTTTGCGATTGGTTGTGTATTTTGTGTGACGGTTTGTGATTGGTTGTGTGTTTTGTATGATGGTTCGTGACTGGTTGTGTGTTTTGTAGACAGTTTGTGATTGGTCATCTGTTTTGTATGATGTTTTTGATTGGTTGTGTGTTCTGTATGCTGGTTTGTGATTGGCTGTGCCTTTTGTATCAGATCTTGTGATAGGGTATGTTTTGTATCATTTGTGATTGGTCGTGTGTTTTGTATGAGAGTGTTTTGTTATGTGTTTTTGCATCAGTTTACGATTGGCGGTGAGTTTTGTATATCAGTTCTGTGTGGTTTATCATATTGAGTGTTTTGTGTGGTAGATTCTGATTGGATGATCATTATGTATCAAGCCTTCTGATTGGTCAGCAGGACTCACGTGTGACTCGGCGGGGATCCCTGTGAGGTCAAACAGCGCCGACTCGAGGCGGCGAATGGTGCGTAATTGGTCGTTGAGCTCTGCCTCTGTGAGATGGCGCTCTGCCTTCATATTCTGTCAGGTAGAGAGGGGGATATCCAGGTTAGTGCGTGCACTATTGTAAAATCTTGTGTATTAGCCCAACTCGCGTATTTGCCTTTGGGAATAACCTATAAGTCTATCAGGGGGTCTCAGTATAGCAACTTTAGTACTGTAGTATACATCTAAAAATTTACGCATGCCCTGCACTCTGACTTTATCCTGATCTTGCTTACTAGTTGCGGCCTATACGCGAGAATTTATGGTAACCGAGCATCATGCCTCCCAGTTCATGTTCATTTGTTGTCATGATGCACCAGCATACCACTGTACATAGGATTGGCATGATGTAATGGAGCACCGGTGAATTACTGTCCCAGTAAAACTTCAGGATCAAGAAAACATATTTAGACCTATAAAAGATGACTGCTGTCACAGCTGGTATCCTTGCTTGTGACCAGCAACTAAGCCTCAGAATCACCTCCATTGAGAAAATAACACCATTTATTACATGGTAGTACGGCCTTCTCTCTGCTAAGCCTATGGGAGCTCCGCACTCCATGCCCCCATGGAGTACGGTGTAGCCATACTCCATGACCTCCAAATTTGTTGATTTTCTCCATTTAAAGACTGTAGGGCCATGTAATAAACACAAAACCCCACTTATTAACATAAATGCACATCATACATCACCAGTTGAAGCTTCAACTCGTGAAGTATGATGTGGATGTATGTCCATAGAGTTTTGTCTATATCTCACTGAATCTCTATTGACACTAGAATCACAAGAGTGCCTTACCTCTAGTTGGCTGGTAGCCTTCTCGTACATCATCCGTGTCAGCGCCACCTTCTGGTTCTGAAGGTCCAGGTTCATCGCATCCTAACAGAACGAAAACATTTGTTTTTATTTTGAATGTCTCATTAATATTATGAGATAGCACCATGCCTCGCGGCTTCATGTTAAATTGTCCGCATAATCCATCAATGCAGTGACGGCCTGTACCTTTCTAGCCCTGCATTGGTGCATCATGCTGATCCTTCTGGAGTGCATCGCGCTGGGAAATTAGGCATCATGTTGCCCTCAAAAGGTTGGAACTCAACTATTTGTCCCCAGGCACTTAAAACTCAACCCTCATACATTTGAACATTGCCATAAAAATTTAGGACAGAAACATAGATTATTTACGACAGATAAAACCCATATACTAGTAATATAGGACACATGAATCACTTCTCTTACTTTCCTTCATGTCTACATCTAGCTGCTTAGTTCATTGTAAAATAGATACCGGTATTTCCTTAATAAATCAATCACAAATTCAATTTTTATTGAGAAACCTACGTTAACAGGCTGTGGCCCGGTGACACGACTGGAGCCGGTAGCGTCTGTGGGGAGTGGAGGGGACCCAGGTCCTCCCCCAGGGGGTTGGTCAGCGTCCGAGCCTCCTCCACGCCCGGAGGCTCGTCCCAGCAACGTGAGCGCCACATAGGGACCCGCTGGAGGAAGGAAGAAGGGCACAGGTTAATGAAGGTCAATGAAAGTAATTGAAGGTCAATAGTCAATAGTCCACATGCTATATTATATTAGTACTAAAATGCTTGTCATTCCCTTGAAGACACCAGAATCTTTTTTTACACACATATTGTATGCTTTATAACATATTTGAAAATGTTATCTGCAATTTGGCAACATAGATTGGGCTTAATGAAGAGCTCAAATAATCATATCAAAATTGCATGGCTGCATTTCTCTAAAGAGCACGGAATTCTATACTGGTTAAAGTATTCAAATGTATTATAAACTGAAATACAATCAAGTCATTTTATCTTTAAAATGTAAACAGTGAAACCTTTGCACAATAATAACATCATTCTATTACAAAACTAAATAAAACAGTTTATGTTGTGGGCAACAGTTATATCACAGTTAACACACTTTAACAACTGTCACATTATTGCAAACATATCCAAGCTGATTTCTCTGGAAGTAAAATATCATTATCAGGATATAATAACAAGGCAGTGTTATGATTGTCCTTATGCCACAGCAGCTGGGTGACGGGATTTCTGCAAAGTAAATAAAGCTGATTATTACTGTATATAAACATTCTGAGGTATGTAACTCTTAGGTTGTAAAGTTTTCTAAATTCTGATGACTATCCTAACACCTTTGACTATATATAAATTCCAATAATTCTATTTCAAGACTCAAGTCCTTACAACTTTAGGGCTACGTGCTACTAGAAATGAGTTCACATGGTTCACATGGTTACCATAGCAACATGTACACACCCCTCCTGGCTCATTCAGGTTCCTTAGTTACCATAGCAACCCTCCCATCATGCTCTATGTTCCTGAGTCACTCAGTGCAGCAGGTGAGATCCTCACACCCTCCCACCCCTCAAGGTGGACTAGTCCATTCTCATGTAAGGGTCTAGAGATAGGGACAAGGACTAGTCCAGTGTGTAGGTAAGGGGGTGGGACAGGTGTGGTTTAAATGAAATATAAAGCCAGTCCAATGTAGCTCAAGGTCGAGAACATGTTTCAACTTGATGAGGTACTGGTGAGCAGGGGAGTCTAAGATACCGTTCCTGTTCAATTTGATGAAAGCTTTTATGGATTCAGAGTCAAAATCAAGCATAGGCCTAGTCACTGGGGCATGTTCACAATATTCGTATCATACCCTGTGCCGTAGACATCTTAATAGTACAAGGTTACTACCATATAAAATACAGTATTCAAATATCAGTAAATGGGCGCTTAGTTAGGCCACTGAAAAAAAAAAAAGTTTCTCATCACCGCGAGCATCATTAAAATCAAGTTTTGGGGAAAACGGTTTTTTTTTGTCAATTTTTGATTCAAATTAAAGCTAATAATTCCAGCAATGCAGTGGAAAATAGATAACTTACATTACTCCACTTTTAAAGATCAAATAATTCTTCACCAACAAAATGTGAATTTTGGTCTCGAAAAACGAAAATTATCCTATACATTTTGAACCTGCCAGTATAAAAAAAAAAAAAGCCTCCCTCGTCAGATTACTCAGACCTTGGTGATGAGAAACCACTTTTTTTTTGAGTGGCCTTATTACCGGTTTATTTGTAAATTTGATAAGGTGCTTGTGATGTGACCCGTCGATAAATGTATATAAGCATTCATCTAACAAAACAGTCAATTCAATTGAATATCAATGCTAATGGAAAATAAATTAATCGAAATATACCGCACAGATGATGTCGTGCCGGTGATGATGTCGTGCCGGTTTAGGTAAGATTGGTGCTTTGCGCAAATTGGTGAATTGTGCACAATGGTAACTCTACTATGGGGATGTGTGCTGCTCTGTGAGCCGCTCTGTGAGCTGCTCTGTGAGCTGCTCTGTGAGCTGCTCTGTGGCGCACTAAGGTATAAACACTACCCGGAGCACAAATAAATACGAGCTGCTCGCTGCTAGAGATGACACCGAGACGCGAGGTCTGATTCCACTTCCTCCGGCTGCAACCTTTGTACACTCATCTCTCTGAGAGCCCCACCGTGAGGTAGACATGGTTATTATTTAGCAAAGGGGAAGCGAGTCATAGATGTTTGCGAACACCTGGAAATGCTTAAATGCCCCATCCCCAAACCCAGTGTGGGTCATTCTTATTTAGTCAGCAATTGAAAATATAACTACTGGTATATCAGATTTAGATACCACAGAGGATCAATGTAAATGCAGCATAGTTTTTTGATGAACATAAAACATAATTGTTGCCAGAGCTGATGCGACACCACTGGCTACTAGCGGGCGCCTTCGACCCTTTAAGGACAGCGTAATGTCTCGTCTTAATGCATCATGCCCTTGGTCGTCATGATGCATGAATGTAGCCCTGCTGAATAACTCACCAGTGTTGCATTCAAGCATTATACCGTGGGGTATAGTACTGTACTTTATATCCCTGATCATACCAATCCTGTGAGGTTGGCATGATGCACCAAGCCAGCACCAACGAGTTACTCGCCAGGGCTGCATTGGTGCATCATGACGACAAATGTCACCTTTCAGCAACATGCCGTCCTTAAAGAGTTGAAGGCTTACAGCTGGTATCATGATGGATAGTTATGTACCAGAGTCTGGATGTGGTACCAGGATGCCACCTGTCAGCTTAGGCCAAATAAAAAAAAAGTATGTTTCAGGTAACATGGGGAGAAACTCTAGGGTCGGTAGGTCGTTTGTTTTTTTCTTACCTCTTTACCCTAAAATTAACCCAAAAAAGTGTAAAAATGGGAGGATTTTTTCAGAATATTTGTAAACCAAAAATTTACCCCAAAAAAGTGTAAAAATATAAAAATTTCTTAAAAATTGAATAAAAAAACCTAGGGTCGGCCCTGTTTAGATAGGGATGGTCGGGTGACCTGAAACAAACCTTTTTTGGGGGAGGCCTAATCTGCTGCTGTATCTACCTACATTAACCATAGATCCTCCTTCTAGTGAAGGGTAGCTGCAGTCTGTTTGTCAACCTGAATTTACTCATGAAAACAAGTGCATCAAGTGCATTACCTGGGGATTACCCTTGTCAATTTGATTGAAAGCTTGACCGTCATGGTTGCAGCAGTTGCCTCGTAGTAGAGCAGTCACGCATAGGTAACAGGTTGGTGGTTCAAACCCAGGTTCTCTAAGAGTAAGTATGTCTCTTTGGAAAAACCTTTATCCATGCATCAGCATCATAGGTAGCTATAAGCCCCCCCCCCCCCGTCTTTAGGCGGATCCTATAGGCCCCACTGGTTACCTGACTCGCGTACTAACTCTCAGACTAACTGAATTAACAGTACCGTACCATCGCGAAAAAACACTGGTTTCGAAAAAGCGCCGGTCTTGTATAAACCGCAGGGGTACAGGGGTCTTGATTGTTCCTTAAGCACAAAATAGAACCCGTATAAGTACCTGTCTCATGTTTAAAGACTCAGATCTCGGTACCCCTCCACGATGGAGCCGGGACAGGTACTCAGCCCTATATATACAGGCGCTGGGGGTTTAATGGCCCCGCCAAATTGAACAGCTCCCCTGCGCTAACTCGCGACAGTACAGTACTTTTTAGCATTTAGCAACATCCCCCTTATGATGCCCATGAGTGGGACAGGTGGTGGATGTAGAGGGTAGACTGGGCAGTGTCTGGGGATTCAAACAGACATTTATTTGCCCTACACTTACAGCAGAGTAGTGTTTACCCTCATACATCCTATGTTATAGCAGTCTGTGTGCATGGGTATAGGATAACATGGGGGAACAGAGGACAGCTCTCTAACTAGTTCTCTTAATCCTTTAAGGACAGATGTCGCTAAAAGATGACATTTGTAGCAATGATCCACCAATGCAGCACCGGCAAGTAACTTGCCAGTGCTGCATTGGTGCCGGCGAGTAACTTGCCAGTGCCGTGTTGGTACATCATGCCGAACTTTCGGGAGTGTCCAAGCCCTGTAGGGTTGGCATGATACTTGAATGCATCACTGGCGAGTTACTCGCTGTGGCTGCATTCATGCATCATAACGACCAAGGGCATGATGTATTGAAGCACTCTGCCATCCTTAGAGGGTTAACCCTTTAAAGGCTGCATACTGCTTTAATGCCCTCGGTCGTCATAAGAAAGTTGTCCTCATTTTGCCTAACATCTTCTGGACTGCCAAGTGACCTCCTATTGGGGTATCATGATTTTGTCTTAATACCTGTAATGTTGACACGTGAATGTAGACCTTATCGCTATAGGGTTGGCATGATGAATGAAAGTAGCCCAGACAAGTCATGCTGCCCTTGAAGGTTTAATCACAAGTTGACTGATGCCAGTGACTGCAATATTTCCTCTTCAGACGTAAAATGTAAAGCCTATTTTAGTGGATTTATGTCTTTGCGTCAATCGCTTTTTGCTCTCCTCGACACAAATTCATCGCCAACAAAACACCCATCTTCACTCAGCAGTAAAATCATCCAAATACCGCAAAATCAAATTACCGTCTTAAATTACTCCATCAATGACCCAGAGAGAAATCCTCTCAGCCAAAACCGCTGACACGATTGTCTGCTCAATGAAACAATTCTCCTTCGTTGATAGAATTCTGTGCCAGTAACAGGTTTTCCATTAACCTTTTAAGGATGGCATGATGCCTTAATGCATCATGTCCTTGGCCTTCCTGATGCATGAATGCAGCCCTGACAAGGGACTTGCCAGTGCTGCATTCACGCATCATGCCGACCCTACGGGGCTGCGACACGCTGGAGGCATTGGCATGATGCATCAATGCAGCACCGGTGAGTAACTCGCCAGTGCTGCATTCACGCATCATAAATAAATATGTCATCATGCTGTCCTTAAAGGGTTGGGGAGTAGTTCTGTAGTGAATGTCCCACTTTGAGCTGCTGATGTGTTAATGTGGGATTTGCTCACCAGGTGTCACCACTAGTTACTGGTAACCCTTAAGGACGCCATCTTGTCTTGAAAAACTATTCTTGTCCTCAAAATGCACTGATCTTCCGCCGGCGAGGAACTCACCAGCACAGTGATTGTGCATCGTGCAGACTATTTTGAAGTATATCAAACCTGTTGGTTCGGTATAATGCATGAATGCAAACCTGGCGAGTTACTCGCTAGGTGATTCATGCGTCATGACGACAAAGGGCGGAAGCACTATGCGGGCCTTCAAGGGCTAACACGCCACACTTCGCTGGTACCTCACAGAATGCTTCTGCAGGCACAAACCAGCGGAAGTCCTCATCTACAATGAATGACTAAGCATTTTTTGGTCCCATTTCCCAAACTATGTTTACTCTTGGTTATAAAGGTTGCTTTGCACTCTCGCTAATGACTGATGTCATTTATAAGGGCGGTGAGGGTGATCTGCATTGGTGTATCATAAAACAACCGAACATCAATGCAGCTGATGCATGATGTAGTCCTTAACCCTTTAATGCATCATGCCCTTGGTCGTCATGATGCACAAATGCAGGCTTGGCAAATAACTTGCCAGCGCTGCATTCAAGCATCATGCCGACCATATGGGGTTGACACACTCCCGAAGAGATGGCATAATGCACCAATAAAGCACCGGTGAGTTACTCGCCGACTCAGATTGGTGAAACATGACGACAAATGTAATCCTTTAGCGATATGCCATCCTTAGAGGATTAAAAAAGGAACACTCATTACCATAATAATAGACTTACAAAGAGCCTTAGATAATGTGCTGAACAGGGAAGGAAGCCACATGGGGCAACTGGGGACACGGCTCTGAGGGGTAGGGATGGAGGTGTGGCTTTAGGAGTGGTCATTTCTTAACAACGGGGGGGGGGGGGGCGATTTGGACCCCTCTTGAAGGGTGGACCAAAAAAATTGCACCCCTTTTTAGTGAAAAAGCCAGCGCATTATTCTAGCTCAAAGGGGTCGGCCATGCTCAATTTCAACTGGGCTGAGGGGGGACCAAAAAAAATGTCGACCCCTCCCGTGGGGGGAAACCTAATTTTCTTTGACCCACTCATACGAAAATCCACTGACCCCCACCCCCTGTTGTTAACAAATGACTACTCCCTTAGGGACTAAGGCTGGTTATGTGGGTGTGTCATGGGGAGGGGGGGGGGGTTGTAGGGGGATGAGGGGGGCTCAGAGAAGAGCCTTTCCTTGTAGCTTCGATCTTCTATGTGGGTCAAACCAGTACACGGCCCAGAGACCCACTCCCACACTCAGTGCACTAGACTCAATACTGGGGTTCCCCTCTGCTTCATAGAAATATACAGCATGTCATATTACAGTCTTTGCCAAATCCTGCCGGACAGTGGCAATGTCCGCCTAGAAAGGCTCTGGTCTGGAAAAATGATTCAATGGTGTAGCCAGTCCAGATGTCCTGCAGATTCTGGGCTTTCCAGAACTGAAAGAATTTTTCAAATATTCAAAGTAAACTGAAGTTAGAAGTTAGAGGGTACACCCTAATATTCTAGGCAGTGTAACGTCATTTTCTTTTAGCATTAATTGTAATAAGATAATAAATTATTCTATATTGTATGCAAGACTTTGATTTTGGTATCCGGTCCTGCAGAAATCTATCCGGTCCTGCAAAGTTGGCAAACTGCAGAAACGAATTTCTTGCATGGTGAAAAAGTTTTGCCAAAGACTGTATATAGAGGAAACAAATATACTTTTTCAGTTAAAACCACCAACAGTTTTACGATATTATATATTCAATAGGATCTTACCCTCTCCAAATATTAAGCCGGATTTCCGTTTCTTACTCTTACGGCGAGGCATGGTGTGACCAAATTTAGTTGGCATGGAAACTGTAGTCTATGGTCACTGGTTTCCATGGAAATTGTACACTATGGTCCTTAGTTACCATGGAAACCGGACACTATGGCCGCCGGTTACTAGTTGGTAACCATGGATACCTTAGTGACTCCAAAATAAGCTGCAGATAAGTTTAATCACAATCAGAGCAATTCTCTGATACAAGCACAACCTTAGTGTTTAGGCCCCGTTTAGGCTCGACTGCTCCTTCCTTGTAGGTTCCATAAATCCCCAGAGGTCGCACACTTGGCACCAGATGACCTCTGACCTTGTGACCTTGACCCCAGCCTATCCAACTGGGTCATGAGTAAGTGATCACTGTCTCAAGAATGTCTACATTATGTACCACATTTATAAGGGTACATACACAAGTTCCAGGGATGGAAGTGACCAGTCTAAAGAAGAACTTCACGACACAAAAAATACCCTTGAAATCAGGAAGAAACTTGAAGTGTCTCATGCCTGAGGTATATTGTATGATAAAATAGCTAAGCTCCAGGTAAACCCAGTGTTACAGTGTCCAGCCCTTAGTCAGGTGTAGCCCCTGGGTCATCAGCAAGTGATCACTGTCTCAGTAGTGTTTACACTATGTACCACATTTATAAAGGTACATTGTATGATAACACCACTGTAGGTAAGCTCCAGGTATACCCAGTGTTACAGTGTACAAGCCCTTAGTCAGGTGTTGTAGCCCCTGGAGGTTACCTGAGGGTTACCTGAGGGGTGCGTCTTAATGCAGGTATGAGTAATGCTGCTACACAGCTGCTTCCCCAGGGTGGAGTACAACCTGCACCTACTGGAGGAAGCTACAGGCAGCTCTAGGTATCAAGGGCTACTGTATACTGCATTCTACTATGGCATCTTATCTCAACAGTTTCTATAATTTCACTGTATAAGTGTATTATGCCTATTAATCCCAATGTACAGGCAGCTCTAGGTATCAAGGCCTGCTGTATACTGCATTCTACTATGACATCTTATCTCAACAGTTTTTAAAATGTCACTGTATTATGCCTATTATTAATCCCATTGCACAGCTCATCCACGATCTGTGTCTCACACACTATGGTTATATACTGCATTCTACTATGGCATCTTATCTTAAAATAAAATCATTTCACTGTATTATGCCTATTAATCCAATAGCACAGCTCATCCCCAATGTGTGTCAGGGATTAGCAGAATCACCAGTTCCTGGAGGAGGCACCTGGGTATGGCACAACACACACTCCATGTTACCAATGTGGGAGTTTACCCCAATATTCTCTAAAATCTCACTGTATTATGCCCAAGCACAGCTCATGTCCAATCTGTGTCTGTGTTTATGATGCATCCATGGTTATAGTGGTGACGGCCGACTTGCTCCTATATGATCACGTATTGGCCATCTATCAAGTATTGCTAGTACTCTATATATACATAGTGTTCATATCCAATAACAACACACATTGTACCTGAGGTTTATAGAAGGTTAAAGAAATCTGTATGTATGTATGTTATGTTACATAATCCCGTATAAACGCATACCATAATTCACAGTCCCAGGGTAGGGACAATGTCCTTTTGTGTTTTTGGCACTATCTCCTATCAGGTAAAGCATGTATCCATGGTGTTTACATCCAATACCAAGACACTATGAACACGGTACGGCCTCTGAAAGGTCAACAAAATCTTCCAGTATAAAATGGGTGTATATCAAATTACCCCCTGGTATTACCAACGTTGGTCACACGTCTGTGACATTCATCAAGTCCCCAGCATTGTTCCTTATGGCACTATCTCCTATTAGGCAATGCTCATATCCATCATGTGTAAATCCAATACACAAGACACTTGGAACTTGGTAGCTTAGCAGGGCCTTGAAATGTGTATAAATCTGTGTATTGTGTTCTAACTAATTATCCCGTGGGTTTGCAAATTATCCTCTGGGTTTATGCCAGGTGCAGGGTTGGGATTAATTCCTCCTTTGTTCCTCCAGTGCCTATTACCCCAGTGTTATCTTCAGTATCAGGTATTGCCCATATACACCAACCTCTTGCCCTACATATTCAGGTGGCAGCTGAGCAGGGCCTTGAAATGTGACTAAAATCTGTGTATTCTGTTATAACACATTATCACCTGATTTTGTGCCAGGTATATGGCTGGGATTAATTCCTCCTTTGTTACTCCTGAAGGTCGTATAGCAGTGTTATCTGGTGTATCAGGTACTCCCCTCAAATCTTTGAAATGTGAATAATATCTGTGTATTCTATTGTAACACATTATCTCCAGATTTTGTGCCAGGTGCAGAGTTGAGATAAATTCCTCCTTTGTTCCTCCAGTGCCTATTATCCCAGTGTTATCTTCAGTATCAGGTATTGCCCATATACACCCCCCCCCCCTACAGATTCAGGTGGAAGCTGGGCAGGGCCTTGAAATGTGAATAAAATCTGTGTATTGTGTTATATCACATTATCCTATGGGTTTGTGCCAGGTATATGGCTGAGATTAATTCCTCCTTTGTTACTCCTGAAGGTCTTATAGAAGTGTTATCTGGTGTATCAGGTACTCCCCTCACATCTTTGAAATGTGAATAATATCTGTGTATTTAGTTGTATCAAATTATCCCATGGTGTAGGTTGAGATTAATTCCTCCTTTGTTACTTCTGCTGCTATTACCCCAGTGTTATCTTCAGTATCAGGTATTGCCCATATACACCCCTACCCCCTCCTCCTGTAGCATGCAGGATGGCGAGGTGAGACCATGGAGAAGGTAAATAAACCTGCCTCTAACACATGCAGCGTTTACACTAGGGCAGCCTCTCCCAACGTAAACCTCCAGCCTACTGAGGAGCTGCTCCCCTCTCCCTCCTGAGCTGCTCCCCTCTAGGGCTCTAGACCCCTAAATTCGGTACGGCGACATGGGCATTTCTTAAAATCGACAGCGACTAGGCCTCGTGATATACGACATGAGGCTTACAAAGATAGTGACAGGGGATTTGGACAGTTCTTAAAATCGACATGGGACATGAGCATTATCAATCGGCATAGACATGCAATATGATCATTTCTTAAAATCGACATGCGACATGGGGACCCCCTATCAAGGGCCCCTCCTCTACATGAGCTGCTCCTCTCAGACTCAGAACCAGGCCAGAGCCACTACTCACTGCCAGGAAGCAGCAACAAGAGGTAGGGGTAGTAGCCAGGTACCCTGGGTTTGTAGGTAGAGGTCCTGAGGGTATGCCCAGACTAGGAGTGACTCACACAACCTGTGTGTTCTATGAGTTGCTCATACAACCAGGTCCCTAACACTACATGCTAGGAAGGGGCAACAACTTGAACAAGGGGCAGCCAGGTACCCTGGGTTTGTAGGTAAGGGTCCTGAGGGTATACCTAGACTAGGAGTGACTCATCCAACCTGTGTGTTCTATGGGTTGCTCATACAATAAGGCCAATACTACTCACTCACTCCAAGGAGCAACTCAGGTTAGTCAAGTGCAGGTCTTTCCCCTACATCTTGGTAAGGGACCTCAGGGTATGCCGAGACATGGAACAGTTCATCCTACCTTGTAGAGCTTAATTACATGTAGCAAGCTCAATGAGTTGCTCATGGAACCAGGCCACCCCACTACTATTCACTGCTAGGAAAGAGCAGCCTACCTTGTAGAGCTTAGTTACATATAGCTTGCTCAATGAGTTGCTCATGGAACCAGGCCACCCCACTACTATTCACTGCTAGGAAAGAGCAACTCAACTCTTGTTGAAGGTCCTACTGTGTGAGCAAACCTGGTGGAGAGAGCATATAATTTTTGCTAAGTCATCGCCCACAAGATGGCGGCGCTGCGTCTAGACCCTGCACTGACCTCTGGCGGCAGCTAGTGGCACTGCTTGCCGCTGGTTGCTGGTGTAGTACTGCCTCAGGGAGCAGCTCGGTGGGTACCAGCGAACCCTGAGCTGCTCCTCTCCTCCTGGGGTAGGGGCTGCCGTGTGAGTCACTCAGGTTAGCCCCTTAAGGAGCGCATCATGCCTGAATGTATCATATTGATCTGCCGGCATGATGCAATAATGAAGCGCTGGTACCAGGCACTGTATAAGCGTGGGTCAATTCATGCCAAAGTTTAGAGAATGTATCAAACTGTAAAGTCGGTATGATGCATTCATGCAGCATGGTGAGCGGTTAATGCATAATTCAGGCGTATTTAAGCAGCACGCTGCCTTACAGGGTTAAGGTGGGTGTACATGCACTGAGTGGCTCTGATTGATGGTTTGTGTCCTAATTACATGCTGAGGTATTCTCATCATGGCGGTGATAGTGATCGGATCTATGGGGAGAAATAGGGCCGTATATTTGTGGTGGCTCTACAGGAATGAAGAATTATGATACTTATTGTAATATTATTATTGCACTCGACATAATTAGCACTTTGACCCATATAATAGGGGTTGTGAGTCACTCGTGCTATGAACCCCTTTTGTCGTAAAATGAATGCACAGCAACAGCGAATGAATTCATACGTATTGCCGCCTTATGAACGCCAGCATGACGCGCCAATGCAGCGATGGTATATATAAGTCACATGCAGAATCAAGCATATTTGACGTTTTGTCATGAAATCCATAAGATCTACATAAATCGATATACGGTACATCGAGACCAAAATACTGATAATCGAAATCAAAATACATTGGATGTCAATGACAGTTTTACAGTCAAAGATTCTGCATTGGTGCATCATTATACAAGTGAACATGACACCTTAAGGCATGATGTTGTCCTTAAAGGGTTATACTTATAGTGGGGTTGCACCACAAGAAGGGATTTCCATAAAACCACAGATTGCATGTAACACGTTCTCCCTGTATTGAGCGGCTCACCCCTGACACCCGCCATGTCAGCCTCACCGCCAGCCCTGAGTCACTCACAGATATCACCATGGCTGCAAATGCAATATGTACTACCCGGTACACTGATATTCCTAGGCTCCCTATACGCCCAACCTCTTAGTCACTAGTGCCTAACCTAGTTAGTCATTTTAGATTAGTTATTATTGTCAGGTTGGTCACCACTGACCAACCCACCTTAGTCTTTTTAGTTCCAGGGGGAGCCACTGAGTGGTCATCACAGGTGGCCCCAACTAGTGGTATACAAATACAACACACCAATGATGGACCGAGGTTAGCCATTACTGACTGACCCCTTGGTCATTTTTGAATATAACTTTGCCATTGTGACTAACACTCATATGACCAACCTAGGTTAGTCTGTACTGACTAACCCTTTCAAGCTATGGATTTTCAGTGCAGTTACTCATATATATCATATCGGGGTAGATCATATTATAATTGTAATCCTTTAAGGACAACATATTGCTTTAATGCACTAGGTCCTTAAATTGTCATGGTGCGTTCATGCCACCATGGCGATGGCCAGCAACTCGCCAGTGCTGCGTTTCATGCATCATTATTTCAACCATATACACTCTAGAAGCAGTAATGGTAAAACTTGGGTACTACATTGATGCATCATGGCAGTATATGATGCCGTCCACAAAGGGTTAATGATAATGTAGCAGAGGGATGGCCCGGCAGTGTGTTTACAGAGTAATCTGAGTCTGAGTCACCCACCAGGGCTTCTTGGCAATATGTAACTCACATATATATCATATCAGGGCAAACTGTGAAACTAAATGAGACTTACCAGGGTAAGGCGATATTTGATCATAATTTTGCCGAGGGCACCACGAGCGGTGCAGAGTATACCGACAGCATAGTGCTTTAATGCACTATGGCCTTTGGTTGTCATGATGCATGAATGCAACCATGGCGATGGTGAGTAACTCGCCAGTGCTGCATTCATGCATCACGACGACCCTATGTCCTTGATATACTCTCCCTCTGCTACATTATTAACCCTTTTAACCCCCCCCCCCCCCACCAACCCTATATAAAGCCTAGAGTACCTGACCTCTCTCCACTCCAACTGTTGGTGGAAGGGCAGCAAATTGTGGACTCAATCCCTCCTTTGGTGTCATCATACACCTGTGTAGCGCCGACAAGTAACTCACTGGCATTACATCAGTACATCAGGTAGTCTCAGACACCAAACTATCCCAGGGGTGGGGGAGCGGGAGGGCCTGTTCCTGAGAGACTATGCAGTGTAGTTACAGAGTACTGTGAGTATGAGTCATCTACTCAGGGCGTCTTTACACTGGGGCTGTGAGCAGCTCGTGTGTCAGGTGGTGAGCTGCTCACCCGCTACATGCTGACTGTGTACTACGTGTTACATGTTACAGCATCAATCAGGCTCTGACTCACTCTCACAGAGCTACAGGGTATTGATTATCTAACCCTTTAAGGGCGGCATCATGTCTTAATGCATCATGCCCTTAGGGTCGGCATGATTCATGAAGGGACGGCATGATGCACCAATGCAGCACCGGTGAGTTACTTGTCAGGGCTGCATCGGTGCATCATGGAGACCCAAGGGCATGATGCATATAGGTATCATGCCGTCTTTACAGGGTTAACCATTATTTTTGTACTACACACAGACACATACCACAGCTAGGGCTGCATTGGTGCATCATGACGACAAATGTCATGTTTTCGCGACATCTGTCCTTAAATGGTTCAGGCCCACAAGTAGTATTGTATGTATCGGAACGGGACTATAGTTAAGTACTGTTTATTACTCAATCGACCTGCAGCCAATCAGAGGCCTCCCTTTTGGCGGGAAATTCAAAAGCAGCCAATGAGAGGCCTCCCTTTTGGCGGGAAATTCAAATAGGTCACGTGACCGGAAGTGACCTACTTCCGGTCACGTGACCTTTGGGCGGGAAATTCAAATAGGTCACGTGACCGGAAGTGACCTACTTAAGAGGGTCACGTGACCACCATGTTGGCGGGAAATTCAAATAGGTCACGTGACGGGAAGTGACCTACTTAAGGGGGTCACGTGACTACTAGGTTGGCTTTCAAAATAAGTCACTTGAGATTTTGATGGATAAATAAATTTAAAAAAAGAAAAAAAAAGCAAGCTGAAAAAGCTTGCTAAAAAATAATTTAAAAATGTGGCTCTTTTTTTCTAGGAGGGGGGGGGGGGGAGAGGGGCACTCTGGGGGGCACTCTTTAAGATGCATGGGGGGGGAGGGGGGGAGGGGGGGAGGGGGGAGGGGAGGGGCAGGGTTTTTTAAGAGTGAGACTCGCTTCTCTGCCCTCTCTAAAAGAGAGGGCAGAGAGGCGAGTCTACTTACTATGAAAGGTATCATGATCGCGTTTATGATGATGTGCATCTCTTGCTGGCTAGACTTTCAAGCAAATTTGCCAAAGTCCAGCCCGTTATTGAATGTCCGGCCTAGCCTGACCCTCAGTAGAACAGTCCTTGACCCATCTATTATAGTCTAGCAGCGCCTGACCCTTGTATGAGAGTAGTATTGGCGACATTGGCTGACTCTGATATTTACCTGTGTGTACGGAGAGAGGAGAGGGTTCACAGCCACAGCTCTCTTAAGGCAAAGCTTGCGCTTATAGAGCGCTACTAGTGGAGGTCTGGATAAGGAAGCTATGGCGGTTGTCTTCAAAAAAAATAAAAAATAGCCATGGCGCATGTCGATGTCGCTTAATTATGCTCATATCTCATGTCGATTTTAAGAATTGCTCATGTCACCTGTCACTATGTTTTTCAAGCTTCATGTCAAATGTCACTAGACCTCATGTCGAATGTCGATTCTAAGAAACAGATATGTCACCATCTCGAATTTAGCGGTCCACATTGCCGCTGCTGCTGCTGCTGCTGCTGCTGCTGCTGCTGTTGCTGCTGCTGATTTGCTGTTGCTGCTGCTGTCGGTGCTGCTGCTTGTGCTGCTCGTGCAGCTGCTGCAGCTGCTGACAGCTGCTGCTGCTTGTACTGCTCGTGCAGCTGCTGCAGTTGCTGACGATGTCACGGATGCTGTTGACAGATGCTGCTGCTTGTGCTACTCGTGCAGCTGCTGCTGCTGCTGCTGCTGCTGCTGACGATGTCACGGATGCTGCTGACAGATGCTGCTGCTTGTGCTGCTTGTGCAGCTGCTGCAGCAGCTGCTGCTTGTGCTGATCGTGCTGCTGCTGCAGCAGCTGCTGCTGACAGATGCTGCTGCTTGTGCTGCACGAGACCGAGTAGCCGCTATTACTAATGCTACTAATACTAGTATGAGAAAATACATTTAGTCAGTCGACTAAATCAAGGAGGTTTTCTGACTTCAGTGGATCGTTTAGCCATCGGCCACAGGCAAAACTTGAAACCATTTTATACATGGGACAATTGGCAGAGTCGAAACATGTTGGTACGACGGGGTCGATCATGTTCATCATCAGTTCAGGCAAAGGAAGTGTGTCGACAGCCCGCGAAAACTTCATGTCCGGATGTTTCAACACAACACTTTTTATCACACTCACACAGCTGCTTTGAAGAGTGAATCCTTGACCAAACTTGAGCTTTTCCAACACAGCTTTGGCCTCCTTCTGTGCAGTAAGGGATCTCTCTTTCGGGGTCATCGCAGTGCTGGCTAGCATGTCCTCAAAGTCTTTAACATAATGTTCCAACGGGCTACAAATGATGTACTCCAGATCATCGTCCGCATATGTCGTCTCCTCGCACCATACTTCTTTTGTTTCGAATTCCGTCATTTTCTGAACAATCTCCTCGTGAGTGCGTTGCATATATCGAAGCTTCTTCAAAGACCAGATAACTTGTATGCCGAACGCTGAAAAACCTGAAGGAATTTCACCACTACAGTCACGCCAACTATACGGAGCTAAGAAAAATAGCTCCAACAAAATTTTCTCCCTCTGTCCAAATGAAACTACTTCCGTTCCGATGAAGTTGAAGCATGCTTCTATCCATTGCTCCTTGGTGACGTCCTTCCAATGTTTCTTTACCTCACATGCATCATAGGGCACTGTTTCTCTTCTTGCTTCTAGTGGGAGTTGCTTTTTCTTTCTTGGACTCATTTGGAGAGTTTCGATGCTCTGTAGCGTCGACACTTCGATAAGAAAAGAAGCTGTAAAGGTAGAAATAACCCTCATAACATGCTGAGCGAGCGTGGAGTGGACGATGCTACGATGAGTGAGAGCAGCGTTTCACTCCTTATGTACCCTGTCCTAGATAATCCTCTTAAACAGCTGAAAAGACTCTCTCAGTACAGAGTCTCTACTCAATTAAGTGATCTGTTAAGTAAGTTTTCACATGCTACTTGACTACTGCAGGGGGGTTTAGACTTAAGCAGCTTAGTGCACACACGTGTCTGTTAGAAAGCTACCTGCACACCTGTCTTCCTTTTTCACTAGTATTTACCCCTTGCCGACTAATAAGGCACCTATACACGTGTCAGCCTCCTTATATACGTCATTCTTCCTCTCGAGAGGAAGAAGTGTGTCTCTTCGTTTTTTTTGTTTAAGAAGTGAGGGTCTTTAAGATCACGTGCCTGGAAGCGACTTGATGAAGCAAGTGACTAGAAGCGACGACGTCACATGCTTTTAATGAGGTGATCAGCTGTGACTGGCGGCGGCGGCGGCGGTGGCAGCGACGGTGGTGCTGGTGGTGGTGGTAGTAGACGTTACTGTGGTCAAAGGTGCTATGGTTTTTTTCCAACAGAAATCAGAGCTTTTATACAGAGGGAGTTTAATCCTATTTCCAACAGCACCCCAGCTGTCCAGCAGCCGCCCCGCTCCGTAAGAGCTTCTTAAGAGCTTAGATGACGAGGGGCGTGTCATCATCATCTTTGGTGGCCAGCTGAAAATGGTGTTTTTTCTTTATCCATTAGCCTTACCTCCTACTCCCTACCTGAGGACGACTCTCTCCCCCTTTAGCATTCATTGTAACAAACGTCAGAGGTCAGGTGAAAATCTGATTTTCATGCACAGCCTTAGTCAGCTGTCACTCCTATTGAACTAGCTAGCCGCCGCCGGCCGGTCTACTCACCCCAGCTGTCCAGCAGCCGCTCCGCTCCGTAAGAGCTTCTTAAGAGCTTAGATGCCGAGGGGTATGTCATCGCCATCTGTGGTGGCCAGCTGAAAATGGTGTTTTTTTTCCTTATCCATTAGCCTTACCTCCTACCCCCTACCTGAGGACAACTCTCTCCCCCTTTGGCATTCATTGTAACAAACGTCAGAGGTCAGGTGAAAATCGGATTTTCATGCACAGCCTTAGTCAGCTGTCACCCCTATTGAACTAGCCAGCCGCCGCCGGCCAGTCTACTCACCACGGCAGGAGGCGGTGATTTTTTTTTGTTTTACACTTAAGTCGCTCACCACATGCACACGACTCTACTCACAGACAGACACTCCCGTCTTAGGGGGTCCTGCTTCACACTACACGCCTCCTGTAGTTTTTTTGTATACACACTCTAAGCTCATGACTGCTTAATCCTTTATACAGCTAATGCGCGTTGAATTAGTACAGTCGGTACACCGCCCGCTCATGGCAGTCCATCTCTCAAAAAAAAAAGAGGGAGGGGGGAAAGAGATCCAGCTGAAAACGTCATGACTTATGTCTTTTGTTTCTCTTTGGGAATGTCCGCCGGTCAGCTGGCGGCAGCAACTGCTTAATCCTTTATACAGCTAACGCACGTTGAATTGCTGAACAAGGCAGTAAGTAGCTTAGCTCGTGTCAGTCGATCTCTCAAAGGGGAAAGGGATCCAGCTGAAAACGTCATGCCTTATGACTTTTTGTTTCTCTTTGTGAATGGTCACCGGTCAGCCGGCGGCAGCTGAAGAGAGCTGTAAGTAGCTTAGCTCTAGAAGCGAGAAGGAGTATATAAGAGGCCTGGAAACACCCGTTCACTCACTCAGTCTTTTGCTGCTCTCTACAGGCACCACCATGAGCAAAACACAACAACTACTGTCGTCCAAGGATCTAATCGAGTTCAAGAACAAGAAGAATACGCAGAACGGTGATCGTTTACTGTCAGCGTCTCCTCTTGCTACTGAAATTGAGACTACCGCCGCAACCGCTTGGTCTTATCACCCTCCCGCTGTAGCGAGCGCACACAGCAGTAGTAGCGACGTTGTTACACTCGCGACGGTTGTTGCTGCTGAGCACACTGCTGCTGCTGCTGCTGCGCCTGCTGCGGCTGCTAGTGATCCTCGTGCTGCTAGTGCTGCTGCTACTGCTGCTGCTGCTGCTGTTGCTGCTGCCGCGCCTGTTACTGCTGTGCCTGCTGCTGCTGCTGCTGCCACGCCTGTTACTGCTGCGCTTGCTGAGGCGGCTGTGCCTGCTGCTGCTGTGCCTGCTACTGCTGCGCCTGCTACTGCTGCACTTGCTAGCGCTGCGCTTGCTCCTGCTGCTGCTGCTGCTGCTGCTGCTGCTGCTGCTACTGCTGCTGCTGCTACACCTCTTGCTGCGACTACCGCTACTAGTACTGACACGCAGTACGTTGCACAGAACCTCTCCACCGCTTCATCAACCGACGCCATCAACGCTGCTCGCGCTGAGACTTACAGCTATTCGGACACTCAGCCCCAGCAGCGCGTAGTAGACATACATGTCCTAAAGCAACAGGGTGAAACAGAGAACGACGCTGACGACGAGGCGTACGAGGAACCCGAAGGGTCACGGGCGCACAGTCCGTTTTTCGACCTCATTTCCACTGGTAGTGCGTCCGGTCCGTGGCGCCTGCCCTCACCAATACCTTACGAAGTCATGTGGTTGCCCTGTTCCGACAACGAGTCGTCTGATACCAGCGCAGACGCTGCTCCTGTTATTGGTTCTGCTGCAGTAGTACCTGTATCATCATACTTCAAAGCAGAGCCGTTAGGATACTTGTCAGACGCTATGCTACTGAAAATAAGTGGTAAGTTGCCGACATCAGATTACATACGGTTAGGTTCATTCCTTGAAGTGAACTTGAAGGATATGGGATATCTCAGTTGTGAGACAAGTGTCATAACTCAAGCTAGAGAAATGTTCACTACTTGGTACCAGAAAAGTTGTACTAGTAGGTGGAAGGACCTAGCCACCGCCTTGGAAGAATCTTACCGTATGGACCTCATCAAATTCTCACGTGAGTACATGGACAAGCATGACATGTGGGATGGCTTAGAGAGTGGAGACATGGAGTGGAAAGTGCAGAAATATTTCTCTCTTTTAGCTGAGCTCTGCCCTAGAGACTGGAAGACCATAGGGATCTACTTAGGGTTGACTTCTCATGAAGTAACTTCCATCTCTCAACCTGTGCCTTCTGACAGGACTGTGAAGAACCCTGTGTATGAAGTGCTGAAAGCTTGGAAGTACAACGAGACGTCTGAGCCTATGGCTCTGATGAAAGTGTTGGAAGACTACATGGGACGCGGCGACGTCGCAATGTATGTTCAAGGGTTGTATGCAGCTGTACCCAAAGAAATAAAAGTGAGCTGTGACACTCCAGTGTTGACGACTCTCGTCTGATCCCTGCAGTAAGATGGACATCTGTTGAAATCGATCCTACACTACAGACGTCTTTCACTATGCTAATAGCATCGTGTGGTAAGAGGCGTCTAGTATTCGAAGTGATAAACAACGTTTATTTTTTTAATATTTGGTAAATAAGTGAAAAAACAAAAAAAAGAAAAACATGCCGCAGGACGTTTGCGAAAAGTGTTTCAAAATTTTTAAAAGACCGTACAATCACGAGTGACCCGTAGAAAAATGAAGAACGATACCTAAGTTTTGCCCTCTATGCAGCGATGTCGGCTAGCGTCGCATACGACTTTCCGGGGTAGGAGGGGCAGCGTACGTCAGAGAATCCGACGCAGATTCCGACCCCTTGTTAGACCGAGTTTAAAAATCACATAAACGAGAACGTCAAAGTCATCGAGAAAGCTGTGCTAGAAGTTTACCGACCAACCTTAGCGAAGTTACATGTAGCGATAGGTGAAGCTCTCCTGCTAGAGGAAGCGACATTCACCCCTTCTCCAGGCGGCTTCGCTGCAGCTCACACCAGACAACCGTTAGTTCAACTGAAGAAGCGGCTTCTGAGATACATCCGTCAAGCTCCAGTCGTACGCTTCAACTCGGAGAGTTACGACTTGAACCTGATCAAAAAATACGCCTTCACTCGTTATTTGCCTCCGGAGACCGAAGAAACCAACAATTCAGCGTCATAAAGAGAAGCAATTAATAGTTGACGTAGTAGTCAACTTTTTTAGCACTTGGTTACAGCTACGCGAATTATTTGCGAGCTTTCACTACAAACGAAGAGAAAGGTTGCTTTACTTACGAATGGATGACGTATACCAAGAAACTAGTAAACAAAAAACCCCTGCCACCGAGATCGACTTTTGACAGCGACCTGACGGGCGTCAAAATGGCCGAAATCCGACTACGCCACATGTCAGAAAGTTTAGTATGACAAGAAGAAGCAAACTATGACAGATTACTTGATCCACTACAACAACGAAGACGTCAAATCTTTCATAGAAGCTTTTTGAAAAAATCACGCTATTTTTTTCCAACATAGCAGCATTGTCATGTTGAAAGACGCCATCTCTCTCGCCAGTTTGACTTTACAAGACCTCTTCCAAAAAACCTATAAGCTGTGTTCACAACGTTCCCTCCGTTCGACGCCGTCCTCCACGCTCTGATCAAAGAAAATGTAGTCAGTGGTCCTTCCATCATCTTCCATAGATTTCACGAGAAAGAGTGTATAGGTGTCTTATAAGTCGGCAGAGGGTGAATACTAGTGAAAAAAGGAAGGCGCGTGTGCAAGTAGCTTTTTCTAACAGACATGTGTGTAAACTAAGTCTAAACCCACCTGCGGTAGAAGCTCTGTACTTAGAGAGTCTTTTCAGCCGTTTAAGAGGCTTATCTAGGACAGGGTACATAAGGAGTGAAACGCCCCTGTCACCAGTCACACTTTCTCCACCCGCCCTTCATCTTCGTAGCATCGTCCACTCTACGCTCGCTCAGCACGTTACGATGGTTAGTTCTGCTATTTTCTTTGTTTATGAAAGTGTTGACGCTACAGAGCATCGAAACCCTCTCGAAATGAGTCCAAGAAAGAAAAAGCAACTCCCACTTGAAGCAAGAAGAGAAACGGTGCCCTATGATGCATGTGAGGTAAAGAAACATTGGAAGGACGTCACCAAGGAGCAATGGATAGAAGCATGCTTCAACTTCATCGGAACAGTAGTTTCATTTGGACAGAGGGAGAAGATTTTGTTAGAGCTATTTTTCTTAGCTCCGTATACTTGGCCTGACTGTGGTGAAATTCCTTCAAGTTTGTCAGTCTTCGCCATACAAGTTATCAACTCCTTGAAGGAGCTTCGATATATGCAAGGCACTCAGGAGGAGATTGTCAAGAAAATGACGGAATTCGAAACAGGCGAAGACACAATATGGTGCGAGGAGACGACATATGCGGACGATGATCTGGAGTCCATCATTTGTAGTCCGTTGGAACATTATGTTAAAGACTTTGAGGACATGCTAGACAGCACTGAGATGAACCCGAAAGAGAGATCCCTTACTGCACAGAAAGAGGCTAAAGCTGTGTTGGAAAAGCACAAGTTTGGTCAAGGATTCACTCTTCAAAGCAGCTGTGTGAGTGTGATAAAAAGTCTTGTGTTGAAACATTCAGACATGAAGTTTTCGCGTGCTGTCGACACACTTCCTTTGCCTGAACTGATGATGAACATGATCGACCCTATGGTACCAACACGTTTCGACTCTGCCAATTGTCCCATGTATAAAATGGTTTCAAGTTTTGCCCGTGGCCGATGGCTAAACGATCCACTGAAGTCAGAAAACCTCCTTGATTTAATCAATTGACTAAATGTATTTTCTCATACTAGTATTAGTAGCATTAGTAATAGCGGCTACTCAGTCTCGTGCAGCACAAGCAGCAGTATCTGTCAGCGGCATCCGTGACATCGTCAGCAGCAGCAGCAGCAGCTGCACAAGCAAAAGACAAACACTGTAGTCTCCTCATCCAGACCTCCGCTAGTAGCGCTCTATAAGCGCAAGCAGTGGCTGTGAACCCCCTCCTCCCGCCGTACACACGGGTAAATATCAGAGTCGGCCAATGTCGCCAATACTACTCTCATACAAGGGTCAGGCGCTGCTGACCTATAATAGATGAGTCAAGGACTATTCTACTGAGGGTCAGGCTACGCCGGAAATTCAATAACAAGCTGGACTTTGGCAAATTTGCTTGAAAGTCTGGCCAGCAAGAGTCCGGCATACTCTCCCAAGAGTTCAGCATTGCCAGACTATGGCATGAGGATCCCGCATGGTCAGACTTTCAAAAGCAAGTTTGCCAAACTCCAGCTTTTTATTGAATGTCCGGCGTAGCCTGACCCTCACTAGAATAGCCCTTGACCCATCTATTATAGGCCGGCCGTGCCTGACCTTTGTCTGAAGGTAGAATTAGCGCTATTGGGTGCCTCTGATGTTTGCCTGTGTGTAGTCAAACCTCGCCTGAGAGAGACATACTTCAGAAAGAAAAGAAAGCGGCGTGAGAAGGTGACGGGATCCCAAGTGTCAACCCTAAGACTTACATTTGCTACGATCAAATCAGCGGCACCGGTGAAAGAAAATCTCAAAAAAAGTGTACAGAAGTAGTCGTCTTCTTAAATGTTTTCGAAAACGAAAAACTCTCCTTGCGGTAAATATAAATTTCAAAAGTGGTACGAACCAAAAATGGCCACTTACACCATAGAGAAAGATGACGTGCGCTACTTGTATTATAAGCGTCGCGTGCATTCTAACGGTGTGACAACGAGTCCTTTAAAATATGAAAAAGTGTGTTATTGATTGATTGAGCGCATCTTTTCAAAAATAGAGTGTTATTAGAATTGAAAAAAAGAAAATAAAAAAATAAAATAAAATTATTGTTGTGTTTATTTTCATACGTCTTCTTTTATTAGTAAGTAAAACAAATATAACAATTAACTAGCGTGTCCTCTTAAAGTGACACTTCCTCCGGTCGCTGCTGAATCGTCTAATTAAGGTATGTGTCGTCGTCACTTCTAGTCACGTGACTCATCAGGTCACTTCCGGTCGCGTGATCCTAAAATCGATCACTTCCTAAACAAAATTAAATTAAGAGACACATTTCTTCATGACCCAACCAATCAGAGGTCTCCATTTGACCAGAAGTAGGCCCCTCATTTGCATAAATGGGTCACTTCCGGTGTACCAGCCAATCAGAAGCCTCTAACTAAGTCAAGGTCGCTTGACGTCACTTCCGGTATGCCCTTATATGTACATGTGAAGGTCACATGACGTCACTTCCGGTATGCCCTTATATGGGCGTGTGACGTCACATGACGTCACTTCCGGTATGCCCTTATATGGGCGTGTGACGTCACTTCCGGTCAAATGGAAGCCTCTGATTGGCTGAGTCATGACCTTGACCTCTAACTAGGTCAAGGTCACGTGACGTCACTTCCGGTATGCCCTTATATGGGCATGTGACGTCACTTCCGGTCAAATGGAGGCCTCTGATTGGCTGCATGTCGATTGAGTAATAAACAGTACTTAACTATAGTCCCGTTCCGATACATACTATACTACTCCCACATGATGCTCAAAGAGCTATACCCTCTGCCGTCGTGGTACATCGACCATGTAGGGTCAGCACAATGCATGAATGCTGCCCTGGCGAGTGGCGTGTTACTCGCCCGATCTACATTCATGCATCATGCCCCCCAAAAGGCAACAATGATACACTCAAAAAATAAACTTGTCTCCAGACTCTTCAAAGTGACGGTCATAAAATACTCAAGTCAAAAACTCGTCTATGTGAAAAGGAAGCGGGTCGTCTAGCTGGAGATAGAAGACCCACTTGGTATGTGCCAGCCCAAAACCCGACATTTGCCAGCTCTAGATTCTATTTGTTGAATAGTAACCTCATGCCTGTCTTGATTGGGTGTAGAAATCTACATGATTGGTTGGAATAAGCACAATCAATAGAACTACCCCTTCTGTCCGTAACTCTCAGACAGCCCTGGCTATGATACAGGAGTTCCCATCGAGAACCAACCAGAGCCATGACTTGCAGTATTCTGAGGGAAGAGCAGACAGGGCAGTGCGCCAGGTAGTACCCAGGTAGGGCAGCACAGCTGATGGCTGACTGCTGGGGGGGGGGGGGGGGGGTAAGCTGGGAGCTGGGGTTTCCCCAGGTGTCTGTGCTATACCCACACTGTGGGGGACCCCAGGCAGCCTGTGACTAAAACATGACCTGGTACTGCAAGAAATAACATGCTGTATTGCTACTCCATACTTATTGCATATTGATGTTACAAAGTATGCATCACACCAATGACTTGTGCAGGCATTTGTCAGTTTGGTCAAATATCTGATGGCAATCTATGCATACTCAGGTACCTAATGTGATTTGATTTGACTTGAATTTCTTTCATTTATCCTGGCAGGAATGTATGGCCTGGTAGACCGTGTTGATACAATGGACATTGCAATTTTATCTTGTCTAAATTCTTTTGTCCCCCCCCCCCCACCCCGTTTTTGAAAATGATCACTCCCTTACATCCCCAGGGTACTAGTAATAACTAGGAACGCAGACACGTGTCCATTGCTATATGCAGCTGACATGCTCTATGACCTGGGTAATACATTTCCTCTCCTTAATAAAGCAATGACGAGCACGTCCCCAACGACTCGCCCCCTTAGTGTCTGAGAAAATACAGCACTAGAGGAATTAGGTCACAGCCGGAATACACCATCTCTGAGCTGTTGGTGAGGCTGACAATAGTAGGTCTCTGAGCTGTTGGTGAGGCTGACAAGGGCTGCCCATAGTAGGTCTCTGAGCTGTTGGTGAGGCTGCCTATAGTAGGTCTCTGAGCTGTTGGTGAGGCTGACAAAGGCTGCCCAAAGTAGGTCTCTGAGCTGTTGGTGAGGCTGCCTATAGTAGGTTTCTGAGCTGTTGGTGAGGCTGACAAAGGCTGCCTATACTAGGTCTCTGAGCTGTTGGTGAGGCTGACAAGGGCTGTCCATAGTAGGTCTCTGAGCTGTTGGTGAGGCTGACAAGGGCTGTCCATAGTAGGTCTCTGAGCTGTTGGTGAGGCTGACAAAGGCTGCCTACACTAGGTCTCTGAGCTGTTGGTGAGGCTGACAAGGGCTGTCCATAGTAGGTCTCTGAGCTGTCGGTGAGGCTGACAAAGGCTGCCTATACTAGGTCTCTGAGCTGTTGGTGAGGCTGCCCATGGTAGGTCTGTGAGCTGTCGGTGAGGCTGACAGAGGCTGCCTATAGTAGGTCTGTGAGCTGTCGGTGAGGCTGACAAAGGCTGCCTATACTAGGTCTGTGAGCTGTTGGTGAGGCTGACAGAGGCTGCCTATAGTAGTTCTCTGAGCTATTGGTGAGGCTGACAGAGGCTGACTACACTAGGTCTCTGAGCTGCTGGTGAGGCTGACAAAGGCTGCCTATAAAAGATCTCTGAGCTGTTGGCGAGGCTGACAAAGGATCCTGACATAGGCTGCCGAGAGGGTACTTGGCAAATCTTGGGAGATGACTTCTTGCCTGGGGTCTTCCCCTGGAACTTCCCCATTCTTGCCATTCTTCTAATGACGAGTTGTCCCCGACCCTACACCAGCCACGCCCCATACGGACTGAGTAGGCCACAGGTGGTCTAGGTGTAGATTGTGGAGATAAGAGAGCTGTTGGTTGTAGGTGTAGGTGTAGTTTAATTACCCACACTTGATAACCTCTCCCTTAATTCCCTTTACAAACCCACTCACTCCACCTCACCTATAGCATAAGGGATACTCCATATTAGACTTGCTCAAGTCCTAGAATTTAAAAAGACAAAAACATACTTTTCTCAACTATACTTTTCTCAACTGTCTAAGTGGGAACAACCAGGGGAGGGCAGGAGGAGGGGGGGGGGGGGGGTAGTGCGTGGCGGAGTAGAGTTCTCACTGATGCAGGCCAGTCTAACTCCACATGAACGTGAAATTCCCATGGTCAGGGGGGAAATGTCTCAATGTGTACACGTTCCTTATTTTTCCTTAGGGAGTGGTCATTTTTCAACAAAGGGGGGAGTGGGTGTGTTAGCAGAATTTGTGCCAACATCGTTTTATTTTGGTGTCCTTCAAAGGTGTCCACATTTTGTTGGTTTCCCACCCCCCCCCCTCCTAAATCCATCAACACCGCCCCCCCCCCTCCTTGTTAAAATATGACCACTCCCTTACTGAGTTACTGGTCGGTTACTCGTCATGATTGCATGAATCCACATGGTTGACCAAGGTGCATTAAAACATCCTGCTTTCTTCAAAGGGTTAAAGCTTTAACTACATCTCTTGGGCCCAGCGATAGGCCATGGCCTTTGTCTATGAAAGGGGAATATCAACCCATAACCCAGTTAGATAACTCACAGACAAAGGGATATAGCGGCTGCCCCCTGCCTGCAGTGGTAAACAGCCACACAAACAGCCCTGCCCCTGGTATACCCCCTCCACACTGAGGGTCAGTCAGGGTCAGAGGGCTTAACCCTGTAAGGGCAGCATACTGCTTTAAAGTACTAATGGTTGATGAATGAATGCAGCACCAGTGAGTAACTCGCCAGTGCTGAATTTATGCATCCTGCTGACCCTAGGGGTCTGATACAATCCCCAAGGCTTGGTATGTTGCATGTAAGCATCGCAGTAGGTTACTCGCTCCTGCCGAATTGGTGCATCATGAAGACAATTGAAGATGGATCGTGAGGCGTTATGCCGTCCTTAAAGGGTTAACCTTGACCAGCGGTCAGCCTGTGTACTACATGCTGTAGGTATCACTGACCACTGACCTTCAAGGTCACAGGGGTCAGGGGGTCACAAGGGTCAGGGTGGAGGGCTGGGGTGGGCATGATATACACATTGTCACCCTATCTCTATCTAGTAGTATAGGCAGTGTTAGTATAATACCATGTATTACTATACATTATTCCTGAGTAGGCTACCCAGTAACTATGGTAACATGATGTTGGTAACTATGGTAACATTGTGTTGGAAACTATGGTAACATGATGTTGTTAAAACTATAGTAACATGATGTTGATAACTATGGTGACAATATATTGGTAAGCATGGCAACATGATTTTGGTTACTATGATTACAAAATGTTGATAACTGTGATTACTGTGATTACAAAATGCTGATAACTATGGTGACAAAATGTTGGTAACTGTGGTAAAAACATGCCATTATCATTTGGGATTTTATTACATGTTACCATTGCCACAATGCATCAATTGACGACCCTACTTTAAGTGCACTGTATCCAGGCATGTATCCATCCTAGCTATTCTAACTTACCCAGTACCTATGTACTTTAACAACACAGGATCCTGCCATCATTTATAAATAACATTATTTTTCATTTTTAAATATTTTTAAATAAAGCACTTTGTACTTTGTAACCTTGACAACCTCAGAGGGCAACACGACATGGCCAAGTGTCTGCTTTTTACGTCCCCATTTGGCAACAACTCCATTAGCCCAATATTATACTGCCACACTCGGCCTTTAAACCTTGGCTACGCAGGTTAGAGTGCAACCATCTGTTTCCCATGATTCAATTGGTTAGTGCCTCTAAAAGGGGGGGTATTTTTATCTCTTGGTGGTAATGAAACCTGTTGGTGAATGTATGAGTTCAGGGTACAGGATCCTGGATAGAGCTGGGTAGTTATTGTGCATTAAAGCTGGAATAAATTACATTAGAGACAAACATTTAATTCCTTTTCAACTCAGTACATAGAAACATGTGTAGTAATAATTTCATTATTATTGGGCCATCATGGAAAATATCTGTAGAGTGAAAGACATTAAGAACTTATAGAATACAAACATCCATCATGAAAACTTAGCAATCAAGTAGAAGTAACGCAAGGGAAATAATATATCCACATTGACCTATAATGAAAATTGAGACAACTGAAATGAATTGAATTATTAATAACACAAACAATAACTATTGAAAAAGTTGGAGGAAACATTGTGACAATAAAACATCAATAATGGGAATCAGAGAGACTTTGTAAACCATTTCTCTCTAGTTGGTATACATTGCTTACCACCGCTGTCGTTGCCATGGTGATGATGACTCGTATCCTCATCCTCATCAGTGTCGTTATCTCCATGGTAACCCACATTACTCCCGCGGTGATCAGCGTAACGACTACTATGTGTGACATCACCGTTGTCATGGTTACCGAGGGCACTTTTCATTTTATTCTCCTTGTCCCTTGATTCTAACATCACAGATAGCTCTGTGTCCCCGAGGCTTCTCCGCCATGAGGCGTCACCGGGTCGCTTAGCGACGCTGTCACTGTCACAACCATTGACAATGTCACTGCTGTCAGTTGACGCGGTGCGTTGTGACAGTGTCAGACTCTTCCGACGCTCCTCCTCTGTCCCCAGCACTGCGTATCCGCCATCTTGGATGCGGGATTCTGGGCCGGAGACGAGGCCGATTTGGCTCACGTCTGGGGAGCTCGCCACGCGCACCATCATGGTCGGATGGAAGAGATTCTGGAAGCTCAACGACTTATGTTTCAGATCAGACTCCCCACCGGCGAGGCGGCTACGGCGCTTTGCCCGGGACTGGACACTTTTGAGTTTTTCCTTCATTGCGTTCTTCACGTCTGTGAAGCTGTTGACTCTGTGTCGTGGCTGGGGGGGTAAGTCCTGGTGTGGCATCCGGTGAGACGCTCCGTCCTCCGGGGTCGCCGTACCCTCCGTGTCCGACCCGGAGGAGCCGGAGGGATGCCGTCTCCGGTGATGCCCCCGTCCCTCTGTCACCTCGGAACCCCGTCCTCATTGATTATATCCGAGCCGGGTCTCCGCTTCTTCTGCGGGGGCTTTGAGTCGGGGGTTTTGCGTCCGGAGGGACATTGTTGGGTATGTTAGGCCGGGAGTGGGAAGAAATCCGCCGCACCCGTGTCCGCACGTTGTTCAGTTTATCTTTCACTGCGTTTTTCATCTCGGAGAAACTATTGACCCGATGTCTCTTGATGGGATCGAGATCCCCGTCTTGTATCCGCGAGTCGTCAGCTGCGCTATATGTCCGTGAGAGGGCGAGGGGGCTGGGTTGGGACTGTTGTGTGGAGGGGCGGGGGAGGGTGCTACTGGCACCGGGGCGGGGCCGCAGCCGCACCTCCGGGAAACTACTCGTGCAGGGAATGCGTCTTCCGACTCGCCAACGGCGGCATCCCAACCGGCCCAGCCGGCGGGGAGGGGATCCGGGAGGGAATCCTCAGCCATATTATCTCCGTCGTCGATGTCTTCAGCTACTTGATTTATTATCAATAATATCCTCACCGGGCCCCACTAGTAGAAGCGGGCAGGAGTGCCGGTTCCGTGCGATACTCGGGCGTGACTCCGGTTTCACCCCGTTGCATGGCACCGAGGATCCGATTCACACGAGGCGGGTTGACTGAAGGTCCGCGTGATCCTTCTCAGTTCCCGACGCTCCAGGAACTGACTCGTACTCTCTCTCACCGGCGTCCCCTCGTCTCCCGAATCGTCGCTGTAGTCCGAGTCCTCTCCGTCCTCCTCACTCAGGGTTGCCGGGACTACTTCAGCGGCCGGCGTCGCGGACGTATTCCGGAGCTCCCGTTGAGACCGCGTAACTTCTGGGAGTAGTCGAACCACGTGAAGGTCTCTCGTCTCTGTAATGACACAAGGGGAACAGTTTTTGAGGTTTTGTGGCTAAAATGCATATTTTGTGAGCCGGTTTTTTGAGTTATTACTTCTATATAGTATATAGAAATTATTGTTGATTTATTGTTAGTTTAAAGTATGTATTTATTGATAACATTTCCTATGCCATGTTTATCTGCATTGAGTAGGATAGTATTCATTAATTAACTAAATCGTATACACATTCATATCTTCAAAACCTTCAAGATTTTAGCTCAAACCACCAAATATCTTCCTATCTAGTTTTCATTGAACTAATAGAGACCCATGGGCAACCCACAACCTACTGTATATGACTTACAGATCACGTGGGGGCCCGAGTGGACCTTCAATCTCATAAAAGCTCTCATAAATGTTAAAACTAATGTCTCATCATCCTGGGGTATAAGGGAGTGATCATTTTTTATCAACGGGGGGGGGGGGGGGGTTGGTTTGGGGGGGGGGCAAAAAAATTTGAACCCCTTGACCGGGGGGGGTGTAAAAAATTTGGACCCCTCTTGGGGGGGGGTCAAAAAAATTTAACCTGTTTTGGGCCAAAAAGCCCGCGCGTTACTATGCTTCAAAGGGCCTGCGCGCGCGCCGATTTCCGACCCGTAGGGGGGGGGGGGGGGTAAAAAATTTTGACCCGTTGACCGGGGGGGTGAAAAAAATTTCGCGCGCTCCGCTCGGAAAACCACCCCCCCCCCTGTTGTTAAAAAATGATCACTCCCTAACAATGGTCAGCATGTTGGTCCTAACAAATTCCCATGCCCGCATATCCTCATAAAAGTTGAAACAAGTGAATATTATGCATAGCAATTATGCTATGAACACCCAACCCCTGGGATCCTATCTTCTAGTTTATGTGTAGTTTTAGCACTAGGTTGCATGACCCTGGTGACACAGAAGAGTGGTGGCTGGCGTCAAAACGACGCAATCAGTCAGCCAGGACAAACATGACCTATAATATATCATACAGACACCCCCCCCCCTCCCAACATGCACACCTACCCCCCCCCCCCCCCCCCCCCCCCCACACACACACCCAGGCACTCATATAGTGTATTCAGTGTTTAACTATCTCTGTCCCAACCTGCCTACCGTAAAACCTTGCGTATAAGCCGCACCCCGACTTTTGGCCGATTCTATAAGCCGCACTTGCGATCTGATTATGGTGACTTTAGTACTGTTCTATAGTAGCAAAATCTCCCGTAAAAGCTCTAGCCTAGACTCTAGGTTGCGTCTTCTACGCGAGAATTTACGGTACCCGGAGTACAGGTACCATCATGTTGGGTTTTTATTCAACACTGTGTAATGCTTTACATCAACATGTTTATTTGGCACAATCATGCACCAATACATCACCGGTGAGTATCGAACCGTTGGGAGTGTATCACTACATCACTCCCTTGGGAGTTGGCATGATGCATGATTGCCACCCCGGCGAGTTACTCACCAGGGCAAGATTCCCTGAACAGATAGATGTTTGGAGCAGGAATACGTCAGGATAGTGTGATACCATAACATATGATATGTAACCCCCTCCCCCCCCCCCCCCCCACACACACACGGTGTGCTGTAGTGTGTGTGGAGCCCGCATGGGGGCGGGGTACACAGCAGCAGCGTCTGTGTGACCTTTGTGTTTGACCTTTGCTATTCTCAGGCCTCCTGTCTATACAGTGTATATATCACGTGTATAACACGGAGTTATAACACTGCTATACCAGATCTTTGTTCTACAGGGGTAAAACGGTCTATGCACTGTATATATCATGTGAATATCTACCAGTATAACAGTTATAACGCTGTTATAGAAAGACTCTATAGGAAATTATGGCATGATTTAGTTCTATACGGGACTATCGCATCCTGGTACCTGAGGTAGTCGGGGGCTAAACTCCATCT
The DNA here is from genome assembly GCA_947462335.1 of Harmothoe impar. Classification (NCBI taxonomy): domain Eukaryota; kingdom Metazoa; phylum Annelida; class Polychaeta; order Phyllodocida; family Polynoidae; genus Harmothoe; species Harmothoe impar. Next base: position 18,024,559 of record OX381717.1, read on the forward strand.
CCCTATCAGGCTAATCCCCTCCCCTCACACCAAGAACAAAGGTGCTGATAAAACAAAAAATAAGAAATTCACCCATGATACACTGCTCTGGAGTCGGGGGCCTAACCACAATGCAATGCTCTGAGCCAATATTGCGGCCCCCATAGCATAATGCGCCAGTCCCGTATCGGGGCAGAACTGTCTATATACTGTATATATCATGGGTATAACTACCCCTATAACACTGTTATAGAAGGTCTCTATAGGGGAATATTGCAGATCTCAGTAGAACTGTCTATGTACTATATATAATGTGTATAACAAGGGTATAACAATTAACACTGTGGTATAGAAGGTCTCTATAGGAGTAGAACTCTCTATACACTGTATATATCATGTATAGGAGCAGTGATCATATATGTAAAACCTACTAGTATAACACGGTGTTTCAGCAGATCTCAGCTCTATAGGACTACTAGGACTACCCGGTAGTACTGTACAATGGATATATGATTTGTAAAGCACAGGTGTTATAACAGATACAGGTATACTGGGGCACGAAAGGTAAAACCGAAATGAAACTGCTGTATATGCAATTTTAGAATTAAACTTCTTACTCCAAGTATAAATGCCTCTTTTCATATATTTTTATTCTATATTTAAGAATAATATTTGGTTGATGTTTTCTTTGTAAGAAAAAGTTCTTCTAATAGCCTTATACGGTGGGTGTAAAAATTAATTTCTATTCTAGAGAGAATTCACTGCTTCTATAGAACTGTTTCAAACTATGTCTGATATTTCTGACACACTTCCCGACCTCAGAGTGTGCTATATTTAGTGGTACAAAAGTACCATGTGATAATGAGGGGATAAGGTAGGTTTATAGTTCACTATTTTTACACATATATAAGCCTACATGGAAACGGCAATAAAAATATCAAGGCCAAGAAAAGAGACCCATGTGTCACAGCTTTAGCCCCTACCTAAAAAGGTCTCCCCCCCCTTTAAAAAAAAGTTTGCTAAAGAGAAAAGAAATAGTCCTGGAGGCCACAGACCCACCAACAAATGAGGTGAATTGGCATCTACTTTATATTTATTTTCTTACATTACATTACACAGCCAAAAATAAATAATTAAATTTAATGAAAAGAAATTGTTAAACTCGACTGACGGACAAAGCACTTGTTCTAAGAAAAAATATTTTCTTAAAACAAGCGGTTTGTCCGCCAGTCGAGTTTAATGATCTTATTTTTGTGAAAATGAGATAATTATTTTTGGCTGTGTATCTAGGTCTAGCTCTAAAACGTAGCACAGTACTTAAAGTCACAATACCCCTTTCATGCAGCATCAGCGAATAATTCACAAGGTGCTGCATGAATGCATCATGCCGTCTCCACCGTGTTGATACCTCCTCCCATGATGCACACGATGCATGACACCCATGAGTTCCTCACCGGCGCTGCATTGGTGCATCATGACAACAAATGAACATGAATCTATAGGGCCAAAAAAAAAAGGTGTGCTTCAGGTTACCCGACCCTACCTAGCAAAACAGGGCCGACCCTAGAAATTTTTTTGCAATTTTGAAAAAATATTTATATTTAGGGTCATTTTGGGGCTATTTAAGGGTCAATTTGATAGTTCACTAGTCGAGGCTGTCATCGGCGAGTCGGCATTGAAGTTTGCGAGTCAATTTCTGGGTAATTTTCAGGCCAAAGTAAAAAATAAAAATCTAAAAAAAAAAAAATTCCGACCTACCTATCCTAGATTTTCAGACCATGTAACCAGAAACACACCTTCTTTTTTTTTTGGCCTTAGATTGGACCTGAAACACTCCTCTCCTCCATTGTCCTATACAGCATGCGGCCTATGGGCATTGTGAGGTGGGTCTAGGTTCTCACGGCTAGACTCTACAGTTGTATCCCCAAGCTACATACACTAAAAAAAGACTTTACAAAATAAATGTCCTACGGCCATGTCCTGTCATTATTCAAAATTTATATCAAAGCCATTAACCCATTAAGGACCATATGATGTCTGAATGGTCTGTCTATATTTGTGGTCGTGATGCACTATTGCAGCTTACCAGTGCTGCATCATGCCGACCCTTCAAGAGTGTATCATGTGGCGTGATACACCCCAGGAGGGTAGGCATGATGCATGAATGCAGCCCTGGCGAGTTACCCACCATGGCTGCATTCATGCATCATGACGACCAAGGGTATAAATACCTTGAAGCAGTATGCGGCCCTTAGAGGGTTACCTCATGTGTTAAGGGCTGTGTTGTGGTGTTATGGTGTCGTGACTATTTGTTTCATCTCTTTTCAGTTGTTTAACAAAGGCAAGGTTGAAAATGGATGGGTATTCTGATGACATCTATATATGTAGGTAAATTATAGGCATACATGTAGGTATATTTATAAGCCTGGGCATATCTGATGGATTGCATTCTACTTTTTAGACGTTTTGTGTCTCAATAGGGTAGGAGAGAAAACGCCACTGTTAATATGTTATAAAAACTAAACCGATAAAACTGAACGTTGTCTATCAAATTGTACCATAAGAATATAACTAACTATTGTCCAATTCAGCCCAATTAATGAGTACTAAAGTCATTCCGAGTTCATACCATTTGGTATCCCTTCCTCATTTCTGGAATCATTACCCACTGACTAAGTGAAAACCTCTCCATTAATTGCAGCTCGCATTCTGTGCATCGTGTTTAGTTAAGGTGACTGATACAACACCTGTAATTGGGGACTGTACTCACGTGGGCAGCCTGCGAGTACACAGGAGGTAACCCTGTAAGGGCCGCATGCTGCTTTAACGCTATTCCCTTTGTCATCATGATGCATGAATGCTGCCCTGGTGAGTAACTCACGAGGGCTACATTCAAGCATCATGCTGGCCTTATGGATTTATACACTCTCATACGGTCGCCATGCTGCATCGATGCAGCCATCGCGAGTTACTTATCAGGACTGCATTCATGCAACAAAATGCAGAGCGCATTAAAGCAGAATGCGGCCCTTAAAGGGTTAAACCTGGGGGCCAGCTAAACACCGTGTACAGGTGAGAAGGGTGAACCAAAACGGTCAACAACGGATAGGTAAAGGTGTGTGTGTGTGTAGACTGGGGGGGGGGGGGTAACCCTTTTAAGGCAGCATAGTGCTTAAATTCACTATGCTCCTGTGTCAATATGGTGTGGCAATGTTGAGGCAACATTGCGGGTCATTACTGGCCGCCCGCCAGACCTCAGCGTCCACTGTCCCCCCTCCTAACATCTGACCAATACCCTCCACCAATCACAGCGCACCTCACCTTCACCCCGCGCCCTCTCCCCGTCACACGGCCTCAGTCAACGTCCGCTCCTCCTATATACAGGTTGTGTTGTGACGATGCTCGTGCAAGCACCGCCATTTTGAACTTTTCACTCTGTGAATTTTAGACAAAGTTTTATACAAAGTTAATACAGTTCACTATGTCACAACCGGGAGATCTCCTGGACTACGACTCCAACATGTCGGCCTTCTCCGCGGCAGGCCAACACTCGGCCTCATACGACGACGGGGAGATAAACTTCAGCCGGCACCGACACCGGTCTGACAAAAGCCACATCTCCTCACTGTCACACTTCTCCAGAGCCTCAGCGTCTACGGGTGTGAGTACACAGTCGACCAGAGACAGGGTCAACAACCTCGAGTCTGCAATGACCACCATGTCGCGTCAATTTACACAGCTCATGTCCATGCTTCAAAAGGGACAGCGAAGCTCACACTCCGCACCACGTGACCACGCCACCCGCGAAAGGACTCGCGGGCCGTCCACCACTTCGCGCCGCCCGGCGACCGACCCGCCGGCCTCCCGGGGAGCCCGCCCGAGGCCGCCTCCTGCTGTCAACCCCCAGCATGACAGCACACCGCCTTCACACAACACACACCGGCGCTCTCAGCTGGACGTGGCGTCGGTGGAGAACTACGTCGCCATACAACTCCTCATGGAGCACTTCGACGTGCCCAGGACCTCCGGTAAGACACTCGCTGCAGATATATTTGTCACAGATCCTAAAGTCAAGCCATACATGTACTTAGAAAGGCCCGGCCTAAACACGTTGCAAAAGAAACTTGACGCCCGTCAGGACATCCCACACTCAGAGTACATTGAGTGCTACCTACGTATGCTTGATGACAAAAGGTCACAACAAATGCCGCACATAGAGCACCACATCAAACACCTGTTAGACTTACACAGCTTTAAAGCTAACTGGCACACCACAAGGGCATGGAGTCAGTCTATGTTCGATAAGTTTGAGACAGGGTGCTGGACATGGGACGACTACCTTGGTGCTATACACAGGGACCGCACCGACCGCGCCTTTGAGGCGCGGGAGGCATACAGCAGGGACTCCTCCAGTGCCTCAGATCTCCCATGCCCCGACTTCAATGGTAGGGGTTGCCTTCATGACAAACACCACGATTCCGCACAGGGAAAGATGGTACACTACTGCAGTTACTGCTTTAGTGTTGTGGGGGGATGGAAGAAATTCGGTCACCCGCTCAGGTCGTGTAGACAGAAACCCGGTGCCATGCAACAACAACAGCAACAACAACACCCACCACAACATGCACAAGGCGCCCAACACCCGGCCGCCCAACATCCCTACATCCCACACCCACAACAACAGCCTGCATTGAGACCACAGGCCCCACCATTCGCCCCAGCAAAAAACTACAACTGAGCTCCCTCCCCGCAACAGGTGAGGAAGGGGGCGATGATCTCTCTACACAGGTCAGTACGACTGAAAAATGTATAAACTATATTGCTATGCATCCATCGTATGTTTACAATGTTGACAGCACGCGGCACGTGTCCCCCACACGCGCCAATACGCCCCGGCTCGCCGCGGGGAATCCCCGGCCCGCGGCGCATGACGTCACCGCCAGCCCCGGCCGTGTTGGTAAACACAACCACGTGGCGGCGCACGTGCTCCCTGGTGTTGATAAACATTGCCACGTGTTCCACCGCTCCGCAGATACACAGACACCGCGGGCGACACTGTCCTCCGCTGACACTGCCCCCATGGATGAGGGCTCCGCACGGGACTCATCAGCACGGGCACATGAACCTGTGGACACCCCCAGCCCCACAATTCATGCCCCTGTCACCAATACATGTACTAAAGCTATAACCAATATTTCTTCACACACAGATGGGGTGCAGCCGCTCACCAACCCAGCCCGCCCACACTGTGTTAGCCAAAACTCCTTCCCCACATGTGTCCCGGATACCAATATCGACTTTGACATTATTAAACACATGTGTGAAAATGACTTCATTGCAGAGGGCGTCGACATCTCCCCGGCAGCGTTTGCCCCACACAGGGTTACACACTGGCCGGCCACAACTGACGCCTGGCAGTCAATGGGCAAGGAGGAACAGGCTTTGGCGCAGATCTACTCCACAGTGAAGGCTACAGGTCTGCCCAACTGCCTCTCCGCCAGACTTGAGGTTCCTAGCAATCTTAATCTCCATGCATGGTCCGCCTATCTGGGTCATGACACACAGTACACCAGGTTACTGGACTACCTCTATTACGGATTTCCCCTTGGTTATATGGGCCCAGTGTCCGATAACAGAGGGGTCAACAATCATCCTAGCGGGGTAAACTTCCCCGACCATGTTGGTACTTTCTTGCAGGACGAGGTAAAACTGGGGGCACTCATCGGCCCCTTCACCCAGTCCCCTTTTGACAGGTGGCTACACGTCGCCCCCATCATGTCTAGGCCTAAGAGCAATGGTGTGGACAGGAGGATCATAACCGACCTCACACACCCGAGGGACAAGTCTATTAATTCATACATTTTCAGGAACACCGCCATGGGGGAGCTCAGAGAGCATGCACTCCCATCTGTAGACCACCTAGTTAACCTACTCATCAATGCTGGCCCCAATGCACATGTCTTCTCACTTGATTTGGCCAGAGCTTATAAGAATCTGAGATGTGATCCACTAGACTTTCCCCTCCTAGGTATGACATGGAATGATGACCACTACATCGAGGTGTCGGTCCCCTTCGGCGCGCGTGCCAGCTCGGCACACATGCAGAGGGTGGCTGACGCCATAGTCGACATCCTGGCCCGCGAAAACATCACAGCGCTCATGTACCTGGACGATCTGGTCGTGGTCGCAGCCGACATGCACACTGCTCAGGCCCATTATCAAAGGGTCAGGGCCCTATTCAAAGAACTAGGCCTACCTGAGGCATTGGACAAGGCCCAGCCCCCATCCAAAAAGGTTAGGTGGCTCGGTATAATTATTGATGCACAAAACATGTCTCTTTCAATCCCACAGGACAAACTTGCTGAGGTCAAGGACGACATCAGCAAGGCAGCCTCCAAACGCAGCCTCAACAAGAAGGTCCTAGAATCAGTTGTTGGTAAAATGCTTTACGTGTGCAAATGTATTCCACCCGCTCGCCCCTTCATGTCCAGTCTACTAAAGGCCCTACGGGACCTTAAAGGCTGGTGGTGCCACGTCACCAAGGACATGAAATCTGACTTGTTGACATTCCATGAAATGTGTTCAGGTTGGAATGGTGTTGGCATGATTCCACCCCCAGACCCCACTAAGCAGATCTGGGTTGCCGCATGCCTCACCGGTGTGGGGGGCACCGAAGGGGTCAAGGCCTTCCGCCAACAGATCCCCACCCCACCTGAACAAGTACACATAATTACTGAAATTGAAGCAATCAATGTTGTCATTGGCCTACACACTCTCCTCAAGGACACTGAAAAAGGTTCTCACGTCCTCATACATTGTGACAACCAGGCCACCGTCAGTGCACTGAGGTGGGGTAGGGCTAAAAACTGTATTCTCAATCAATGTTCCAGATCCGTGTGGGCCCTACAAGCCACCATGCAGATCCACCTCACATACGATTACATAAATACTGATGACAACTTTGTGGCCGATGCACTTAGCAGGTCACACCTCTCAAAGGCACACAAAGCACTAGCAGACGAAATAATTGCCATTAACAATCTCAGTGAAACCGATGCTTGTATGTACTTTTTCAACAACATGTTTCCATCACTTGTTTACAGACAAAATGAGGAACACGCTGGCCGAGATGGCAGAGAAGCGCCAGGAGAGGGCGAGGGCACAAGGGACGTTCAAAAACCACAAGTCGGACGTGACCCAATTCCTCAGGTTCTGCCTCCAATTCGGGGTGGACCCTCTTCACCCGACAGCATACGACATCTGCATACTCATAGAATTCTACATGATGGGGGAAATCAGCCCGGCCACACTCAAGAACAAATTGGGTGCTATAAGGGGATATTTGACTCTGGCAGGGGGGTCCCTCACTGGGCCAACCAACTTCCGAGTGAAAAGGGCGGTGGACGCCGTAGAAAGAGACTCCAAATTCCAATCAAAACCCAAGCCGGCGATACCATTGCCTATACTTATCGCAGCACTGCAGGCAATCCCGGTGGACCTGGAAGGCAAGATAGTAAAGACAGCCCTCCTGACCATATATCATGCCGGCCTGCGGCAGTCAGAGGTGGCGCCACCTTCAGTCAACACATTCGACCCACACCGACACCTGTGCAGGGCCGACGTCAAGGTGGGTCGGGTAGTGAACATTGTCATAAAGCACGCAAAGAACCTGCAGAAATACAACCAGAGACGCTACATCACCTTACACCCAGCATCCAACAAGGAGATGTGTCCTGTGTCTCACATAAAGGATGTGATCGAGGCCTGCCCCACCGACGATGCATTTCAACCCATGTACTGTTTCCCGGGGTCGACCACACCCATGCCGGTGACTCACCTACGGGCAGAATGGGAGAGGGCACTGTCACGAGTGGGGGTGGACCCAAAGACATTCAGCCTACACTCAATACGCAAGGCCGCCTCCACGGTGGCATTCACTCAGGGGTGCACAGAACTTGAGATCCAGCGCTTTGGGGGCTGGTCCTCCAAGGCCTACAAAACATATATAAACACTCAGGACTCACACAAGGTCAATAAGACACTTGCAAAATCAATGTCTTAATCTCATAACTTCTTATAATTCATACCACTGTTTCTTCCCACCTCTCCCACCCTCTCTTCTCTTTTTCTCCTCCTGGCGGTTTTGGCATTTTATTATTACATTATCATCATAATATAATAATGTCTTAAAGGTTCATCAGTCGTCGTTCCTACATACATACAATTGTACATACCTCTTAATCAATCTAATTTATTACTCGGTAATTAAATATTACTATTTATCCAAAACTGCCTTCACTTCTCCTTCACTAATTAGCTGTCTCAGGGGGGCGTGTCCAGTAATGATGCATTCATACAGCCCTGCTGAGCCTCATCGCCAGGGATTCATTCATGCATCATGCCAACTCTGTGGGGGCTGATACACTCCTAAATGGTCTACATGATGCATCAATGCAGCGCCAGAGAGTACCGTAAAACCCCACCTTTAAGACGACCATATTTTGGGATTTATTTTCCCTAACTAGGGGGTCGTCTTAAAGGTGGGGTTTTCTTATATAGGATTGAAGAGAAATCCATTCTCAAGTTTTTCCTCATACAAGGGGGTCTTCTTAAAGGTGAGGTCGTCTTGAAGGAGGGGCTTTACGGTAACTCTGCATTTATAAATTATGGCGACAAATAATCATGAAGCCTTGAAGTATTCTGCCGACCTTAAAGGGTAAAGGTGAGGGGTGGTGGTTGGAGGTGTAAATTTTGTAGACCTCCGCTTGGTGAGTGAGTGCGCTATATATGATACCATAGAAAGGTGTGCAACTAAAAGTCCAATCCCATCTTTGCACCTACCACAGTGTACCATTGACTCTTGAAAGAAAGAGGTACATACTCTAGATGGCACTACCCGTTTGTATACTCTATTGAGAGGTGCAAAGATGCGGTTGGACTTTTAGTTGCACACCTTCCCAGGCAACCTATAGCCTACCCACTCACCAAGCTGAGGTCTTGTTAGAACCTGTGCCGAACACACCCGGCCCCTGGTGTGGGTTGTTTACATGTGGATATTGAGGTCCTGTTGAGAAGGCCTCCAGGTACAAAGGGGTCCAATTCAATAAATCAATTCTGTAAAACGTCTCCCGTCATGGGAATTCCCACGTGTTCACACCACACCTACTCACACCAAAGTTTAATTTGTCCAATTCTACTATTTTTTTTATTTTTTTTCAACTTTTCAATTTTCTCTCTCTCTTTCTCTCTACTTGTCTGTTTCTCCCCTTTGCTCCCAGTCTTGGTCTAACTGCTTGTCTCTATCTGTCTCTTTGCTTTCCTTCAATTCTCTCTTTCTCTGGTATTTCTGTTTATGTTCTCCTTCTCTGTCCTTCTATGTCTCCTATTTATACTGGCTCTACCCCTTTACAATGTACAAATCCCTTCTTTATTATCAAATGCAATAAACTTATAAAAATCAACAACAAAAATTAAATGTAAATAAGTAATTTCATTCTATTATTTCCACCTGTGACTCACCTTAAGTTTAGACATGGTTGGTTAGGTTATGGGCCTCCTCCAACTCCAAACTGTCTCCAAATATCACAATTATATATATTTATCCTTGATCTCTTTCTCACAAAACCATCAAGGGACCTGTCCTGGATCTTTGGAAATTATCAAGGCACCAGTATGTAGTCCTGGTACAGGAGTTATCATGAAGTCAGGATGCAATCTCAAGTTGACTTTTATCTGGTTGCACAGAGTCATAGTTATCAACTAAAATCCCAGTTGGAGGTCACATTAAATTATTCACAGCCACACCTGTTCAAAGTCCCATAGAGGCATGGGTAGTGTGGGATTAGGTGCATGTGGATCACATATCCACAGGCAACCAGTAGCTTTGCTAACACTACATATCCCTGCTCCTCATATTACATAGAGCCAGTAACTTTCTAGTGCAATGTCTATCAATGTCCACATTGAATGAGTAATTCTCCAGGATTTTGTTGGTTATTTTACAACACTAACTAGTATCCAAAGTCACCTTTCTAGTGCTATGTCTATCAATATTCACATTGAATCAGTAATTCTCCAGGATTTTGCTGGTTGTTTTAGCACAATATCCAAAGTCATAAAGTTGGGTCAGAGTCTGTAGATTTGATTAATATCCAGGTGACCAAGGATTGACCCTCCGACTGATAAAAATACAATTACCTTCCCAGTGCAGGAGGGTATCAATATCCCCATGGTCAAACTCCACTGTCACATCTGCATCCATGTTCAAACTTTGCAGATTTTTTTCAATGTTTTTAGTTATTTCCTGTGAGTTTCCTCTGCTATGTGGTGCCAGATTGTGCTTGTTTTTACTTTATTCCAGTCTGTGCCTTGTTAGGTCTGTCCGGCCTCCCCCCTCACCCCATGGTGGTGGTCCTGTAATATGTTAGCACAGATTGAGCATGATTCTGTCCGGTCTCCAGCGACAACTCAACAAGGGTCCTGACTGTATACGGCAGCCATCTTGTCTCTAGCAACGATCTCACAAATTGGCAACGCAGTCGCTCCTTTGCAACTGTTTGTGACTCATTATTGTATGAATCTTTAATGAGTCGATCAAGTTTTCAGTCGCTTTTTCCGTGGGAATTTACGACAAAAATGGTGGTGACACCGTCTAGGCCCCCCACATGTGGGTGCAGCACCTGGTGGCTGGTTGGTGAACTAGTGGCTACTGATTGTCTGTATAGCTGTGTGGCCTGGTGAGGTCAGTCCACTTGTAACATGGGGTGACCTGTGGAGTGACAGGCCCCCCCCCACACACACACACCCTACAGACTCCTGTACTAGGTGCTGGTCAGTGCTCTATGCCCATCCATCAACCATTCTGGGCAAGGCGGCGGTGACTAATATACCTCTCAGAGAAATTCAACTCTGTTGCATAGGCCTCATTCTCCTAACACAATCTTGGCAGAAGTCTATAGACTCAGGTATAGACTTCGCTTAAGCCTGAGTTCCCTTAACATTGACAATAGGGGCCCGTGGTTCAAGATGGCCGTATAGGTACAGAGACTACTATGGTGCCCGGTGCCACTGCTTGGTACGAATGTCCATCCGCTGGCCGTGTACTAGTGTTACAGGTCACACTGTTTGTAATTTATAGCACCCCAGGTCCCTCATTGGCATTGGACTATAAAAGGGATATTGTAATTGATGCAGTCAAAACATAAAATCCACTGTAGAACAACTTACTGGCACATTTGCATAAGTGACAGACCTTTCTCATTGTATTCAACCAGTGTCAAAATAAGTGAGTTTCCACCGTTGTTATACCAAAATGGCAATTTTTCATTGACAACAATCCTCTAGTTTCATACACATTGATGACAATTCCTTTAGTATCTTGAGTACCATTTGGACACCTTTCTAGGACAGAGTATAGCTTCCTCCAGCATTACCATCTGGCCACCTTGTTCTGCACACAGTATAGTGTGTCCTCCTCCTCCAGGGTAAAAAGAGCCCCCTCTAAGAGCTTTCTCCTCCTGGGTTTCCCTATGAGGTTCCTCCTACGCAGACATACACACAGACATATACGGCACTAGCACATTAGGCTCTGGGAGCCGCCATCTTGTCTCAGAGCAATGCATTCTGGTTAAGCCCCTGACTCCAGAGCAGTGCATTATGGGTGAATTTCTTATCAGTTCCCTTGTTCAGGTGTGAAAGGAGGGGATAAACCTGATAAGGAGATGGGGGTGTAGCCCCCGACTACCTGAAATACCAGGATATGCTAGTCCCGTATATAACAGTCTCATGTATAGGGGCTGAGGTACCTACCCCCCCCCCTACACACCCCTACACACCCTCACACACAGCTGCACCAAGTGCACCACATGCAGGGGTAGATCCCTTTGTGGGACAGTTCTGTGAGTGTGGGGGAGGTCTTTTATCTTTTCTCCTCTCTGTTTTCTTCTTTTGTAAGGGTTTCTGTGTGTCTACGTATTCTATTCCACGGTATGTTGCTCTGTAAGATTGGCTGTCCCTCTCCTTTTCTCCCCAGCCTGTGAGTAATACAGGACTCTATCCTCTGTTGTTGTGTGTGATATTCCTGGTACTCTCACTTTTCTGTTTTCTGGCCGATTTAGTCAGTCTCTCCTGCTACATAAAAGTGCCTGCTCCCCACTCTATGCGTTGTCCCTAAATGAGAGCTTCCCTCTCAGTACCTCTGTGTCTCCACTGTCTATGCATGTCTCTTTCCCTATGTGTGTCTGTATGTTTCCTGTGAGTTGGGCAGTATAACTAGTCCCTGTCTCTGCTTCATCCCCCTTGTGGTGTGGCTCTCCTTGCCTGGAAATGAACCCAATCTGCTTTAAGTCTCTCTACCTCTCCTCTGCCCCACCTCTGCTCTGTGACTTAGCCTGTGTTGTCGCTAATAGGGTGGTCCTGAGTCAGTGAGGTGGTGTGACTGGGTGGGTAGCGTGTGTATGTATGGTGTGTGACTGTGTGTGTTTACATGACACATACAGGCTGTGTGTATACAGCACACATAGTATGTGTGGCTGTGTGTATATCGTTGTACATGTTATAGGCCTAAAGATGAGGCTTGTATTCATGGGGGTGCACAGACATAGGCCTAACGATGAGGCTTCTATTTATGGGGCCTCCTATATAGGAGCAGTTATAGGCCTAAATATGAGGCTTCTATTCATGGGGGTTATCTAGATATAGGCCTTAAGATTGAGGCTTGTATTCATGGGGTATCTAGATATAGGCCTAAACATGAGACTTCTATTCAAAAAGACTGTCTCTGTGGCCTCAGCTCATGTCTCTGTGCCTCTGGTTTTGTCCCTATGTCTATGTCTCTTTTTGTTCTTCAGCCTCTGTAGCTATGTGCATGTGTCTCTACTCCCATGACTCTGGCTAAGTGACTTTTAAAAATGATCTCTTCCTTAAACCGTCAAGGCTAAGACTCCCTTAACCTCAATCCCTATCTCAAGTGTCAGTTGCTAGATTTTGCAGGATTAGCTACAAGTGTATTTATCAGCACACGGCCCACCTGGTTAGATCCTCAGATACACCCTGTTTTCTCCAGGTTTATATGGTCACACTTAGTATAGAGCTCCCTAAGAGGCAGTCAGTCTGCAGCAGACTGATATATATGGAGGTTAATCTGTAGCATGGGGGTTTCCTGCTATAAGCGGGCCGGCCCTTCCAGCCTGTGCACACGCTAAATGTCACTGCCTTATTGGGCATGGCACTGGAAAGGTTCTGTAGCCCCACCTCCTGCTTGTTATGTGACTTATATGTGTTTATAGTCAATAGTCCTATAGTCATAAACACCCTGCATACCCTGTGGACCTTACCATGGGCTGGTCCCTTCAGGTCATAGTGTTATAAGCCACAACATTGTGTAGGCCTACAGGATATTTCCCAATTTTTGAATATAGTTTAGCCTCTTCTGCTACTGATTGTGGCAAATAAAGAAAATCTTGTTCTTAAATATATAGAATACCCTCTTTCCTCTTTATTACTCTCCCAGTACCTATTGTCATAAATACCCTGTATATCTTGTGCAGCTTTTCATGGGATTTTCTCTTTTAAGTCATAATTATAATGTCCACATGCAGTTTGGCCTCCCTTCTGCTACTCATTGTAGAATACCCCCTTTCCTCCCAGAGTCACAGTAGGTATACAGATGCAGGTGGTACCTATGTTGTAAATCCCCCTAGTACCAAGGTTAGACCTTGCTCCAGGGTCTGAACTGTGCTTGACTTTAACCCCTCCAGGGTCGTTTAGACATACAGGTATGGGTGTCAACAGGTAGGGTGACATAAGTAATGTCCACAAAGTGCCCTATGCTATGTTATGTGGGTATCCCTGTATGTCACCAGGCCTGGGAGACCTACTGTTCATGGAATATAGACCCAGTGGGGCAGGTGCCTATAGCATCATATGGTCTATGGTAGAATCCACACAGACAGATTTAGGTGTCAGAAGGTTGGGTGTTATGAGTAATAGTGTCGGTTACTGCATAAACTGTCCCCATAGACCACAGTGCTTAAACAGTCAGTGCTATGTGTAGGTGTCATAGTCTATAGGGCTCCTAGGGGTAAGGCCATGGGTAAGGCCATGGGCGCGGCCATGTCCAACCCCCCGTGCTTTCTTTGGTTGCCTCTATACAGGTCCTAAGTCAGGATAGTGATTGCTTCAGTCTGTGTTACCCTGAAGACATGTGGATAGCATTGGCCCTCAGTAACTAGGCCTACTCACTGAAGGGCTAAGTCCTGGGAATCATTTCATACAGAAGCAATAGTGCCCTACCCTGTGATGTCACAACCCCCGGTTAGCTGCTCTACCTAGTGGCCAATGGCCTGTACTGAAGGTTCTCAACTTAGCACAGGTGGTGCTGCTATCAACGGCCAGGTGCCCTATATTGACCTAACACTAACCCTTCAACACCCTCACCACCTCTCTCACAAACTGTCTAGCAGAATCCAGCCAATAATACAGTGGGGTTATCTACTCAATAATTAGCTTCCTTGTCCCTCTATATTGCTCTCTGTAGTCCATGGTACTTGGTGTCTATAGATATGACCCAGGAGGACGTAGCTTGCCCTGTATTAAGCTACCTCCAGTAGACCCCCTGCCAATGCTGGTCAAGTGCCTCCAGGGTTTGTGTGGATAAGTCCCTGCAGGTACAAGGATCAGGGGGCAGTGTACAGGTGGTAGTTACTCCAGTGCATGTGCTCCAGGGTGAGCAGTATCACTGCCTATACCCCATAGATATGGATCTAATGGACTTCTAATATATTTTAAATTCCTCCAGGAACTTGGTTTGTCTTTGCAGGGAGCCCTCCAGGGTGATAACTATCACTACCGTAAATTCTTGCATTCTCGCGTAGACACCTAACTGGCATATAAGCCACCCTAACTTTGGGCCGATCCTATAAGCCGCACTGGCGATCAGACTGGCAAACTAGCCGCGGCTTCTACGTTAGCATTATAGAACTTCCTCCAATGCCTATGTATATGTGTTTGCAGGTAGGGAATAATTCCAGGGCAGAAACTGTCACGGCATGCTTATACCCTACTATTATGGTTTACACATATCTCCAGGGTCCTTTGTACCAGACCTCCAGGTGGGGTGTACTACATGTGTAGTAGAGTGCTTATAGCTCCTACAGTGCTGGAGCTGCCAGTGCTATAGCGATAATTCGGGTTTCTCCATACGGGCGGCCATGTTAGTTCTGAGCTCGGAATTTCTCGTAAGCTTTGGGCAGTGAACATACATCCACATACCATAGCTTGTCAGGAACAAGCTAGTTGGCGAGAACAGAACCAAAATCTCAGGATATTGCTAGTGTCAGTGTGCACATAGAGCTGGCGGGAACAAGTCCACACCAGTTAGCGCGCTATAGGGGCTGCACTATGTATATGGTCACCTAGTGTACACCCACCATGCAAGTCTGAAACCCCCACTGCTCACATTAGGTACATAACAGTGAGACACAGACAGACAGGTGCCATGTTAAATCCCTCCAGCGTTAATATTCTAGTGTCTCTTGGGTCCAGGCCTCCAGGTAGGGTCTGCTAGTGTTGATGGTGCATCTCTTACTCCTCCAGGGCTGAAACAGTCACGACGCTCAGATGCAGTGCCAGTAGTATAGTATGTATCGGAACGGGACTATAGTTAACTACTGTTTATTACTCAATCGACATGCAGCCAATCAGAGGCCTCCATTTGGTCACGTGACCCCCTCATTTGCATAATTACGTAATAGGCCACGCCCCCTCATTTGCATAATTACGTAATAGGCCACGCCCCCTTGATCACCAGCCAATCAGAGGCTTCCATTTGGTCACGTGACCCCCTCATTTGCATAATAGGCCACGCCCCCTTGATCACGTGACCCTTTCATTTGCATAATAAGCCACGCCCTCTTGATCACCAGCCAATCAGAGGTCGCCATTTGGTCACGCGACCCCCTCATTTGCATAATAGACCGCGCCCCCTTGATCACGTGACCCCTTCATTGACATGATAGACCACAACAACATCACGTGACTATCTTTGTTTGTAAACAACACCACGTGGATCTCTTTGTTTGTAAACAACACCACGTGGCTCTCTTGTTTGTAAATAAGACCTACTAAGTTTAGGCATAGGTAACAGCAGTGTTTGTAAATAACGCCTACTATGTTTTCAGTCATAGGTGTCTAGAGCAGCAGCAGCAGCAGCATCTTCAGCAGCAGCAGCAGCAGCAGCCGCGTCATAAGTGTCTAGAGCAGTAGCCACGTCATAGATGACTAGTGCAGCAGCAGCAGCAGCATCTTCAGCAGCAGCAGCAGCAGCAGCAGCATCATAGGTGTCTAGAGCAGGAGTAGCAGGAGTGTCATAGGTGTCTAGAGCAGTGGCAGCAGCAGCAGCAGCAGCATCATAGGTGTCTAGAGCAGGAGTAGCAGGAGCGTCATAGGTGTCTAGAGCAGTGGCAGCAGCAGCAGCAGCAGCATCATAGGTGTCTAGAGCAGGAGTAGCAGGAGCGTCATAGGTGTCTAGAGCAGTGGCAGCAGCAGTAGCAGCAGCGGCAGCAGCAGTAGCAGCAGCAGCATCAACAGTATCTTCAGCAAAAGCAGCAGCAGCCGCGTCATAGGTGTCTAGAGCAGCGGCAGCAGCATCTTCAGCAGCAGCAGCAGCAGTAGCAGCAGCGGCAGCAGTATCTTCAGCAGCAGCAGCGTCATAGGTGTCTAGAGCAGCAGCGTCATAGGTGTCTAGAGCATCAGCCGCAGCAGCAGCAGCATCTTCAGCAGCAGCAGCAGCGGCAGCAGCAGCCTCATCAGCAGCAGTAGCAGCAGCAGCAGCAACATCTTGAGCATCAACAGCATCTTCAGCAAAAGCAAAAGCCCGTAACTTAGCATCATGGGCATCAGTCATAGCCGTAACAGCGACACTGCGACTAGCAGAAGCAAAACAGGCTATTTTTTTAGCAGCTGTACAAGCATTAATAGCATTAGCCCTAGCAGCAGCCGCAACAGCGACACTTTTAGCAGACGTTGCAGCATCAGTAGCAGCAGCATCGGTAGCAAGAGCGGAAACAGTAGCAAAAAGATTAGCAGCACGAGCAGCAGCGGCGAGAGTAACAGCAACGTTGTTAGCAGCATTGGCAACTTCGTATGCTGCATGTGTAGCACGAACAGCGATACGAGCTTCACGTTTTGCACGAGCAGCAGCATTAGCTGCAGAAGTAGCCCTCACACTTTCCAGCCACCCGTACGAATCTTGATAAAAACCAACTTCCACCTTACGAGCTTCACGTTTTGCACGAGCAGCAGCATTAGCTGCAGAAGTAGCCCTCACACTTTCCAGCCACCCGTACGAATCTTGATAAAAACCAACCTCCACCTTGCTACTTGTTGACTCATCAGTAAACATGGACGTCTCCTCATGTGGTGTTGTCGCGGCTCTGTAGTAGTGTTGGGATTGCTCACATTCGGTAGAACGTAGAGTGATTCCTGATGACGCCATGCTGAAGGTGGTTGAAGAAGTGTGTGGGACTCATGTTTCACTCTCGCTTATGTACTAGGCTCCGAGATAAGCTTCTTAACTCAGGAGGAAAACTCTCACTAGGAAGGCGACCGGCTGTCTACCTGTGTAGGCGCGGGTTCGTTACATCTTTAATCCTGTTCGACCCTCCGAGGAAATACATGAAAAAAACAAAAGACTCGAATCCGCAGACAGTAGGAAGCTATAAGGAGCTTAACTCGTGTTTGATTTAAGCTGTCTACCACACGCACGCGCTTGTAGTCACAGCTAGAGTGGCAGACTTCTGTCCGCCCGCTGGCGCATGACAATCGACTTTAGACACCCCCTGTAGTTTGTTTTTTTGCATACACAGTTGACTAGCATCTTAAGCTCTTACTCAGCTATAAGCCCATATACATGTAACGCGCATTACTCTTCTTTATGGTAATTATCAGATCGATTTAAGGGTGGAAAGGGCTTAGGTGATGTAGATCCCTCTCTAGCTGAAAACAGGCTTAGACTATAGCATGTAGGCAGCTGGCCGCGTTAAACATCCCTGTAGTTTTTTGTATACACTCTCGATCCCCTCTCTAGGTGAAAACAAAAGCTTAGAAGATGAGGTGATCCGGCCACTGGCTGGCGCGTCACACCTGGCGTTAATCACCCCCTGTAGGCTTTGTATACGCTCTCTAGGTGAAAAACAAAAAAGCTCCCTCCACGGGCTGGCGCGTCACACCTGTCGTTAAAACGCCCCCTGGAGTCTTAGTATACACAGGTGCCCCGCCTTATCTATTCACCAG
Source organism: Harmothoe impar (assembly GCA_947462335.1). NCBI lineage: Eukaryota > Metazoa > Annelida > Polychaeta > Phyllodocida > Polynoidae > Harmothoe > Harmothoe impar. Next base: position 18,042,829 of record OX381717.1, read on the forward strand.
CTATAAGCCCATATACGTGTACATGCGATTTTTGATACCCTCTCTGGAATAGGGTGGGGCTCAAGGTGAAAACAAGATTAGTCCATTCGCTCTCTCAGCTATATAAAGAGCCTCAATTGTTCTTGCAACAGCACTTCACCACCGGTACACTATCAGTCACGAGGCAGATGTTTGCGGCATGGGTCATACAGGTTACCTACTAATAGCGGTTTGGGTGAGTAGATCACTTTTTTTCCCCTAAAAAACAACAAAAAAAAAACCACTTATGACTCAGGTATGTATATGTAGCACTGTTAGTGTAAGTACACAGTAGAATCTACTGTACTATAGACTCGGCCCTCTGAAGACGGCGGAGCGCGTTAATGCGCGGGTCTGTGGCGGCGTCACTTGTTTTTTATTCTAACTAAAAAGTCAGAAGTCGATCTACGACCTATCAAAGACAAATTTGTGATAAGTTCAAACTAAATAAGAGACAGTTTGAGCGTCTCTTAGTCGCTGTCAAAGATGCGAATAACGAACGCGCTGAGGGCGGGGTTCAGGTCACGTATAGTTCCTTGCTCTTTCGTCAGATGGCGCCACAATAGGGGATTTGTACATTCCTACGATGCTCGCGAACATTTCAACGCATAATGAGCTATATAGGCAACAAAGTGTGCTTCTGAATATATTAAAATATAAAAACAATTCAATATTGTGTATTTCTGATAGAAATGAGGCAGTTTCTTTGAATACCAACTAAACTATAGCGAGATGAAAAATACCACACCATATCTAAGGCTTTATAAAAGATACATAGGCAGAAACTCTCGCCGAGTCGGTAATCTGAAAAACGAACCAACTCGTTGTGCCACAAGGGCCCCCACCCAACGGGGGCCTTTTGAGCTCAGTCATGTTGTTTCTCAACACTAGGTGTAATTAATTACGCCCATGTTGAGTAGCATCTACTAACCAACTGACAGTGTCAGTTGGTTGGCCCCTCTTTAGGGGCCACACAATAAATAAAGAATAGAGACCTAAGGGAACGTTCACAAACGTCTCCCCTTCCTACGGGGTGGGTGGGTCTTTGGGTTTAGTGACAAAACAGCGACATGTCAGCTCTCTTTTTTTTTTTTTCCAAGTCTACATATTATTTATGATTAAAAAATTTTAAAAAAAAACCACGCTAATAAAGTGCGCTGATCAAAAACTGAATAGAAAAATAACCAAAAATAGGTTGGTAGCTGATCGGTCGTTGTCACACGGTGCAGAAAATTTACTGCATATCGGACCAGGGGATAGTCTGGCAGCGACCCGCCACCCCGTTCACAAGCTGTGTACAGCACCCCGTTTCTCTTTGTCCATATTGGCTAAAAAAAACAGGACATTGTTGACTTGGCTATTTTACCCGTCTGGGTCTTATTATTTAAACACCTCGTGTTGACCCTGTGGGGCAGCGGGTACATGGAATAAACGTGTCCAAGTGCACGCTATCTAACACATAACCGAAGGTTACTGAGTTATGTAATAATAGTTATGTAATAATAACTGACCTATGAGGTCGCCAGGCAGTTTGCCGTGATTATTTTGACACACTCTCAGTTACTCGTAGCACATCTAATACATAATTAGACTCAGCCTCATATAAGACAGTCTCGGCCACGCAGGCTGCATATCGGACCAGGGAGATAGTCTGGCAGTGACCCACCAGCCCGTCCACAACCTGTGTACAGCACCCCGTGTCTCTTTGTCCATATTGGCTAAAAAAAAACTAAAAAAAACAGGTCATTGTTGACTTTGGCTATTTTACCCGTCTGGGTCTTATTATTTAAATCACCTCGTCTTGACCCTGTGGGGCAGTGGGTATATGGAATAACCGTGTCCAAGTGTACTCTATCTAACACATAACCAAAGGTTACTGAGTTATGTAATAATAACCACCCTATGATCCTATGAAGGCGCCAGTCAGTTTGCCGTGATTATTTTGACATACTCTCAGTTACTCGTAGGGTATCTAATACATAGTTAGACTCAGCATCATATAAGACAGGCTCGGCCACGCCGGCTGCATATCGGACCAGGGAGATAGTCTGGCAGTGACCCACCAGCCCGTCCACAACCTGTGTACAGCACCCCGTGTCTCTTTGTCCATATTGGCTAAAAAAAAAAAACCAAAAAAAAAAAAACAGGTCATTGTTGACTTTGGCTATTTTACCCGTCTGGGTCTTATTATTTAAATCACCTCGTCTTGACCCTGTGGGGCAGTGGGTATATGGAATAACCGTGTCCAAGTGTACTCTATCTAACACATAACCAAAGGTTACTGAGTTATGTAATAATAACCACCCTATGATCCTATGAAGACGCCAGTCAGTTTGCCGTGATTATTTTGACATACTCTCAGTTACTCGTAGGGTATCTAATACATAGTTAGACTCAGCATCATATAAGACAGGCTCGGCCGCGCCAGCCGCATATCGTACCAGAGGGATAGTCTGGCAGCAACCCGCCATCCCGTCTACAATCTGTGTACAGCAGTCTGGACCAGACCACCAACTCTGGGTATAGCATTCTGGATGCCTGTAGCAAGACTGGATCTAACCCTTTAATAGTCGCATAGCGCTTTAATGTGCAGTGCCCGTTGTCGTCATAAGTCATGAATGCGACACTCAGAGTTCCTCACCAGGGCTGCATGCATGCATACACTGGCATATCGACAAAGGGCGTAGCGCATTAAAGCACTATTGCCACCTTTAGCATTAAAGCGCTGAGGGTTTTATTTTTTTGATAGTGTAGAAACCAATATCTGTCTAATTAAACCCCTTATCAGTGCTGTTTTTTTTTTGTTTTTTTTCACATACAAAAAGAATTAGGTAATGGCGCTGCAGTACTCTGAAAAGCGGTGGCGGTGAATTTCCATTTAGATCTTGAAAAGGGGGGCGGTCAGATGTCGTCAAGGCTCTGATAAGTAGGGCAGTTAAAATCATATGATTACATTGAGCTAATTTTCTTGCTGAAAGGAATGAATAATTGTATTTGTATAAAATTCACACACACACACACACACACACACACACACACACACACACACACACACACACACACACACACACACACACACACACACACACACACACACACACACACACACACACACACACAGGACACCTGATGATCTCCACACGATGACCTGATTGCTCTTCCTAAAAAAAAATGCCCAACTCGATCTACCTACTCAACAGGGTTTCAGTGTATAGCGTATTAGGGTTTTTCTGATGCGTATATTATATTGAGATTGATTTTCAACTTTTGTGATCAGTGGTTGGTCCTTAAAAGGACCGTTTGGTAGAGAGAGGGTCGCAGGGACCTTGCTGCTGAAGCGGAGGGCGTGGTCATAACGCGTGGCAGTCCTTCAGCAGCTCCTCCAGCACGGCGGGCGGTAAGCCTTCCTCCATGCAGACTTGCTGCTTGACCTGCTCCACGCACCGGCGGATGAGTTGATCAGCGACGTTCTCGATCAGCTCATCCACCACACCCTCTGCTTCAGCAGCAGTCCGCTGTCTCTCCTCTCTCTGTAGCGAGGCTACGAACTGCTTCTCCACGGCCGCATCGATCATAGATCGAGAAACGGCCACGAAGTTCTGTCTCTCCGCCTCCTCTCTCTGTTGCACGGCTACGAATTCCTTCTCCACGGCCGCATCGATCATAGATCGAGAAACGGCCACGAAGTTCACTCCGTGAGCCATTTTGTCGAACTGACTTCCTAGCCGCCTGAGAGATGCTGACGTCACACTATTTTCGACGACGCTATGACGCGCACGAGGTAGACAGACGACGTCGTTTCACTTCCTTATTTGGAGTTTGGGATCTTTTGACACCGAAGTCATACCGTACGGTCGCGATAAAGCAACTAGTGTTGAAAAGCGTGCCGGTCTTTTATAAGCGCCGGAGTATAAGAGCCTCCAAATGTTTTTTCTCAAGCACTAAAATCGCGACTTTGAATAAGCGCCAGCGCCTGGCTTGTATATAGCTCCTGAGTAAGAACTTCACCGAATTGAAAAGCCCTCCCTCAGAGCTCTTAATCGCGACAGTACGGTACAAATCTGATGTCAACCCGCGCCAAAAACAAAAAGGGTGTTCCGGTCACACGTACCTACGACGAGCGACCTTCAGCTATCACCACGTGAAGAGTGGGAAATAAATTTTGTACGGCAAGAAAACTGAAAACTGATAACGATTCCATTAGATAAGTATTTGGTTCCAATCTATGGCGAGATATTTCCACCAAAGCGATTGATTTATATGTCTGTAAGGTTCAGCTCTCCAACACTCTCCAATGTCCGCCGGTGCACGACGGTCGCCGCCCATCATTAGTCACAACTAAACTTCTGCTGGAGAGTGAAAGTTACGTTGAGTCTTGAGGTGCGCAGAGATACTATCTGCCGCAGCCTGATTTTAGTTCCACGCTATTTAGATAAACGCCCCATTTAAAATCTCTCTCTCGATCCTAGTAAAGGAAAAAAAAGGCTAGAGTTTATCATGGACGCGTCTCAGTTTTAGTCAAGCCGTAAAGTGAAGAACCAGAGCTTGTACATATTCCCACGTGAGGGGTGACCCCGCGGGGCGTTCAGTTAGTACTGAGTCTATACTCAAGGTCAAGTTCCACTCTCTAAACAGAGCTTTAGCGACTCCGTCATATAGACTAGACCGCGCGCGCGATTTTTTTTTTTTGCTGAAGCAGCTAATCGATGGAAGAGTAGAGAACAGGTGCTCGACCAAAAATCTGCTTCAGAGGCTTGTTATCAGGTATTAACAGTTAAATCAAAATATTTCAAAACATCCAGAAAAGCAGAATAACATGTCCTACGGGCTACAGCCGGGCACTGACGAGCAGACGGCGCTGACGTCATTTCAATCAGGTCACAGGGCTCTTTAGACACCTTTTCTGTAAGACCCGTCTCATACCTTAGTATATAATACCGTAAGCACCGGTGATTAGTATATGATCACATTGGCAGTCGCGGATCCACGAAGAGGCTGAATAAGCCTCGAGCGGACCCGCCACTTGCAATGTGACATAATCTTACCATGCGCTTTGTTTTGTTTTTGTTTCTATTTACAACAGCAAACATTTCAAACAACCTATTGTTTTTTTTTAAAATGATGAAAAATCAGCCCAAAAAAAAAGTAAACATTTTAGAGCTAAATTTGTGGAGGATAGCCGGACATGCTGATGTCACTAGACCCCTAAATTCGATATGGTGACATGGGCATTTTCTTAAAATTCGATACGACGACACGGGCGCGGACATCTAAGTGACATGGAACATGTGGCATTTCTTGAGTCCCACATGTGCCATGGACCATAGTGACATGAGGAAAAAAAAAATGTTCAAAGAGTGCATCAGAAAAGTGCCATTTCAAGCCTAAACATTTCGCCAAATTTTTTTTTCTCTTGGATGGTACTCGGCTTTGCAGTGTCTGGGTCCTTAAAAATGTACCAGAATGCTCAAATTCGGGTTCTAAATATTTTCAAAAAACGTTTTCTCCCTTAGTGACGTGTGACATGGGCATTTCTTAAATTCGACATACGGCTGCATGGGGAGGACCCACCCGTCAAGGGCCCCATGATGACTCATACCCGCCGCGTTCAAACTAGCGTGGTGGTTATAGGTAGACCTTCTTTCAGTATCCACGTGACCAGATCCATCGCCGTCTCTTGAGCAACAGTAACCGAGGTAACTAGGGTTATTGTTATCCGGGCCGTAAGACGACAGTCTAAGACGGTGTGTAGTCGCGTTTTGCTCTCCCTAATACTCTAATTCAAGTCGAGTTACCGCTAACCCCTACAAAAAGAGGGTCATTTGTGTAATTCAAAAGTCGTTCCTTTGTTAGCAATGAGGGGGTCGTTCTATTCATTGATTTTTTTTTTTTTTTTTTTTTTTTTTTTTTGTTTACAACAACAAGTCAAAGTACAGTCAATCAACCGAGATCCTTTCTACTCCGTGGGGGTGTAGAAGGATCTCCCCCCTGAGGTTACAAAGTCACCTCTTTATTTAAAGGGTTACGGGTCGCAAAGTCGCTTTCGCTTTCGCTTACAAGTCACAAAGTCGCATGAAATATTCAAGTCAAAAAGTCAAATTCATCAGCTATCAGCACAGTCGTTTGAAAAGCATCAAGTCACCGAAAAACTCCTCTACAGTCACCTCCGACTCGCCTCCTCCCTACCCCCCTAAAGGGGGGTAGAGAGGAAGCGATTCCCTAGAGATCAGATAATTTTTTTTTTTTTTTTCTCCCGAGCAGACCCCAAAGGCCCCCCCTCCCCCCCAAGTGCCCGCCCACCCCATAAATAGTGCCCCCCTCCCCCCCTCCCCTCCCCCCCTCCCCTCCCCATGCATCTTAAAGTGCCCCCCTCCCCCCCCTCCCCTCCCCTCGCCCCTTATAGAAGCCTCCCATTAGCTAGTCCAAGTCATGTGACCAAAAGGGAAGCGTAGTCTGTCTATTGTCTATATTATGCAAATGAGGGAGGGGGTCAGGTCACGTGACCAAGGGGGTGTAGCCTATTTTCTAAATAAAGAGCGCTTCCGGTCACGTGACCAAGAGGGTGTGGTCCTATTATGCAAATGAGGGGGTCACGTGATCCATGATTATGCAAATGAGGGAGTCACCTGACCAAATGGAAGCCACTGATTGGCTGGTGATCAAAGGGGCGTAGTCTACTATGCAAATGAGGGGGTCACGTGATCAAGGGGGCGTGGTCTATTATGCAAATGAGGGGGTCACGTGGGGGTCACGTGACCAAATGGCGGCCCTGATTGGCTGGTGATCAAGGGGGCGTGGCCTATTACGTAATTATGCAAATGAGGGGGCGTGGCCTATTACGTAATTATGCAAATGAGGGGGTCACGTGACCAAATGGAGGCCTCTGATTGGCTGCATGTCGATTGAGTAATAAACAGTACTTAACTATAGTCCCGTTCCGATACATACTATACTACTAGTGCCTATAGCCTACATGGCTTCAGACTCCTACTACTTAATACCCATAGGGAGCAACGTCTCAATAGGACAGGTGCCTATATGCCATGTGTGGTCATTTTATGGTAAAGTGGCTCCAGTGTTAAAACGCCAGTGTCTGCAGTTTTCAAGGTAGTCGTTTAGTTCTGATGGTGAGTTCTCCTGATACTCCAGTGCTGGGACAGGCACGACGTACAGATGCAGTGCCTATACTATGGCCTACATGGCTGCAGACTGCTACTCCTAAATCGAAGTCCTACCCATAGGCAGCAGAGACTCAATAGGGCAGGTGCCTATATGTCATGTGTAGTCATTATATGGTGAATACCCCCAGTGCTAAAACTCCAGGGTGTGCTGTATAGGTATAGGGGTAGTCCCTCCACGGTCCCAGAGCCTGGCAGTGCTTACCGTACAGTGCTAGCCCCCTCTGTGGTCATGTGGTGACTAGTGGCGCCCCCACTGGCGGTGACGGGAACTAGGGGTCCCATGCAGTAGCAGAGACATCAGAGTCTACAATACGGTCCCAGTTAGAGTTATGCTGCGCCATGTGTCACCTAAAGTTGTATTTATTTAATGGCACTGCATAATTAAGCCTAAGGGTCTATGTTGTTTTTAATTTCAACAAGAGCCCTAGAACTCTGGACATTGTTCAGGACCAGGGCCACTGAAAGGGCCTATTCTCAGTACTACATTTCTAGTGCATTTTTTGGAGGAGAGACATGTGACTTGGGAGATAGTACGACATTGTATACATTTGATCTTTGATTTGAGAAAACCAGTAATTATTTACCTTAATGTATCTTAAAATGCATCATTTGTTTCTAAATTTTCTAAACCCTTGGGGTGTGTATAATGTACCTCTACAATCCCCCTCCCCTCAAATAGGGTTCACAGCAACTCGATTCCGACGTACACTGCAAATCTCAAACCCCCTATATTCCACTTCATACTAGTATATCTTTGGCTGAACACATAATATGTGGTAATATTCCCATACACCTAATGCCCCATACACTGCCTGAATCGTGCTGAGGGTACTGGGTGAAGGGGCGAGGGGGGGGGGGGTGAGTTGAGTCAGATGATCCAGGAAACACCCCCCCACACACACACACAGCCCCCCTCGCACCCCCCCCCCCCCTCGCCCCCCCCCCCCCCCCCACTCACACACAGTAATAGGCACGCCTCCAGCCCCCACACTTCCCACCATGCAGCGCGGTATTACACACCCCAGTTCACGGACACATCATCTTTTGTTCCACACAACTTATAATAATATGGGTAAGGGGAAAAAACTGTACAATTGTTGTATGAGTGCTATAGAGATATGATTTAGAATGAAAACTGGGACGGATAATAGTTCTAGTTGTAGCCTGCTGTCCGTTTCTGACTTAGCCCTAGACCCCTAACCTTACTCTTTGTTTGTAAAAGAGGAAATTGCCCCTGAAATTCACAATAATTTCCATCCTGAACTCCTTACTAGCATTCACTTCAAAGGTCACTTTTCTTTATGATATTCTGACAAGATTCTTTTTCAATTTCAATTTCAATAAAGTGTGGACAAAGTTGGGGGAGTATGGGGGGAGGGGGGTTGTTCATTGGAGTAAGTACACTGTGTGCGACTGACATTATAAGGGAACAATATGTGGGAAAAAGACAAGTCAACAGAAATGTTAGGTCACATGATCTAGTCGTGTTATGAGTGAATTAAGGCGCATGTGCGTGCACATGCTCCTGGGGTACCCACATTAATGAGACTGTGTGACAGAGGATGTGTGAGTGTGGGGGGGGGGGGGGGGTTACAGCAGTGAGTGCCTGGATGTGTTCGCGACCTCTCTATCTCACAAATGTTGTCGGTACACGGAGACAAGAAAAAGTGTCAAAATGGAGGTTGCCTCCAGAATGACTCCCCTCTTTAGGAGAGTCAAGGTCCTTATTTAACTCCCTTAGGTGAGCCAGTGAGCTGTATAACTCCCCCAGATGACTCCCTTAGGTTTGCTGGCGAGTCACCTATGGGCTCCCCTAAAGAGGGGAGTCATTCTGGAGTCAACCTGGACTCCCTTTTGACGCTGTTTCTTTTCTCTGTTTACATTATTTCATACTGATGCAAAATCACGGATGGATCCAAAGCTGTGAACGGTATACCATCACCCATATATAGCTGAGCATTATGTCCTATTGCCGTGATGATGCATGAATGCATCACGCCGACCCTCCGAGGTTGATACACTCATGTGCCAATGCAGTGGCAGCGAGTAACTCGCCTAGTCTCTGTCGGTGCATCATGACGACAGACGTAGATGTGTGTACCTTACGACACATTTCTGTCATTAAAGGTTGAAAATAGAAACCAATCATGTGTTGGGACATCCTTGGGGATTTGAATAAGGTACTTCACATAGACTACGCACATCACCCCTACCTTTAGCATACATAACACCTACACCAGCGACCAGCAGACCTAGTGTTAACATGTCCCTAGAGACACCAGGTGGGGTATAAGGCCAAAAAAAGAAAAGGTTTGTTTCAGGTAACATAATATATAGGGTCGGTAGGTTAGATTTTTTTTTTTTTTTAACTTTTCTTTTTTTGAACATGAAAGTACTAGCCAGCCTCTCCGAAGACCCTAAAATTGACCAAAAAAGGGAAAAGTACAGAAATTTCTTCAAAATTGCATAAAAACCGTAGGGTCGGCCATGTTTTGATATTGTCGGTCGGGTGACCTGAAACAAACCCTAGGCCTAGGGTAATAGCATTACGTCTATACCTGCAGGGAGGGATGAATACACGGTAAATGAACCACTCTGACGTCCTACCCCTATGGGACACATTACGACACACAGTCACCCGCCTGGGAGGGGGTCAATTTATGGTCACCAAGCCCATATAACCGTAATGACCCCCTTTAATTCCTGATCTTATATATACAGGGACCTGCAATTATATGAGTACTACCGCAAAACCTCGTGTATAAGCCCTGGGGGGTCAACTTGTTTAATTTTTACCGGGATGTGTGGTCATGGGTCTGAATACCAGACCCATATAGGGGTATGCTTATTTCCAGAGAAATGACCCATATTGGCGTAAACCATGCTGAAAATATACCCATATTTGCACATTGTATAACAAGATGCAGACAAAACAATGACAAACTTACCATTTCACACTTTCAAACAATCAGGGAAGCCAATAAAAAAAAAGGCCAAACTAGCCAATTAATCCCAAAAATGCTGTCTAAACTCAAGGATGACTTGTCACAGGC